>QNUK01000096.1:1132500-1325000 GCA_013621035.1 Clarias magur | reverse complement strand
CCAATATATAATCATATTTTTCAAAATTCCACTATAATCATATTTTTGCATATTAAAATCAATAAAATCAAAACATTTAGAAAATGCCAAAAATATATAAATATTGAACCTCATTTAACCTTAATTTATGATTCCTCTTGGCACCAGCTGCTTAAAAAATGAAACTGAACGTAGTTCCCTTTTCTTTTTGCTACCGTTCTTGCTAACATTCATCTATCGTGCAGTTTTCCCCAAATCTTGCACAAAATGCAACAAAATAAACGACCCACAAAAAATATATAAGCTTTGCTTGGCTTTCCACTGACACAAACAAGTTTTGATGAGCTACCAGATGTATGCGCGACTGGAAGTATGTGCAACCGGCTCAGGTGCTCGTATGCCAAAACTGCATCACATGCTGAGGCAAATTTATTGCAAAATTTTAGTTCTTAATGGGAAAATCTGAGGTACCACTGTATGCTTCAACTTGATCTTGTCCTCAAACAGGAAGATAATACAACTAGTAATACCCAATGGTCATCTTATGAGAATCTTACAAAATATATACAGGCAATGTATTCGGGAGAAAATGTGATGTCATCATATGAGGATAGTGGAGTCTCATGAGACTAATTAATTACACATGCAAATTGGTATTTGGGTTTCCTAGGAAATCAGGTGTGTCTATATGCATATAGCCAATTAGGTGCATGTGCTATCATGCAGTTACAGTAGGAGCAGAGAATGCACAAACAAGATGCATAATAAATAGAAGATTTGATCAAGAGACCAATAATACAGAGTGCTTAATAATCCCATGGTCAGGAAGTTGTGTATTGCCTGAGACCCAAACAAAGGATATAAAAATGTAGCTGGAGACATGGAAGTGCGCGAAAAACATGTTGGAATATGACAAATCACTCAGTGCTCGAAAGTGCATGAGCAAGAAGAGGGAGAAGCATAAATGAGCTAAACATCCATAAATTACACCAAATGGCATCTTCTTATTTTGCCCCGAAGAACAAGAGTGCCATCTATCGTCGGAAATGAACCCAAACCCAACATCGGTAGACCAATACTGCCATCTACTGTTCCTTTCAAAATAACCTACAATTAATCCAGCTTACTCCTCTACGTACAGAACGTAGAAATAGAAGGAACTAATCTTGTTGGTTTTGGACATATATCAGGTCTTCAAGAAGCCTATCGAAAGAGCAAAAATGGAAATAACAAAGTGACCAAATCACATACTGATGTCCATCATAGACAAGTTGAAGAATCAGAAGACAAGCTTAAAGATAGAATATCCTACATGTATTGTCTCTTCACCTGTATAGAATACTTGGACAAACTGAGCAAAAGGACCTTTCAATCCAACCTGATGTCCTCCTAATGCCTGCTCACATTCTCCTTATATGGTCATTGTTTCCTGTGCATGGTGACACATTTTCTTTGGATGATTTTTTACTAGCAGTCTTCAATTATTATTATTTTATTTTTTTTAATGGTATTATTGAAATGCAATAATCATGCTTTAGTTATCTTCATGCTTATCCTGGAATTCACAATCTGCTTATAGAGAATATTTTGTTAAAACACAGTACTATTTCGATGAGATGTTTAAAACTGGATTTGTATAAGGTTGCTTAGTGACAGTGGAGGATTTGATGTAGTGGTACAGTAAGTCTCCCTGTAAGAATCCTTGTGGCAATAATATCTACAATTAAAAAGGCTTCTTCCAAACGGTTGAAATGTTGCTTTATGGTAAGAGTGCAAATATATTTACTACTACTACTATCAACAACAACAACAACAATAATAATAATAATAATAATAATAATAATAATAATAATAATAACAGAAAAAAGTTTTTTTCAAATGGTGGCACAAATATTTTGGGGTATTAAATCAACTTTATTTAATTCTGTATACCTTGAAGTAATTTAAAAGCTATAACTATTTAAAGGCAGAGCATCATCTACTGTTTTTTTTTTAATTTATTTATTTATTTATTTTTTTTTTTATCATGGAATACCTTAAGTGATGGCTCAATCAGGGTAAGATCAACAGAATATTCAATACAATAGCGACACAAATAGTGCTCTAACAAAAAGTTGAGCAAAAATGTTAAAGGGTTAACTGACACAAAAAGGAGACCAAAAAAGAAGGAGCTGGCAAACAAAATCAGGATCGAATTCAAGGAGAATTACGGTGGCCCAGAAGGGCAAATCATCTTTCCCGTATATGTGTATGGTTTTTTTTCCCTTGTAAATGTATGCTTTTTCCCGTATATGTGTTTTTTCCCCTTGTAAATGTATTATTTTCCCCTTAAAATGTATTATTTTTCCTTGTAAATGTACAGTATGCTTTTTCCCTTAAAAATGTGTGATTTTTCCCGTGTAAGTGTATGCTTTTTCCCGTTTGTGCGCAACTACTTTTTCCCGTGTGAGAACTCTGTTTCTCCTGTATTTTGCAAGCTAAAAGCTAAAGCTAAAGCGCAAAGGATTATGGGACTGAGGTCAATACATTTTAAGGGGAAAATAATACATTTACAAGGGGAAAAAAACACATACACATATACGGGAAAGATGATTTGCCCTTCTGGGCCACCGTGAATTAGTTATTAACAAACACACTATCTGTCAAAACAAAATATGTTTTTTAAAAAAAAAACATTTAACAAATTTATTGGTGCTGTATTATAACATTATGAGTGTCATAGAGTGTTTTGTCATTGAATGTTGTCATAGAATGCTCATAACACAAAATCATCAATTTTACTAAATTATCAATTCGTATGTATATACATACATACAAAATAAAAAATCATCCTTTTTCCAAAGATACAGACATTATACATTATGTAACAGGTCAGAGTTTGATCTTCTTAACTCTTGTTGTTTGCTCTCACGTTGAGTTTTCTTCCTCCTCTCCATCTTGTGGCAACAAGCATCATTTATTTAGAACAGCAGCTTGGAGTCCATGTCCTCTGTTGCCGTGGAGTCATGGAGAGAAATATCAAAATGAAGGGCAGATATTAAGACAGAAAATAGCTTTCCACGTCAGCTTTTAACTAGTGTACTAAATGCTTTGCTAGTAAGATAGCCGTTAGTTACACCATAATACAGTCACGCCAAACCTGAAGCTTTATTCCGAGTAGCTCTGTTACAAACCGCTTGTCTAAAATATTCACAGGTATATTGTGAAATGGTTCCACATGGATGACTTTTTAAATTCAAACACTCAAAGTGTTAACACACCTGCACAGTCCAACCTTTTCCTAATCATCAGTTTATAAATAATTCATAAAGTGTTAGATTTGAAGTTTTTTCTTATCAAAATACATCGCTTGTTTTTAATATTGAAGAGGTGCTTACTGTTTTGTAAGTGTAACGTAATCGTTAACAATACGAGCAGCGTTCAAGCTAAACCAGGACTTGTGATGAAATTTCTGGTGAATGAAGGGATGAAACAGATTCGCACTGTATTTACAGAAGACTTCAAGAACAGTATGGTGATGAGACTATTAGCCGCAGTAAAACATTTGGATGATGCAAACATCTTAAAGAAGGCTTTATGTCTATGAATGATGATCCCGGCTGAGGTGGCGTTTCAGGCATAAGCAGGCAGTTCGATAATAGCTCTGGTGTACTGAGAAAACGTTCTACTTTGTTTTTTTTTTTTTTTTTTTTTTTTTTTTTTTTTTTTCCCCCAATTTTCTCCCTAATTTAGTCGTGTCCAATTCCTCCCCGTCACTAGGGGGCTCCCACATTAAGGCTACTTTACATTACATTACTTAATGTACATTAAGGCCACTCAGCCGGGAGGGCCGAAGACTATCACGTGTTTCCTCCGACCGCATCTTTTCGAACTGCTCGCTCGCGCACCGTTGGGGACGGCGTAACACACTCGGAGGACAGCGCTATCCGCTCCCACCGCTGCGTGAGCTCACAGACGCCCCTGACTGGCTGTAGAGCCGTGATTAATGTGGGAGCACTATGTACCTCTCATCCCTCCCCTCTGAGAGAGCTCGGCCAATCAGCTAGACCTCCGGCTGCGAGAGGTTACAGCACCACCTGGGATTCGAACTAGCGATCTCCGGGCCTCTGATAGGGCGAGCGCTTTAACCACTGCGCCACTCAGAGGTCCCGAAAACGTTCTACTTTGATGGTAATCAAGCACCAGTGAAACACTGGGATAAGTGCATTAGTGTAGAATGGGAGAAAGAACTGTGTTCTGTTATTCTGTTCTGCGTCCTCTCTTAGTTTTATAGGTTAAATTTGTCCATTGCATTTGCATACAGGAACTGTAACCGTGTTACCGTGAATTAACAGTGAAGCAAAGCATTTTTCTTTTTACTTTGGCTCATCTTACCGTCCTTGATGCCAAAACAGTGGCACCACTCCCTGAAAGAGAGCAGCTTGTCCTTGTCTGCATCACACTCATGGAAAAATACTGAAGTGCAGTGTTCCATTGGAACCAGAGGGACACGCAGAGGAGCAAGCTCTGAGTGAGATAGGAATCTGGACATATAAATATACCATTAAACAGGTGCTACCTGTAACAGGAGCTCTAAGGTAAAGACACCTGGACCAACAAGAACTGAATAATCCATTCAAAAAAGACATTGTTCAAGCTGTAAAAGTCCTTGGTCGAGTACAAGTTCGCCAAGTTTGGCTCGACTTTGAAAACACACCTGTCTGATGGATGTTGGTCCATTTGTGCAAACTGCCAATGCACTGGATATATGTACATGTTGTAGTTCTTCTCAAAGTCTCGAGCCAAGAGCTCGATGGGGTGATCGCCAGCATGCAGACGCCGCTCATTCTCATAAATCTTCTGCACCTGTGGAGTTCAGAAGAATAAAAACAGGTTGGAACATAGAAATGAATTGTTTAATAGATCAGCGTTCGGCCGAATCATGAAGCAGAACGTCATGGAAAATTTCTAATTGTTATGTTATTCTTATTATACTTCAGTGATTATGATTTTTTTTTTTTTATGTTTCATCCCTTTATAATTACATTTACTGTTACTGAACTTCCACAAAACAAGCTTGTTTCTGTTATACCTGTCTTCTAGCAGAAACTTGATACCATCATTAGATATTCTTGTGGAGGGCAATTTTACAGTGGAACTTTGACTGTTACGAAATGCTTACAGTTTTCTGTGCTGAGACTCCTTCCAGACATTTTTTTTTTCTGTCTATTATTACAGTGGTTCTCAAACTGGGGCTCGCGGAATAATTTCAAGGGGTCGCGAGAGAGATTTAAAAAATCTCTTTTTTTTGTGATTATAATACACACTTTTCAGTATTAAAAGTAAATGTTATAAATAAATTTTCCGATTTGTAAAGATATTACTGATTGAGTGTGAGTGTTTAAATTTAGTTTAAAATTTTATTCCCGACTCAAAGATATGACATCACTGTGCAGCGACTGGCTCACTAGTGGTTGCTACAGCGCACAACTGCACGTGAAAAGCGAAACTGCCGAGATGGATGAATTTGTTATTCACAAATAGGGCTGAAATGATTCCTCGAGTAACTCGATTACAAAAAAATGATCGAGGCTAAATCTTCTGCCTCGAAGCTTCTTTTAATGAATTTTTAAAGCTTACGTTACGTTATTCGTTTGGCGTGACACAGCGCACGTTCGGCCAGTAAACACAGACGAAGAAGAAGCGCTTACGTCACCCACAAAGCGGAAGGAGGCGCAAACTGCTGTTAGCTGTGTATTGACGTGAGGGGGTGTTCTGTTGTGGGCTGCAAATTGGAAGGCAGTGATAAAAATATATTTAAAAAATTTATTTTAAAGTGTGCCTTAGTTTTTTTGATACTTAAAGCCATTTGAAATACCTTTTTTTTTTTTTTAGTTTTTGCATCTGAGAAAAGGCTTTAAAATAAGAATGTATGGCTGTAATGCACGTAACTCATCTCAGTCAACTTTAAGCTCTTCCTTGTATTTTGAATAATGACAATGTTTATTTTTGATAAAAATGCTGTATGCATTTAAAAAATAAAAGTAGATTTTTCTAAGAAAAAGAAAACCAATTAATATGTGTTTCTCTTATATATTTTACATTGCTGTTTGATTAAGCAAAAGCTTAATTTAGCCGATTACTCGATTACATTTTTGGTAGAATACTCGATTACTAAAATGTTCGATAGCTAGCGCCCTATTCGCAAGTCTAAAAATGTTGAGGAAATTGTGGACAGTTTGCCTGAGTCATCGGAACCATGTGCATCGACCAAGCATAAGAGCAAGACCGCGTCAGACCAAAGTAGGAAACGTCAGAAATATCAGGAGGGATTCATCAAATATAGATTCACTTGCTCTACTGTCGAAGCTTTTGTGCTGACAAAAACAAGTACACCCTTCCCATTGAAAGGTGACCCAAACTTATTTTGATGTATAGTAAATGTAGACAAAATACTGTGAACAGCTTGTTATGTTTATTGCTTGTTTTTGATAGTGGGGGTCATGAGATCTTGTCGATCTTCTTCAATTAGGGGTCGCTGGCTTGAAAGTTTGAGAAACAGTGTATTATTAGACATGTATTATGTTGCCCATCTGGCAAACAAGTTCCTGTGTATGCTGTTCCTATTCAAATGCTAATGTCTTAGAAAGTACAATGATTATAAACCTATCTTAGTCAAATCTTCAACAGTGTTGAGGTATAATTTACGTTATACAATAGTTACTTCTGACTGAGTAATCTGATTGGACAAGAGGCATTCATTCCATGAATGGGGGGAATAGACGGTAACAGGACTACAACGTTTAATTGTTCCTCATCATAGATGTTCTAACAATTGTTAATTACACTAACCGCCAGTCACAGAAAGAGTGAAGGTAGGTCTGGAAGGAAGAGTGCCTGCCAAATCTCGCAGCCAAAACCCGTCACAGGTTCACTTTCAGCAAACACATCTGATAAAGTTATGTCGTCTTAAACAGTCCTTTCCATTCTTACTAATTACTTCTACAGTAAGTCATTCCAAATTGCCTCTGGAAAATCCAGGTTATTTTATTCATGACTAAAAGCTATGAATCTAACTAGCTCACCTGCAGTACATAGCGCACTAGCTTTCTACTTAATGCTATTTGGGATTCAATTTTGGAACCCATAAGTTAGCTGATCTCTAAAAGTATGCTTCAATTTGTCATTTTGATTCTGTGAAGGCTCTTTGTGACAATGACCATTGTTAAAAGAGCTATACAAATAAAATGTAATTTAGTGGAAGTATAAAGAAAATCACCCCTGTTACATACCTAAACTTTAGGTCACAGTTAGTTAATTCCACCAGTGTGGAGGAATATGTGTTAGCAGACAAAATAACTGGTTGAATAAATAAACAAGTCATAATTTGTTGATAATAAATGGTGTTTGTGGAACTGTCGTATAAACACAATATCACGTTTGAGGTCATGCTGTTGTACTGAATATCAGCACAGCTGTGAGATCTTCAATACTTGGGCTGTGCCCTTCCCCCACATTTCCCCCCAACATTATATATATATATATATTATATATATATATATATATATATATATATATAGTTAGAAAAAAGGATTTTATCATTTCTTTTGCTAGAATTAATTAGAATTTGCTTAATACAGCTATAGTACTAGCATAGATTTCATTGTTTAATTAAATTGCTTGTGTTTGTGGATACACACTTTGGATCTCTGCTTGGCTGTAAGGATATTTTCTTCATAAAGCTGCAGCAGCACATTCTTCAGCCAGTCTCTCATGCGAAGCGGAAAATGTATTAGCTCTGTCTTCAGACACGGTGGAATAACTAAAGCACACACACACACACACAATCAAACAAGAAAAACAAAAATCATAGTGGTCTTCATTCAAAGTACAGGTTTATAAGAGTGTGTAACCTTTTTTTGGACTCATTAGCCGTTAAATCCTATAGACCTTCAATAATGTCTAGTTGAGCAATAAATTAATGTGTGCATTGAGTTTAACATCACCGCCTTGCGAGGCTTCCACAGGTTCGCAGCAGGAACAGAGATGACCTACATTTGCAGGAGCCTGTGTAGTCCAGATGTAATCTGTGACCTTTTTTGCTCCCCTCAAGGCTGCACTTGATGGCAAAAAGCTGACAGGATGAGGCATAGGTCTGGTTATCTGTTCCACAAACCTACAATAAAAAAAAAGAAAAAGAAAAAAAAAACATTTTTGGAGCGAAACTCATTAATAATATCATGAACTAGTGATGGGTCAGCATTAACTAGCAATGTCCAAATTTTTAGATAATAATATTGAAATATCCTGGGTTTGTCTGGAGTCTATCCAATGAGGCTCATGCACAAGGCAAGATACTCCCTGGATGGGTTGCTCGGTCCACTGCACGGCACACACACATGTACATAAACAATTGGCAATTAGAAACACCAATTAGCCTAATCTGCATTCCGTTGAAAATGCGGGAGGAAACTCAGGGGAAACCCGTCAAGCACAAGAAGAATACGCAAACTCCATGCACATGAATCTGAGGCAGGACTCGAATCCTGTGTGAGGCCACAGTGCTGACCACTATATGCCCCTGTGCCAATGCATGGTTTTTTTACTTCTCATGATCGTTGCTATTTTTTACATTAACCGTTGTTCAAAGAAAGAAGGTCTTTGATGTGAATCATAAAAAATTGGCCAATTTTTGTTAAACAAAGTGTGTAAGATACGTGAGCTAAATTATGCCTCCTAATCTTGATGTTATTAGGGTGTATTTTTATTGGAGTGGGCGGGGTTTCAGTGTGAACAGCCAAACATGAGTGAAGTGAAAGGGGTTCATCAGAATGATCCAACAGCCCGGTTTAGCAAGCAAAACGGCATTTTGTATGCATTTGTGAAAACAGTTTTGCTCAGGAATGAGGTCTTTAAGGGTTAAACACCCCGAGGTTTTAGTGAGGAGTGAATGTGCATCATTGTAAAGCAACTGGATACCCTGAATGGTGTGCAATTTTTTTTATTATTTTTCTATCTCAATTATCTAAGATAAACACTGTAATTTATTTGCAGCACAGCACTAGTCTCAGGTCTATGGCCAGTTTCCAGTCTGAGGTCTAAAATGGAATGATTATCAACACAAAGTTTTTTTCTTTTTTTTTTTTTTGCTCCCACAAAATAACCTCAGGCCTTAAGAACACATTATTAACAGTACCAGTATAATATATTGAGCTCTGAAGTACTCACATGTTCCAGCTCATTGAGACTCGGAGGACAGTCTGCGGCTTCCTGGCACACACAGCTGGCTTTCTTCTTATCGTTCAGCTTGCATGTCTTCCCTCGCTTACAGTGAAAGTTCTCGCATGAATCTACATATGACAAGAATATTTTTATATAAAAATTTGCTAGAAGAAAAAAGGTGATGATGATTATACGGATGAGCATGACGATGGTGAAGTAACATACGTAGCAACCTTGATTTTGGCCTAACCCTAACCCTAACCCTAACCCTAGATCCAAAGCATTTATAATGAGACACTTTAACCAATCTACAATCTATGAGAATCTTAAAGCTAATTCATAGACATCTCTGATCCCAGACTGCCACCAACACTTTGTGAAATCACACATGTGATCTCTGCTACAGTCTGTTTTACGGTTTTTGAGTATTGCTCTCCTCTCCTCTGGCCTGACCCTGTGTGGTTTTGGAAACCATTTTAGATTTGCCCTTGTCTGCTTCATGTTTTTCTGTTTCATAATTTTCAGTAAACATCCTGCTCTGTCTCATACTTGACACTCACAATCTGTAAATACACAGTTGACCATGCATGCTTTTAATCTGCATTACACCTCTATATAGTTAGTATTCATGTATTCCAAGAGTATTCACAGAGTGCATTGCCCATAGTGCTCCCTGGATGAGCTCCACACACAACTAAACCTTGACTAAGATGAAGAGGTAAATGAGGACGAATGAATGAATGATTGTCCAAAGGGCTGGACAAAAAAGGGAAATTACAGAGGTCGAAATCAGAACCCTGTGAAACACCAAAATTCAATTTGAGGCGCATCAGATGAAACATTTTCATTTACACTAAAAACTAAACCATTTTTAAACCTTACATTCTTTGTTTACGCCTGCCAAATAAAATAGTGTGGTCACTCTCTGACGTCTTCAGCCACTGAGCACTCATTCTGCTCAGGCTTGTGGAAACTAGATTTATGAGCGGCATTCAAGTCAAACTAGAACTTGGGATGACATTTTTCGTGAATGAAAGCATAAAACCGATAGACATTTACAGAAGACTTCGAGCACAGTACGATGATGAGACTATTAGGCGCAGTAAAACATTTGAACAGTGCAAACGTTTTTGCGTTTAAGGAGGCCGTACAACCGTGAATGACGATCCCGGCCGTGGTGGCTCGGAGCCCACTGCAGGCGTTTCTATGAACATTCAGCGAAGTGGAACGCCCGATCCTTAAAAATTGATGGATAACTTGTTGCCAACTTGCAGAAGAGATGCATCTGCCCGTGGAAAATGTACACACAATTATTCAGCAACACCACTTGCACATTACAGGAGCTCAGATGGGAGTTTTTGACACATCCCTCGGACAGTCCTGACCCCACTCACTCCAAGTCATTCCCACATGTCTGGGCCATTAATGGAGTTCCTCAATGCAAGCAGTCCGATCTTGGCTCCGGCAAACTGAGAAAACCTTGTACATTGATGGTATCCAGGCACTAGTGAAACGCTGGGATAAGTGCATTAGCGTAGCAGGGGATTATATAGAAAAATAAAGGGCGTTTTTACTCTCAGAACTGTGTTTTGTTATTCTGCACAATCAAGTCTCAGTTTGACTTGAACATTCCTTGTACATTTTTATGTTGATCTACTTCCAGGCTTAAAACACTCTTTAATGTTGCTCTAAATAAAGTCCCTTGCCATCTCCAGTATGCTGTATTATTATGGGATGCCTGTTATAGGATACATACTTTTGGTTCTGCTAGTTTGTTCGGAGCACAAAACCAAAGTTCACCCTCACTGATTCCTTAACCCTGCTGCCTGAGATGAGATGGCCCACAGTTTGTTTAGGTAGCCATTAGCTGTGGGGTGGCATTGTGTATTAATGAAATCCCAGCTCAGCGCATTCTTGATCAGAGTCTGTCACTGTGCATTGTAGAGATAAGAGTCTGAAACACCCACCAACGGAAGCTTCCTGTTCTGGATCTGTTCCAGTTCTGGATTTGGACAGGGCTGTGGGTGTGATCCTGGGGAAAAGATCCACAGTAGCCCTGATCTGCACAGGGTTCATTCCCAATATGGAAGCCTGGGGAGATCAGGATGGAATTGCATGGAGAAAATTACAGATAATTCAAATGAAATGTGAATACCTAAATTAAACTTAAATCTGAACTGTATTCTACAAAAACAAAACTATAAAAACGTCAATAGTGTCTGTGTACATTGCTGAAAAATGAAGTTATTCAGAAAATCCTAAATGGATTGTGGTTTGTTTCAAGAAGTTATGAAAGAACAGATGACCATCCCTTTAACCCCATCTCCTTGAACCCCATTGCCATCATAACTTCTCGTACTATTTCACAAAATTCCATTAGGAAGGAACTATAAGGATGTCAGGCCTGATCCTCACACACTCCTACTCCTGTGGCTACTCCTGCTCTCTGGATCTGCCTGATTCATCCTGGTCCTCTAACTTTTCTTTAGATCCTGTACTTGGGATTCAATTTCTACTCCAATAGATACCTTCCTAAAGGTACAGTATGCACTTCCAAAATAGGTTTACGCCTAAATCTCACACTCGCTTCTGTGGACATTCTCACATTGGATACTGCAGATCTGCTTTTTAAACCATACAGACTGTCATGTGATCTTTCGAAAGACTTAAATCTTTATTCCGATTTCCCATTGTGACATTGATTGTTGTTAAAAGTACTCACTCAAAAACATAATTTCAGTAATCACTTTATGGTCAGGTCGGTATGGAGCTGGGGTCTATTCCAAGAACACTGAGCATAAGGCAGCGGAGCAATTTATTTCAAAGTCCTGGTTCATATTGCTCCCAAAACGTCATACAGAGAGCAATGTAAAATTGGTATCAAACTAGGAGCCCTGTTATTTAGATACATTTGAATAAAATAAAATGTAATTAAACTGAATAGATGATCTCCAGTCTTACCAATTTCCCCTTCTTTCTTTGCGCCATGTTGAGTGTGAGTTCTGCCCTTTTCTCCAGCTCTTGGATTTGAGAATCATCTGCGGTCACCTCAGCACTCAAAGCCTGGTCACTCTGTGCTTGTCTCAGTCTCTTGCTCTTCATCTGTTCCTTCTGTTTTCCATTACCCTGGCTGACATTTTCATTAGTGTCCCTACCTCCCTCCTTTTCTTCAGAGAGGTTCTTTTCCCCCAGGTCCATTCTGAACTTGTCTGCATCTGTGATCATTCTGTCAGTGTCAGGATTTGGAAGTATCTGCTCCTGTTGGAGACCTTTAAAAGACCTAACTTGGTCAAATGCTTTTTCTTGCCGTACATCTTTGGGATCTTCATAATCTTGATTAGGCTGATCATCATAGTATTCCATGACTATGGGAAGGTCACTGTCAACCTTCTCTTCCGCTTTCAACCTACTAGTCAAGGGTTTGCTCTTGTCCTGCTTCGTGCTTTGAGTTTTCATAGATATGTCCTGAGAAGCAAAGTCTAAATCTACTGGTATCTCAGAGTCTGTGCTACTCCCCACCTCCTCTTCTTCCAAATCGTTCTCCTTTTGTTGCTTTTGCTGTTCGTCTCCATCATGTTTTGGTATCTCAACACTCCCCTCATTTATATCCTCATCTTCCTCACCCTGCGCATCATGCTGCTCTTCCTCAGAAGCCTTTAAAAGTTGTGTGATCATCTCCTCACTCAGCAACACAGGAATGTTCTTCCCATCTTCATCAGACATATCCAAAACTATGGGATATGCTTCGTCTGTTCCATCTCCACGACTTGACATGTCTTTGCTTATGTCCCCATCTTCGGGTTCTGGACTACTAGCCTCGAAGGGGAAGAATGTTGGCAAAATGGAATCATGAACCTCTTCCAACATTGGGAGCTCATCATCCTGGGGGAAGAAGAATTATTTATCATAATAATAATAAGTGGCAGTGGTGACTCAATCGATTAAGGACCTGGATTGCTGATCAGAACATTTCCGTTTCGAACCCCAGCACTGCCAAGCTACCATAGTTCGGACCTTGAGCAAAGCTCTTAACCCTATCTGCTCCAGGGGTGCTGTATCATGGCTGACCCTATTCTCTGACCCCAGCTTCCTAAGTGGGATTTCGAAAAATAAATAAATAAATAAATAAATAAAATAAATAAATAAAATAATTTCATTGTGCTGTTAGGTACATGAGACAAATTATTGAATCTTACCCTTAAAAAAATATGCACATATTCATAAGGCAAGAGGTAAGCTATGCTGGGAAATTGTATTGTGGCTGAATTACCTTCTCCTCAGTATTCTGTGGCCATCTGTAGAGTGATTTATGCTTCTCATGTGTAGTGCTTTGCACCTAAAGAGCACACAAAGAAGAAGAAAAAAATAAGGGATTACCACAATGATATTAAAGTCATGAGTTAATTAATGAACATGCTGAGAAATCTTACTTAATTTTTTATTTTTTTTTTGAACAGGTAAAAAGTCATTGAGAATTCATTTAAAGTCAGAAAATCTAGGGAAACATACAGTACATGTTACAACAGTCACTCCAGTATGTCTTCATTTATCATAGCAAGATTGAAGTAACTGTTTAAGTCAAATTGGGACGTATGATGAAATTTCTTGTGAATTAAGGCGTAAACCTCGGCCTGACCTGGCTCCAAGCCATATCCACACGTCTGGTCCATTAAAGGAGTTCCTGAGAGGCCAGTGTTTCAGACCTGAATCAGACAGCCCGATCACGGCTCTGGTGTACTGAGAAAACGTTCTATCTTGATGGAATCCAAGCACTAGTGACGCTCTGTGATTAGTGCATTAGTATGGCAAGGATTACATAGAGAAATACATTTTCAATCTCATAACTGTGTCCTGTTATTCTGCACAATTAAACGTACCAGTTTGACTTGTAATTAGCCATCAATTAATAGCCATGATTTCATTATCCTGTGATCACGAGTTGGGTTTCTTGAGATCTTTTGGGTTTTGTAGCAACTCACAGCCAACATTCAAACGGTGTCCATGAATGATTGTGTGTACAGTTCCCACAGACATCGGCAAGCTGGTGACCACACACTGGTTGTTCGTGGGAACGACTGCAGTGGGTTGCAAGCCACCTCGGCCGGGATCGTCACTCATGAACGTACAGACTTCTTTAAATAGTTTGCACCGTCCAAATGTTTCACTTCTGCTAGGAGTTTCATCTCCATACCGTGCTTGAGGTCTTGTGTAATTGTTTGTTTTACTCCTTCATTCACAAGAAATTTCATCACAAGTTGTCATTATTAATAACCTCACCATCTCTGTACAAGAGCAAGAAGTTCAAAAAAGTCCAATACATTTAAAAAAAAATAAAACTATAGAGACAGTGCTTTGTTTTGGAAAATTAAGCTCCAAGGGCAATGCAGAAATGCTGATTAGATTCCCCAAAAGATTGTGTGCAACAAGACTAACATCATTTGTTTCACCATTAGTTAAAATTACAAAAAATAATAATAACTTCTGGCACTAATGTTATTGTAGCAATGTGGTTCGATTAAGTCTAATTTGTGGGTCTTATTTTATTGCTTTTTTTTTCTAGCATTATTAAAGATTTATTAATGCAGTAATTGTAAGTGTTGTTTATGGAAACCCTGATCTAATGCACCAATGCATTTACTTACAGATTTGGTTAAAGCTGACGCCAACAGGAAAAGGCACAGGAGATCCATATCTGTAGGGACGGCAAACACCTAATTAAGGTTCCACGGCCGAGTGAAACAGGTAAAGTTTTCTACCTCCTTGGTCAGTGAGTCCTAAAGTTCCTCGGTAATTCAGTGTCAAATCAGGAAGTTGTGGCTCTGATAGCAGCTTTGTACAAATATTTGTCGTCTTAGTGTGAATAGCTGGTAACAGTGATGGAAAAAACGTAAGTAATAACAGGATGTAACCTATTTCACAACAGTAAATGGAACCAGAAATCATTTTGAATGTTGATTATTTTCGTGGTGATCAGTGGTTTGAATCATGTTAGTAAAAAAAAAAAAGAAAAGAAAGAAAGAAAGAAAACGCCATGAACCAAACCAGGATTTGATGGATCTCTCTAATGTTCTCACACTGAAATGTGTTCATCAGCACGCCATTCATCGGTCTGCCATCATAATCCTGTGCCTGGGTCACCATGGTGACAGGCTCGGGAGATCCATCCCAGTCAAAAGTCACATTCCGACTGAGAGGAGCAAAGCAAATATCAGAAGCTAGCAGCCTGGAAAAAGAGCCGACTATGTACACAAACTTCTTTCTCGTTGTCAAGAGACAAAGCAGCCCTTATTGGATCAGTTTTAGAGGACGCTGTCTGTAAAGATGGGGGACACAAGGGATTCATCCGCACTTGCACCAAATTTTCACTACAGAAAATTTGATGTGTGAAAGAGAAGCTGTGAAGCAACTACAGCTTAAAACTCTGAAATTAATATTTGTTCTAAGAATCTACAACTTCATTTGAGACTCTGAAACTGCAAAAATTCTCCAAGGGAAAATGTCGTGCAATTTGTATACGGAAATCAGCTGCAAGTTACAAAAATGCCTTTGTAAGATTTCCAAAGTAATGTTTTTTATTTTTTCCCCACTGATGGCTGAACGCATTATGCATAAAATGTAAATAAGGATGCAAACAAATTAATTAAGGTGTTTATTCTTAGGGTGTTGTACATACAGTATAGTGTGATGCAGACATCAATTATTTGGTTCAGTAGCTTGAAAAATGAATTCATTCAAGCACCCGTTTGCTAACATTACCTGTGGTGATATGGTTATATATTTATAATAATAATAATAATAATAATAATAATAATAATACATTTTGTCATATATATTACTCATTTTAACTGAGATTTACCATAATACATTACACAAAACAACAACTTTCATGGATACCAATGTGTGGATACTGATGAAAAAGATAATACATCAATTAATTTTTTTTTGTGGTTTGCATTCACCTTCATGAGGGCTGAAGAAAAATGCTTTAACAAACTAATAATTACTGATCCATAGGTTATAAAGAACCGTACCTGATATTGAAGCTTGCAGACAGATGAACTGGATTAATGGGATGTTGTGCTCAGCAGGAAGTGAGTGTGAAGAATTGATTCTTGTGCTAAACTCTGCCCATCTCTCACACTGCTGCAGCCAGCTAAATAGAACCGTGCCCCTGGGGTTGGCTGCAGAGCGGAGGGTGCAAGGGGAGGGGGGTTCCGGGGGGGGGATGGTTGGGGCATACCGAAACACAAGGTGACATTGAGTATTCCAAAGCATTTAACCAGTATATAACCATGATATCATGATATCTATTCTCATCTCATTCATTCTGTAGTTTATTAACAATTCAATAACACGTAATTATTGGAAGTAATATTCAAGAAGTATAGATTTTCTTTGCATTAATTTCGGAGCGGAAATCACCGTTTAACTTTAAGTTGTGGTTCAGGAAGCATAGAAAGATAAGAGACTTTTTCCACAGCTTGAAGGCTACTGTGAGCTAATACAAGCTCGGTACTTCTGATTTTGTTGGTGGTCTTTTGGCTGATCCCATCAAGGAGTCAACACAGACTTCCTCAGGTGTTCTTCCTGATATAACCATCCCATTTAATCCAGGCCCGGGTTCATCACTGCATCCACTGGATGAAGTTTGGGAATTGACTCAGAATCACACCTGGATGGAAGGCGGGAAACCTACCAGCAATGCCCAAGATTGGTATGTTTATACATTATGTCAATTTAAAGGCAAGTACTTTCTATAACTTCTACTTTTACTTAAGTAATATTTTATCTAGGATAGCTCTACTTTTACTTGAGTAAAGGTTTTGTGTACTTTGCTTATCTCTGCATCCCAGAGATCATACAAGTATGGTCTGCTCTCTAAACCCTATCACTATAAAAGGCCTCTGAGACAAAGTTCACAACCAATATAAAAAGTATGTAAAAACTCATGACTCAGCGTTTTGCATTTTGCACTGTAATCTGGTACAATGTATTTTATCAGATTGACCACATCAACAAGATTATGCAAATCTTCAGCGTTTCTGAAGAAAAGAAAAGAAAAGAAAAAAAAAAAGCACAGTCAGGGCATATCTGGAACAATTCAGGAAAAGTGGACTTACTGTCACTCTAAATGATGCTGAAGAAATGGTAGACAATTTTCAAAGGAAAAAAAAAAAGTGGGAAACAACCTGGCAGGTCCTGTATGAGGGCAGAGAAGAAACTCAATCCATTCCAGAAAAGCACTTTAAGAGAGTTTTTTTCTCCCCATAGTGGCACAATTGCAGACAAGTGTAAAAATTGGAGAAAACACTACATGACGTAAATTCTGAGGATTAGGTCCTAGAGCTGAGGGATGCGTTATATACCTTTCCTGAGCATGCATTTTCCTACCTAAGAAAAATCCTTGATTACATGTACAGCTTCTGGATCTGTATGTAATCCTCAGCATTGCCCTTCAACGGCAATTAACTCTTCCAGTCACTGATGCCTCCGGAGAGATAAGCTTCTCAGCTTTAAATCACAGCAAAACCCTTTTCCCAGGCCACCATGTCCCAGGAGAGACTGGCTCTTATTTCAGTAGAGCACAATGTGCAAAGGTCTTTGGATCTGAAGGACATTTATAAGAGTATTTGCACAAGCTATGACCCGCAGGTGGCATTTGTAGAAAACTTATTGATTTGTTCACTTGAATTGATTTGATTATTTATGTTTTTATTGGTCTTGTATTGGACTTTGTATGTATATTTTTAAATGACAAGGAATATTTTTTTATGTTCTGTCTATTCTTTTTTTTTTTTATTACAATGTATCTTTCATGCTTTAGATTCATATTTTTTTATTAAAAGTTTTTTTATGTTTCTGATATTTCTATTTTTAAAATAATACTGTACATTTTGGAAACAACATTTTTTTTTTTACTTTTTTGTGTCAGATTATTATTATTATTTTTATTTATTTTTTTATTTTTCCCCGATTTTCTCCCTAATTTAGTCGTGTCCAATTCCTCCCCGTCACTAGGGGGCTCCCACATTAAGGCTACTACTACCACTCAGCCGGGAGGGCCGAAGACTATCACGTGTTTCCTCCGAACCACGTGACGCCAGCCGACCGCATCTTTTTCGAACTGCTCGCTCGCGCACTGTTGGGGGCGGAGTAACACACTCAGAGGACAGCGCTATTAATGTCGGAGCACTAAGTACCTCTCATCCCTCCCCTCTGAGAGAGCTCGGCCAATCAGCTCCCTCTAGACCTGGTTACAGCACCACCCGGGATTCGAACTAGCGATCTCCGGATGATAGGGCGAGCGCTTTAACCACTGCGCCACTCGGAGGCCGTGTCAGATTATTTATAAGATGATGTTGATGGAGAGGCTGCTGGAATCACCCCTGGGTGTCAGAACACACAGTGAATCACAGCTTGCTGTATATAAGGCTGCATAGCCACAAAAGTGTCACCTAAGTGGCCACCCTGACCCCGTGCTACTGCCAAGAGTGCCTACGATTTGAATCCAAACTGGAATATGAAGCACAGAAAAAGGTGGCATGGCCTGGAGAATCATATTTTCTTTAACATTAAAAGGTTGGTTAGATTTGGATGTGGGCGTAAATTACCTGGGGAAGAGATGACAACAGGATGTTACTTTGACACTCACTACCTATCTAAACACTGCTGCTGGCCAAGTACAGTTCACCACAGTCTTCTCTGATGGCAGTAGGATGATGCAACCTGCAACACTACAAACACTGTTCAGGAATAGTGTGAGGACAAGGTGTTGACTTAGCCTCCAAATTAACCATATTTCAATCCGATCGAGTATCTGTGGATGCGTAAAAAAAATAATAATAATAAATAACAAGTTCAATCCAAGGAGGCTCCACCTCACAACTTACACAACTTAAAGGATCTGATACTAACGTCCTGGTGCCAGACACCACAAAACACTTTCAAAGGCTCAGAGCTGTTTTGGTGGTGCAACCTGCACAATAGTAGGCAAGACGTTTTAATATTTCTGGGTTAAATGTTTAGATGTTTAATCTCACTAGACTGTACAAAGATTAAGACTTTTGCACAGTGCTGTACTTAAGAGCCTTTCATTTGATAATTACTACTCCAGTAATTAATATGTTTAGGCTGGCAACAGTTCTTTTGCTGCTAACTGATACACTGAAAAACTTCTCAACCATTTAAGAAGGGATATCCTGTGGTCACTGAATCATGTGTTTCAGAAGGATCCAATTATTGGTGTGCATCAAGCAAAGAACACAACTAAGGAGATTGTTACTTCAACATTAACTGCGGTTGAATTAAGAAATGTCCAATGCGTTATCAAAACATGGAACCATAGTGCTGAACCAAAATCAGATCTCTGTTTAATATTGAAAGAAACAACATTTTTATGTGGCCAGAAAAAAAATAAAAAATAAAAATAGCTTTAATCATAAAGATCCTGCAGTCTGATGAGTCCAGATTGAGCGCATTCCAGAGCGATGGGCGCGTCAGGGTAAGAAAGGAAGCACACGAAGCGAGCCACCCATCATCCATAGCACCCATTGTACATGGCTCTGGAGGCAGTGTTATTAAAGAAATAAGGAATAATGTCTGATTCTTTACCATTTTATCTTGATGTTTTATTTGCCCTGTAATTTAACTCTTTTTTTAATTATAATTTAAATCGATTTTTTTTTCCTGTCTAAAATCAGCACCATCACTCAGAGTTCAGAGGCTGGACATGTAATAAAGCTTGGAGAAACTCAAAAAGAGCTCAGAGTCTGCCAAGCCCTAACCTCCAACACGCCACTGGGTACACTCTGTTTCTGCACTGAGTCACTCGATTTCTTAACTATACTTTCCTTATTTAACTGTCTTTTTCATTCTGACAATATTACACTTTTACTAAGCATGCCAAAATGTGTTGACATTTCCTGGTCCCCCAGGTACCTAATGAAATAAATCTCCTCTACTCCTCTAGATGGGGCTGAATCCTGTTGGTGACTTCTGGCCAACATACACAGCTTTACATTCTTTTTTATGTTCAGTGGGATTTAGTTGTTAGGTGTGTGTTATGTCTGTTGTTTTTGACCCTATGTTAATTTATGGAAACTCAGAATGAATGAACTCGTTTGCAGCACATCCTTGGGGTGTCTTTATATGAAAGTTGTACGTTGTACACTCATCCGGCCCCAGAAACAAATCGGGTAAAACTTTCACTGCAAGCCCAATGAAACATTCATTTTCATTATGAGTGATGAAACCTCTGAAGACAAAGAATGGGGTTTTGCTTTATAGGAAAACCAGTGACATGGTGGTATGATGAAGCACAGTTACTCTTCCACAGTTAATTATTTTCATATACTGTAGCACCATATCCTGAAATACTTAATACCTTTTACACCACGTTATTTTCCAGCTGTTTGGCCTCCATTCTTGCCTCATATTCATTGTTCATTTGAATAGTTTTCATGGTTTTTTGGACACTTTATCTGTTCCTTTATCCATTTCCACTGCCAGTTGCTCTGGACACTTTGTCACTCCTCCTCTGGCTGCACCCTTCAATCCCTTTGTGATGTCACACATACAGTAGGTTTTCTAAAGAGAGGTTTTGAAGCTCAGCTCTGGAAGAGCAGGTTGTTGGAAGAGCCACCTAAACCCTGGTTAATCCATAAATGCACAAACAGAGCCTGGCTGTTTCTACTTCCCCCAAGTTTGTACAAGCTAACTATACTGTAGATTAGCTTTTGCTCAGCTAAAATGCTAAAGTGTCTATAATGTTACTTTGCATTTGATTGAACACCAACATCCATACCCTAGACATTGTCAAATGCCAACTCTTTTATTTTTTAAAGGTTAAATTTGCTAGCTGGTTAGTTAAACTGATGCATAGCAGACAGCAAGTGGTTTGATACCCGCATTGCAGCTGTCAATCAAAGAAGCCATGTCTCTAATTATGCATTATTTATGGCTTCTTTCTGTTTTAACATGGGCATCTATGGGTATGGACTCACTTTTGGGGCAAAGCTAGTGTTCATTTGAGTTACTGCATGTTTTGGCACTTCAGAACCAGTGGTTACCCCTTGGCTACACCTTCATCCTCCTTCATCCTCCCCCTCCTGGCTACACTACATCAGCCCAGGCACATTGCCACTCACACCATTGTTCACTTTGCACACCTATTTTCTGTTTTACCTAATTAGTTGTTATATTAGGCTATGATAGGCTGTTCCCATCAAAGAGGGCCTTCTGATCCGCATAGATCGCCCAGACGCAACCCTCCCACTTTATCCGGGCTTGGGACCGGCACTGCATCCAGTGGCTGGGGTTTGGGCTTTGGTGGGAATTGAACCCTAGCTTTCCACATGGCAGACAGGAAACCTACCACTGAGCCACCAGTGCTCGTTTTACCTAAAGCTATCAAGCTTTAGGAGCTGTTGTTGCTCCTTGGTGTGTGTTCCCAGTTAACACATGTTGGTATGTGTGGTATAAGTATCCCCACTTAATTCGAAATCATAATTCATGTTATAAAGTAAACACGCTCATGATATAAATCTATAAACCTTACTGCTTGGCAAGTTTAAAAATCAAATCAGTTTTATCCACACGTCTTATGTGTGTACTGGATGCTATAACATGACATGAAAACATGGGCTTAAATGGGTTAAGCAAATAGTTCTTTTATTTATGGGTTTCCATGCCTCCTTGTCAAACCCATAGTAAGGTTCAGAAAGAAGCAGACACAGTAAACACAGTGAAATCCACACCAAACCTAAATCCGTGGCAAGCAGACAGAAGCCAAAACCACAAAATAGCAGGAACGCCAGCAGACTGGGCTTACAAGTGCTGCAGTAACATACACAAGACATTTACAAACACACAAGTCTCCCGTGTGTACTTATGGTTAGCTTCCTGTTTTTCCAACTTCAAAAAAAAAAAATTCTACATTCCCCTCATGCTCCTGATCATTATTTTCATCATGGTTTATCACAAGTATATTTTAGGATCCTATTTATTTGTAGTCCATGTCTGCGAAGTCTAAATATGTTTCCTACTACACTAGAGTCTTATTTTTTTTCGGTTCATATTTTCCAGTCTTAAGGTGTAGATGTTGTCTGATCGTAAGTATTTTTAGTGGTCCTAATTAATGTTACACAACACTAACTTTGATCACTCGCTGGGTGATACTGTATATTGAGCTGGTGTTATACTACTTTGTGGCATAACCAAGAGTCGTCTTGTTAATTATTTCATTATTTGATTTTTCCACCCATGAATTCTCCTGCATCGGTCCCGGTGTTACCAGGATTGACTCTGGACCTACTGGACAAGAATGAATTGGATCCACCATTCTTCAGCCATCTCTTTCTTTTTCTATGTTCCGGATACATTCCAGAACACAGCGTTTAAAACACATTCAGATCAAGATGGGAAAAAAACCTAATACTGTATAGTTTGTAAGTAAGGCTCAGTTTATAAATAATCATAAATGTTATTAAAATCCAATTAAATAGATTTTATTCTAGATGTTTTTATGACGCATTTGCATTAATAATGCACACTCAGAAACAGGAAGAGAAATCTTAACCTGTTTTTTTCTCAAATGGAATTGATCAGCCAAGGCTCAGGCTCAAGGACGAAGACCTACAAAGTTCTTGCATGTGGGATTTGTGATCGTCTCATTCCTTTTTCCCAAGCTCTGCATTAAGATTACTCAATTCGTGATCCCGAATCTTCACGCCTTACTCTGACCTAACTTGCTGTCACAAGACCTCTTTCTCCATATAATGTATATACTGTAACATACAGACTAATAGGCAACATGTCCATTCGTTTTGTTCGTTTGTTTTTCCAGATCAGGAAAGAAAACAATTTCAGACACCTAAATAAGCTATTCTGCTCACAATCATAATACATACCATAAAATAGGGTGCGCAAACCATTCAAATCAGTTCATAAGGCAACAAGTTGGTCTTTGATGACACCATTGAATCTGCTACAATGTGACAATAATGACCATGCTGATAAAAAAAATAATAATACAGTTGGATTTCATAATCGGTGATTGACAAGTGACCAATTTTGTTCAAAATCTGCAATAGGTCTACTGTTACTTTGTGAATGATAATACATTTGCATTACAGCATTTTGCAGATGCCCTTACTGTACATTTTTATCTCATTATACATCTGAGCAGTTGAGAGTTAAGGGTCTTGCTCAAGGGCCCAACAGGGGCAATTTGGTGATCATGGACCTGTGACCGACCCCCCCCCCCCCCCCCCCCACACACACACACACACACACACACACACCCCTTGAAACCATAGTCCAATGCCTTAACCACTGAGCTACCTCTGAATTTTTTGAAACATTATACAGTATACTGTATGAAATGTACAACTAATCAGTACTATTCAATTCATCATTACCATCCCTTATATAATAAAATAATTTTTATATTGATTCATTTGAATTGTTGCCGTCTTAGTTGATGTGTCAATCTAAACTGGTTGTTTGTTACAGCTCTACCTTAAACTCATAAACGTAAATAAAGTTTTAAATGAGTTACAATGACATCTGAAGCAGCTTGGATATACTAGTGTTGTTGCAGAGTTTAATCTTTTTACCATATGCAAAGGAATAGAGAATTGAAAGTAAAAGCCAGAGAAAATTATAAGCAGTTTCTGTGTGTTTGTTTGGTTCCATGCAGACGGTCTGACAAACCGTTGAAAGAACTTACACACTGGTGTGGGTGGAATAATTACAGGTTACGTTTGGATATAAACCGCGGCATCGGCAGGGCGGTGAAACAACCGACATTGTTTAGAAAATAGAGGAAATATTTTGGTGCAGAGGTGTTTCATTTATTGAGATGAAAATCTACACTAAGAAGAACTAAGGAACGTTTCTCTTGAGAAGTTTTCTCACCAAGTTGAAGTACCGTCCATGACATCATAAATTAAGAGCAATACTTGAATGACTTATTTAACTTTTAACAAAATATTTGTGAAAGCATGAAACGATTGACAGCAAAATGCTGCTTTTCACCATTTGCACTGTTTTTGGAAAATATGCACTTATTTCAAATCTGGCGGCTTCAACATCCGCTGAAAAGTCTGGACATTTGACTCTTTACCAATATATAACATCACCACTTCTGTTAATAACACTTTTTAAGCATTTGGGCACTGGAGACACCATTTGGTCGAGTTTAACCAGCGGGAGTTTCCCGCAATCCTCTTTTATGCTGGTCTTAAGCTGTACAATTGTACTAGGTCTTTATTGCCATATTTTTGCACTTCATAATGTGCCAGACGTTCTCAGTTGGAGCAGGCAGACCAGTCTAGCACCCGCACTCTGTGTTTAGAAGCCATGCATGTATTATCTGAGCAGAATGTGGTGTGGCATTATGGCTGGAAAATACAGGGATGTCTCTGAAAAAGATGGTGTTTGGATGACAGAATATGCTGCTCCAAAAAGAACAGATTTTGCTGTATTTGCTGTATCGGGCCACAAAACGCATTTCCAGTTTGCCACTGTACATCTCAAATGGGACAAATCCCAGAGCAGTCTTTGATGCCTGTAGAAATCATATCATTAATTTCAATTTTGTTTACACATGTGGACAAAATTGTTGGTACCCTTCGGTCAATGAAAGAAACTCACAATATTCACAGAAATAACTTTAATCTGACAAAAGTAATAATTAAAAAAAATTCTATGAATGTTAACCAATGAAAGTCAGACATCGCTTTTCAACCATGCTTCAACAGAATTATTAAAAAAATAAACTCATGGAACAGGCCTGGACAAAAATGATGGTACCCCTAGAAAATCCCGAAAATAATGTGACCAAAGGGACATGTTCATTCAAGATGTGTCCACTAATTAGCATCACAGGTGTCTACAATCTTGTAATCAGTCAGTGGGCCTATATATAGGGCTCCAGGTCGTCACTGTGTTGTTTGGTGACATGGTATGTACCACACTCAACATGGACCAGAGGAAGCGAAGGAAAGAGTTGTCTCAGGAGATTCGAAAGAAAATTATAGACAAGCATGTTAAAGGTAAAGGCTATAAGGCCATTTCCAAGCAGCTAGATGTTCCTGTGACTACAGTTGCACATATTATTCAGAAATGTAAGATCCATGGGACTGTAGCCAACCTCTCTGGACGTGGCCAAGGGAGGAAAATTCATGACAAATCAAAGAGACGGATAATCCGAACGGTAACAAAAGAGCCCAGAAAAACTTCTAAAGAGATCCAAGGTGAACTTCATGCTCAAGGAACATCAGTGTCAGATCGCACCATCCGTCGTTGTTTGAGCCAAAGTGGACTACATGGGAGACGACCAAGGAGGACACCATTGTTGAAAACAAATCATAAAAAAGCCAGACTGGAATATGCCAAACTACATGTTGACAAACCACAAAGCTTCTGGGAGAATGTCCTATGGACAGATGAGACAAAAATTGAACTTTTTGCCAAGGCATCTGCATTTGGCACAGGGTGTCTTGAATCTGGGCAGGGTACAATGAAATCTCAAGACTATCAAGGGATTCTAGAGAGAAATGTGCTGGCCAGTGTCAGAAAGCTGGGTCTCAGTCGCTGGTCATGGGTCTTGCAACAGGACAATGACCCAAAACACAACGCTAAAACACCCAAGAATGGCTAAGAGGAAAACATTGGACTATTCTAAAGTGGCCTTCTATGAGCCCTGACCTCAATCCTATTGAGCATCTTTGCAAGGAGCTGAAACATGCTGTCTGGAAAAGTCGCCCTTCAAACCGGAAACAACTGGAGCAGCTTGCTCATGAGGAGTGGGCCAAAATACCTGCAGAGAGGTGCAGAAGTCTCATTGACAGTTACAGGAATCGTTTGATTGCAGTGATTGCCTCAAAAGGTTGTGCAACAAACTATTAAGTTAGGGGTACCATCATTTTTGTCCAGGCCTGTTCCATGAGTTCATTTTTTTAAATAATTCCGTTGAAGCATGGTTGAAAAGCAATGTCTGACTTTCATTGGTTAACATTCATAGAATTCTTATTTATTACTACTTTTGTCAGATTAAAGTTATTTCTGTGAATATTGTGAGTTTTTCTTTCATTGACCGAAGGGTGCCAACAATTTTGTCCACGTGTCTAAATGATTGATTTATGGCTTCCTTAAGTCTTAAGTTGCATTTTTGCCATCAGTGGCAAATGGTATTAATGGGCAAAAGTTTAAAAGTGTCCCCAAGTGTTCATGATATCTGCCATAGACGCATGACGGTTTTTAAAGCATTGATGTCCGAGCGATCGAAGATCACACACACCCTTTGCACTTTGAGAATTAATGGATTTTTCTTGAATTTCTTGAATGTTATCCTGAAAACTTTAAATAAATAGCTGATGCAGCTGTTGGCAAATCAGCAAGCCTCGTCCATCCTTGCTCTAGACGGACTAGATCTTTCTTTGAAACTCCTTGTATACTATAATATAATAATAAAAAAAATTGTTCTTACTGTGTTAACCCAGTTTAATTAAAGAGAGGCTGGTGAGGGAATCCCTGTTTGCAGCTGCCGTGACTCAAGTGGTAGGAGGTTGTTTGGCAGATGCTCTACAATATTAAATTTAACTATACAGTATGTGGATAAAAGTGTCGCAAATACATGGTGTGATGCAAAAGGTTGCATCACACCACCTCGTTATTGATTATTGTCCATGATCTGCAGACCCCAAGTAATCTTAGGTAAAGTGTGGATTCCCTACACACACACACACACACACACACACACACACACACAGTCATTTTAATGAATCCCTTTTTTTTTTTTACACTTTTTTTTTACACAATCTGCTAAATAACCCAACTTTCTCAATACACACCACACACTTACACAGACTTCAAAAGAATCGTGCAGACAAACAGTAATCAGGAGCAAAACTCCATCCTGAATGAAAGGGCGCACAGTGTTCATTTGTAACCCAGAGTTTTCAGTCTGAAATTCAGAGGCAGCCTTTCATACAGACGTCCTTATAGACAGACATGTAGGGTGTATGTGTGTGTGTGTCTATGTGTGTGTCTGTGGGATTGTTTGGCAGCTGTCCTGACTTAATTATGTGCTGTTATTATGGGGAATGTTTGTACAATGAGACAACCTCTACTTCCTCTCGTTGAATGCAGAAGACCAAATAAGGAATTCCCCGGATATGAGGTTTGGTTCATGGAAGGGGTTCAGTCAAAAAAAATTTTTACTATTGTGCCTGTGTTTACTAATATTTTACTAATATCAATGATTAGTGTGATTGCCTTTATGAGCTATTTATGTTACATGAATTTGAGATATTGCCAATTTGAAACATTTGAATTTCCACTCAGGGTAAATATATAAGTTGATCATAGAAAAAAAAATGTATGCTTAGGTTAAACTCATTAAATAAAATTAAGTCTATTTACAAACATTAATTATTTTAGTAAAATAAACATCATATCAATATGTAAAAGCTAAACATGACCACAATCTTATGCAATATACCCTGCTTTATGTTATTCTTGTTTTTTGTGCACCGTATGTTTGTATAAAATATATGAGACCAATTTTGACAGGTTCTAGCGTAGAGCAAGAATTTTGAAGAGGCTTGCAAGCTGTGTCAGAACATACCCCACACAAGGGTATAAGTTTTACCCCTCGTGCAGAAAAGTTGCCCAAATTTGCCCCATTGACATATAATGGGGATTTTGGCGCTTAACTAGTCCTGTATCCTTTGTCGTAGACCCATAACTCATAAAAGAGGTGTCAAATCATGCAGCTTATTTGGGAATGGGGTGCCCCACAGGGGGCAATTGACCTCCCCAAAAAATCCCATGTACTTAACATTGATACCAACTTTGACGGATTCTAGTGAAGAGCGAGAATTTGCTAGAAATCTTACCACATTTGAAGGGGCATGCAGGCTGTGTCTAAACATAGACCGCAAGAGGGTTTAAGTTGTACAGTACCCCTTGGGGCACAAGAGGTGCCCAAATTTACCCCATTGACATATAAAGGTAACTTCCATAGGAACTTTGAAACTGAACCTATTGATCCCATTGTCGAAGAAACACGACCGAGGGCTCATTTAACTCAGGCAACAAATCAGTCTTTCATGTTTATCATGATGCTCATAAGCCACGCCCCTAGCAATATCATGATTGTAAGAATTATTGATATACTGTAAAAAGGAATTGTTTCTTGCTCTCTTCCTCATAGATCTGATATTAACGTGTTAAATCTTCCCTGGTGCTATCCTCCTGTCTCCTCTATGCAACTTAAAAAACTTTACAATGATGCTAACATAATTAGCATGTTGCTAGCACGATGCTAACATGACTAGCATGTTGCTAACTTCATGCTCACAATATTAACATGTTGTAAGCATGGTGTTAAGATGAGTAGCATGTTGCTAGCATGATGCTAACATGATTAGCCTGTTGCTAGCATTACTCCAGTGTATTGCCATGGCAAGCACCACTCACATTTTCTTCAGGAAATGTACCTCTCTAGTTTCTCTTTATAATCCCCTGCAACACTAATTCTCTCACTCTCACTCACTTATCCCAGTGTCTTACTACTCTTACTTAGAATGTCGGAACCATGATCGGACTGCCTGCCTGATTCACCTCTGAAACCCCGGCCTCCCAGGAACTCCTTTAGTTCTCCAAACATGTGGAAATTGCTTGGAACGAGGTCAGGGCTGTACGAGAAATCTGGCAAAAACTCCCAGCCGAGTTCCTGTAATGTACAAGTGGTTTTTGTGAATAATTGTGTGTACAGTTCCCTCAAACAGACGTCACTTCTGCAAGTTGGTGACATCGATTTTCAGTGAAAAGAGCAACTGAGCAAAGTTGTTAAATAATTCGTCGTTCAATTTTTCCTGGCGGTTTTTTTTTTTTTTTTTTGCTTGTCATAAATTTAAACACGACCTGATGTCTTTAAGCACCACATGCAGAATTGGACAGGAAGGAAATTGGACGCATATTGAAAGAGTTGCAGGATGAGTCAGCAAAAAATCTGAAATGATAGTGTGAAAGGTTTTTTTTTATCACAACCGCTCATCATAATACTCGCTGCTTTTTGTTATTTGTCAGTTTTGATTTCATGGCCAGATGTGATGCCTGAAGCTTGAGTGTGTGCGTGTGTGTAAGACAATTTTACATGTCCATATGCATGTGAGACTTTTGTGTGCGTGTGTGTGTAAATGAGGTGCTTTTTTTTTTTTTTTTTCACATGTATGTGTATGTGTGTACCACTTTTTCCATGTTCATGTGTGTGTGAATGAAAGTTTATGAATTTATATTATATATTCATATTGTCAGTATGTGTATGTGAAAGAGAGACAGACAGACAGACAGATAAACAGTGTTTACATGTCTGTGTTTACGTGTGTATGTGTGTTTGTGTGTGTGAAGGTGAGATAGAAAGAGGGAAAGACAGACAGACAGACAGTGTTTACATGTTCAGTGTGTGTGTGTGTGTGTGTGTGTGTTTGAGATATTTTTTACACTTCTGTGTATGAGAATATTTCCCTCGTTCATGTGCATGTATGAGACTGTGTTTTTACTTGTGCATATGTGTGTGTGTGTGTGTGTTTGAGGTAGAGATTATTTTTTACTCGTGCATGTGTGTGCGTGTGAAACCTTTCACTTGTCTACGTGTGTGTCTATAACGGTTGCTATACGTGTAGAACACAGGAATGTCTCGCCAAGAGTCAATTGCTCTACTCCATTAAGTTGAAGTCACACACACACACACACACACACAGCCTGTGTCTCTGCTGCTCCTGTATACGGTAATGTGTGTAAATTAGTATTCAGTGCTGAAAAAACCTGCCCGCAGAAACTTACCACACAGACTTATTATGGCTTCATAATCCACTTCCTGTGTGTGGGATGAGACTACGGGCCGGCTCAGTGCGCGCTCACCACACACCCTATAGTTTACCTTCTTAAAATAGACAGACAGAAGCGGAAGCAGAGGGCTGGCATGGAGTATTCTGTGTCTGTGTTTGTGTGTCTGTTTCTGTGCATGTGTGTGTGTGAGTGTGTCTGAGTGCACGCATGCCCCCACAGCAGTCATAAATGGTAAAGCTGAGCTGGCAGGCAGGAAGTGATGCGCTCACCTTAAGGTAAGGCTGGGCAGATAAATAGCAGCTCTCTGCATCCCTGACTTCAGCACAAGTGTTGCATCTGCACCTTCCTCGCAACTCAGCAGCACGAGAACAATCACCTGATCACCTCACCGCTCGGATTTACACGGCACGAAAGAAAACAGGTACGACGCTCACACCTGCATGCCTTTATCTTTAATTCTTTGCTTTTAAACAAATCTAAACGGTTCCTATTCCCTGTTGCAGGATGAAGCTCGCTTTTCTGATTCTCTGCCTGCTCGCAGCTGCCAGCGCGAATCCCGTGAGTGCATGCACAACGATAAAATATTTACACTAATTAAGTAAGAAAAAAAAATTAACCCACTTCCATCTTACAGATTTTGCCGCAAGTCTCTGTGGAGACGTTGGAGCACGGATCGAACTCTGTGAGTATTCTCAATCGGCTTTCGTCGTTTATACTCTTCTCATCGTCGCCCATGATAACACGCTCCCGTTTCTCATCACAGACCTCCTCGATGTCCGGATCTACGGAGGAAACCCACACCGCAGATCAGGACGTAAGTTCAAGATCTCCCTTTTAGAATTTTTTTTTAATTTGGATTTCAATCATGAGTTTTAAGAAAATTAACATCGTCAACGTTTGGCACTTTTCATGCTCAGAGCTCGCAGGAAAACACTTCCGAGGACACTGTAAGTGTTACATTTTAAATATGTGATATATATATATATATATATACTTCTTGTATTTTTTGCCTGTAGTTAACAAAATGTTTCCAAATTTCTTAACAGACTTCAGAATCCGTGGAGTCGAAATCATCTGAGGAGGTACGTCAAGAAGTTTAAGATTTGGATTTGGATTGTTGTTGAACGATAACCTGACTTATTAGCTGATTGATTGGTCGATTTGTGCTTGAACAGAGCTCGGAAACAAGCCAAAGCCACTCACTGGAAGAACGGGTAATAATCTCTTTGAAACACTTTGGAGATCATGATTTACGTTTCTATGCCTGTGTTACCGTAGCTAATATCGATTTATTATAATATGCTCATTATCTTGGTATTTTGGTGCAGTTTGGCATCGGGGAAGCCGGAATGACGGTCGATGACAGCCAAGGAAGCATAGAGAACATGCGCAAGGTAGGACCGTTTGTTTCTCACTCCAAAACTAGATACTTTTACCAAGCAGCTTCCTGGAAAATGGAGTGTACAGAAGGTTTAGACCGTGATTGAGCAGGGTAGACATGGAAGGAACCTTGACAAGAGCCTCTTGATCCTGACACTTTTTAGGGGAATCAATTTTGATCAAATAGTTCATCCTCCAAATGAAAGCTCATACTGACTTCTCCTACAATCTCATTCTCTGCAGAACTTGATTCAAGTCTTCAGCCTGCAAGAGATGAGTTCTGAAGACAACAGCACGTCAGCCAGCCTGTCAAAAGCTATCAGCGCAGAGAGCCAGGAGACAAAATCCAAGAGCATCAGCAGCAGTAGTGAGAGCAGTGAGTCTGTTGAGGGTCAAGGCAGCAATTCAACCAGCAGCAGCAGCAGCAGCGAGAGCAGCGAAAGCAGCGAAAGCAAGGAGAGCAGCGAAAGCAAGGAGAGCAGCGAAAGCAGCGAGAGCAGCGAGTCTGTTGAAAACTCGGAGCAGAACTCCAACAGCAGCAGCAGCAGCAGCAGTGAGAGCAATGAGTCTAATGGAAATCAGCCGAAATCTTCGGAAAGCAGCAGCGAGAGCAACAGCGTCGAGAACAAGTCGACAGTCGGGAGCAATGAGAACGACTCTAGTCCCGAGTCCACCGAGTCCGCTAAGTCCACCGAAAGCAAGCAAAGTCAATCAAACGAGTGCCAGCATGAAGCCGGCAACCAGGACTGCGACAGCGACGAGCACGTCTCCCAGAACGTTGGAGACGACGGAGCCAGCGACAATTTTAGCACCGAGCGCGAGGTCACGTTCAGGAGATGACCGAATACATGCTGATATTCTACTTATAAAGTAAAGTCAAGCAAAGCTAGTGGTAATGAGTCTGTGTGGAAATCCCTGGAGAGTAATATCGTCTCGATAATTAAAGGAATAAGACCTATTTATTAAAAGTAAAAAAAATAGATCTAAAATATTCTCTGTATTCTAGACTAATACACTAGAGGAAACCTGCCGTGTGCATCGTACAGGAAAAATCTGGATGCTGGTTTATTACAACTCGGTGTCGTAGCATGTTTTCAGTCGAAGTCTGGCTTTTGATTAAAACTACACTAAAGACCTTTAGGTATCCAGTCTCATCGAGTTTATGTTTATCATTTTAATAATGTATTAAAACACACTACACTCAACAAGTAACATGAAGAAAGTTCTCACTGTATCACCAGCTCTTTTGTCTCACTCTCTCATTGTAACATCTCTCCCTTTTTCTTTTTTTTTGTTTTGCTTTAAAATGTTTGAATGTACAAGTAATTTCTTTATTTGCCAAAATGATCTTTTAATTTTATATATCTGTAATAGATTGAATTATTTATTATACTTGAATTTGATTTTACATGCAAAACTATGCTATTAAATAAAATAAAATATGGCATACTATTTATGTATTGCACCTGAATTTTATTTCACACACACACACACAGACACACACACACGCACACACACACACACACACACACGGTCATCTTAAAAGTATATTATAATAATAAACAGATAATTAAATAAGTTCACATAAACATACGTAATAAATACTGATAATAACTCACTGACATGCTTTAAATATGTTTACCCTATATGGATAGATCTTTGGTTTACATATCAAAGTACAGGGCCATTTCCTTCCCCAAAGCATTATTCGAGCTACAGCTGAAGAAAATTCTGGAAAGTCTGACAAATGAAAAGAACCTGCGAGGGCCACAAAAGCCACAGTAAACATCAACTTGCTTGGCTTTCTTTCATCTGCCGCCCATCAATGGGGTCGCCACAGAGGACCATCCGATCCACACGCACAGGTTTTAAGCCGGATGCCTTTCCTGACACAGCCCTCACATTTTTTTATCCAGGATCGGGGCTGGCACTCCACTAATGGCTGGGTAGTAGTACGGGATGTGGCAACCCCCCGATAGCAGAGCTTGAACCCGGATCCTCAGACCCCCAAACCAAAGGACCCGCTCAAACCTGTCTGAGCCAGCACTCACTCTTTCCACCACTCCCTCTTAGTGAACATCAACTTGCATGATCGATCCAAAGTTCAGGACGTTGTTTTTGTCCCCCTAAAAAAAGGCAACACCGTCTCTGTTATAAGTAAGTGGTTTGGATGTCTTATAGTGGTGAAGCACAAATCAAGCCTGTCTGCACGCATGTGTACACACACCATCACCAACACACAGACAGTTCTGGCCCTGGACCTAGGGTGTAAGGAAAGCAAGTTTTGCTGCCTTTTTATTTTTATTACAAGAGGTGTTCGAGTCAAACTGGGACTTTTGCACAAGAAAACAGAGCCCAGTTATGATCCCATGCTACACTAAATTTCCTTCAGGATCAATAAAGTTCCCACCCACCCACTTACTGCACTTATCCCAGTAGGTCTTGAATGATTTACATGTTTTACTGTGGCAAAGAGTCTCATTACTGTACTGTGCTTCCTGTGAGTCTTGTAAACGTTCTAGCTAATGTGCTAGCAACACAGCTATACTGACCGAGACACTCCTGGCAGCTTTTAAGGTAGACTGTTTGCTTGCGTGTTACTCAGTGTACGAGTTAATGCTGTGACTCAAGCTACACCTTAAAATTTAAAAACAAGCACACAGATCATTTCTTTAGTTCATGTTTCGTTCTCTTGCAGATCGTAAAAATGATGAACTTCTCCTGAATTATTGGGATATACATTCTTCTCGCTTAGAGTAAAAAATGATGAAGCGAGCTGTTCCCATTGCATTTTTAATACATATTTCTAAACTTTTAAAGTGTCTGTAAAGTTCACTGCCCTGACAGAAACTTATAATAGTTATCACAGCATTTGGTTTAATTTTGATTATTCTATTAAGCATGTTTGTTTACTTTGTTGTTGTTCTTCCATATTTATTATTATACATTTTTCAAGCATTTAACTAATAATCCGTATTTCTTCAGGCTTTAGTCATTATCAGGAGACTCTTCAATCTGGCGACATTATCAAAATATACTGTAGATTGTGACAAATATTAATCACCCAGCGCTATAACCAGTTCTTTAAATTTAATATGGCAAAAACCTGCCATTTAGTAATACATCATTTCCATAAAATGTGTGTTATAAATAAAAGGACTGTATGGCGTGTAACTCAAAATATATCAGCGCTTTAAACTTGACAGGATAATCTGCACATAAAAAATCTAGTAACTCATCGATTTGAAGCCAATTAATCTTGCCAGGTTATCAAAAAAGAGAAAAAAAAAATCTATGTTTATTGTGTAAATGTTTCTGTGAAGGAATAAATCATTGTCTTGGTGAAAAGATCTATTTTTTTCTTCGCCTGTATCACTCCTGTCTATCTATCTATCTATCTATCTTTCTGTCCGTGTGTATAATCATCCTTCATGTGGGTTAGGATGTGGTCAGATGCGTGCTTTCACTCTGTACCTCCACTCAGACCTCAAGAGCTGTGAGAGTAAGCATCATTATGATCCTAAAATAACAGGTTCCTTAATCGCAACCCTTTAGCACTTTAGACTCCTCCAACTCAAAATACGCCTTAAACCAATTTTCTCAAAGGAAAAAAAAAAAAACAGTTATTAACTCTAGAAATTCAGTTTACTGTACCTGTAAAATGCTGTGTTAAATAAATTACAGTGTGATGTTGCTCAGCACATGAAATGTATATGACAGTGATGAGCTCTTTTTGTAAAAAACAAAAAGAAAAAACAAAACAAAAAGATAATAGTAATTGTATACCAGGAGGAGTTCATCATGAACTTAACATGGTCCAGAGGGTTGCACCAGGAAGGGCATCCGGTGTAAAACCTGACCCAAGCTGGGTGCAGATCGGACGGTCCTCTGTGGCGCCCCCCTCGACGAGCAGCCGAAAGGTCAAGTGTGTTGAAGTGTGTTATTCTTGAAGAGTGTTATTCGGTAACTATTTCTGATACGATGGATACAAATCAAAAGATGTCAAATTGAAAATGCTGTGCTTTCAGAAACTGATTTAAGATGATTTGAGATAAAAGCTACAGTAACTCAAATAACCAATCTTTAGAAACAAAACTGAGCAAAAAAAAGCATCCCAAAATGAACTAATCGAACCTTGAAGCGAGCACAGAGGACCACACTGGTATCTAAATATACAAAGGCATAAAATATACACCGCATCTCTACAGCCTGAGATTCCCAGTTTTATTTCTTGTGCTTACAAGGCACATCTGATGCCATTTACGATGAAATGTAATCAACTGTTATTCTTTTCTTATGACAGATAAATTAAACAGGTGAGGGGTCAAACTGGGACTTTTGATTGTTATTCACAGACGTACAGTACGCCATTCTTTGAAATGTACTTTTCAAGTATTCAAATGTCTCATCGCCGTACGTGCCTGACGTCTTCTGTAAATGTCAGGATTTATGCCTTCATTCATCAGAAATTTTATCATAAGTCCTTGTTTGACTTGAACGTAACTTTTTCAATTCTAGTTGGTTCGTGTCTCTTTGGACTGACCTGAAAACGCATCATGTTTGGACCGGTGTTGCTCAAACTCGTCATCAAAGCTGCAGCTGCACTGTTCATTATGAAGCTCTTCGTTAGCTTAATTAGCACATTGCCTTGCTTTGCCTCTCTGCCACAGAGATGATTGTTAGTAATTTTACTGTCTGGTTCGGCAGAACCACCACAAAAGAGAAGGTTAACTGGCAGGGCACTGTGCGGTCAGCACAAAAGATCCCAGCCAACATTTTTTACATCCGAATTTTACCATTTTATGTACGTCTCCCTACTTCTAGAGAGATAGAATATACAGTAACATTAAAAAAAAAAACAGGGAAAAACATTTGCAGCAAAAGAACAATTAAATTATTCATATATAAGCTTCTGGAGACTCTGCCCTATCAGAAATTTGTAGACCATGCTTAAAATTCAGGTATATGCCAGGAAGGTTCAAGGTTCATGGTTTGTATTCGTCAATACCACTATATGTGCAGACATACCGAGGAATTGAAATCTCTTCTCTTTCTCAAGTGTTTACATTGTCAATGCAATATATAAAGTTTATATATCGAAATATCAGCAATCAGTGCAATATAGAAACAGATGTAGTTTGTAAACAGTACCGCAGTGTACTTGTAATAAATAGTAAATATTATAATAAATATAAAAAAATTATAAATATTATAATAAATATAAATAAACCTCGTAAATATATCTCGTAAACATCTGAATGAATATGCATCCGAGTAAACATAAACAGTGAATTTTGTTAATATACAACTATACGCCCAAGGATCCGATATACTTAAAGTGCAAATACGTACATCTAAATATACGGAAACATTCTGAGGTTCGGGGTATAAAGGCATTTGTATGGCGCAAGACAGATAGCAGCAATATGACTGTAGCCACAAGAGCACTGTAGTGTAAGAGTGCAAACGGTGTCAGATTTAAAGATATGTACATGTGATCATTTGTTTATTTATTTGTTTGTTTGTTTATTTATTTATTTACTTGTTCATTTTAAACAGGTCCGTATGTGCAGTGTTCTGCAGCGAGTATAAAGTCTTATGTGCAATGAAACTCAAGGTCCTGGGTTCGATTGCCACATCGGTTCTGTGTGCATGGAGTTTGCATGTTTTCCCTGTGCTTGGTGAGTTTCCTCCTGGATCTCCGGTTTCCTCCCACCAGTCCAAAAACATGCAGATTAGGCTAATTGACGTTCCCAAATTGCCCGTAGTGTGTCTATGTGATGTGAACGTTGAAATGAAATTTCAAAAAAATGGGAATGAATACAGTGGTTGCGATGGTCCTCCACCGTCTCTAGTTTAGGACTACAGAGGTTCCTAGATGGATAGATGGATGTGCAATGAAAGTGTGTGTAGATCCTAAAGTTCAGTAGTAGGTGGGAGAGGGAGGGGGGTTCAGCATCCTGACAGTCTGATGGATGAAACCATCCGATTTAATGAAAAGGTATCAATTGTCCAAAGAAGAAGGATCTAATATCCTTGTTAAAGGTGATACTTGCTATGCTAACATCCCGTCAAATATTAGATGTGCTGCACACATATTTTAGACCAGCGGGAATAATTCTGACAATGTGATCATTCCAAAAAACACGAAAATAAATTAAAACCTGTGCACCAAATTGAAAAAGTGTGCATCAAAAAAAAAATAATAATAAATAAATATATATATATATATATATATATATATATATAAGCATATATATATACCTACACACCCTATAGAGTGCTGCTACATGTAAGGAAATTTGATGAAATATCCTCTAAGGTGCCATTACATCCGAGGAAAAGTATGGAAATGCCCTTTAGGTTGCAGCTGACACAGCGGTTAGTAATTTAACTGTCTGTTTCGGCTCAACCACCACAAAACATGGGTAATTGGCAGAACACCATGCGGTCAGCAGAGAACATCCCTTACTTCTAAATCATACTAAATTACTTCTGTCTACTTTCATGGTGACATACTGCAACATAAAAAAAACTACATACAGGCACAACAGGCATAAATGTTTGAAACAAGATTAGAGGGAAGAAAGGAAATGCATTTTAGGATGTTAAATAAAATGTGGGTGGAGCCTACTACAAGCAAACAAGTAAACTAAAACAAAACCATGAAGCCAAATTTTTTTTTCAATTATTTTTATTATTATTATATTAAAGGGTGTTGTAACAGAAATGTGATTCAATTCTTTCACTAACCACATGTTAAAAAACACACGAACTTTTAACAAAATTCTAAATTTTTCAAGCAATGTAGACAGAAATTGCACTGGTAGACTGGGGTGGTCGGGGAGGGGGGGAGGGGGGGCTGACAAGGGTTGAGTAGAACTTGGCAAAGAAATGATTGTCCATATGACTGGAAAAAAAAAGAACAGAGTGGAATCGCATAGGGAAAACTCATGTTTTATATATATATAAAACATGTTTAATCACACATAGTTCCTAGAGGGAACTTTTCCATCTTATCCAGGGCATCTTATCCAATTTTCTTATACATGACTGCCTCCTGGAAGGCATTTAACCACATGTATTTACTTGTGGCTGCAGCCTAGAGGGCATATCACCCTGTTTTCTCTCAAATATACAGTACAGGCCAAAAGTTTGGACACACCTTCTCATTCAAAGAGGTTGAATTTGTATTATGGCAAGAAAAAAAGCAGCTAGGTGAAGAAAAACGAGCGGCCATCATTACTTTAACAAATGAAGGTCAGTCAGTCCGAAAAATTGGGAAAACTTTGAAAGTGTCCCCGAGTGCAGTCACAAAAACCATCAAGCGCTACAAAGAAACTGGCTGACATGCGACATGACCGCCCCGGGAAAGGAAGACCGAGAGTCGCCTCTGCTGCGGAGGAGAAGTTCATCCGAGTCACCAGCCTCAGAAATCGCAGGTTAACAGCAGCTCAGATCAGAGAGCAGGTCAATGCCACACAGAGTTCTAGCAGCAGACACGTCTCTAGAACAACTGTTAAGAGGAGACTGTGTGAATCAGGCCTTCATGCTAGAAGATCTGCTAGGAAACCACTGCTAAGGACAGGCAACAAGCAGAAGAGACGCGTTTGGGCTAAAGAACACAAGAAAGAACACAATAAAGAAAATTCTTTGAATGAGAAGAACTTTTGGTCTGTACTGTATATGCCATCAAGGAAGCAGCTATGTGTGAGGTAATGTCATGAAATGCCCTCTATTAAACAGTTATTTGTGAGGAAACATGATAAAATACCCAGTAAGTTGAAGCTTCTTGACAGGAATGAAACATAGTGGATGCCAACTGCCGGTAAACACCAAGAAGACAAAACAAAAGTGATGTAGTAGGGGGTATTTATGTATGAGTAAATGTGAAGAAATGCCCCTAGGGTGAATCAATGTGTAAGGAAATGTGACAGCATGCCCTTTCGGAAGCAGCTACTGTATTTGTGTGGGGGGGGGGGTTTGATTATATATCATTAAATGCCTTCTGTGGGTCAGCTACTGTATTTAAGAGAAAACAGGATGAAATACCCTCTAGGTCAGCTACATGAAAAGAAATGTAATGAAATGCCCCTCAAGGGGGCAGCTACTTCCTGATATGTGTGAAATGTGACAATTGTGCCTTTTCAATGGAGAATATGTAATTCAATACCGTATATGATTCCCTTTATGAAGGAAAGCGAAAATGAGATAAAATACCCTTTAGGTGGCCCTACCAATAGGACAAGCACATAAATACCCAGCAGAAATATCTCATTATATGGATGATGGGTGAATTTCTCGTATGATTAATTAAGAAAATAAAAATATATAATAGGTAATAGGGGGGGGGGGGGTTAAAGCATATATTTTAGGATCTACCTGAAAAGTTAGAAAATCTGAGGCCAAAATCTGTATTTTAATTAAGTCGGTAAAATCATCAGAAGATAATTTAATCATCAATGAAATGAAATGAAATGAAATTAAGCAGTTCAAAATAATACTCCATAAGCATGTTCCACCCCATACTTGGTAGGTTTCCTCCGGGTACTCCAGTTTTTCTCCCACAATCCAAATTGCCCATAGTGTGTGAATGTGCATGTGTGTGTGAGCCATGCGAAGGATCTGCACCCTTCCAGGGTTTAACCCACCTCGTCCCCTGAGCCTGATGAGATAGGCGGCAGGCCTCTGACACCCTGTATAGAATAAGGTGTATACAGGTATAGAAGATGAATAGAAGAATCAATACTGTAAATGAATAAATTTCAGACATGGAATCAAGGGTTCATCATTACTGGTACGCTTTCCTAGTAACTACCAGAAGGTGGCAGCAAAGCTACTAAGCTTGTGCAGACATAATTCCCCTGACTACCGAGGGACTTTCTGAAATTGCATCACTGTGTGTTTTACAAATAAAGCATAAAAGGTTCTGTGTTGATATAAAAAAGCTGTGATGCAGCCATTTTAAGATTGCTAATTACGCTAGATATAAAATGACTGTTTTACAGGACAATCTTCAGATAGTGGAGTAAGCCTGAGCGTCATTTACAGTCTAGACGCTGAGTGATTCAAGATAATGAAAGGCATTATGGGGCTATTATGCAAAGCCGTGGCTCTCAGCTGCGGCTCCGGGAGCTCCCCGCACCTCAAGTAGCTGTGTTTTTCCCACTGCTAACAACCCCAAGTCGCCTTGTTTGATCATTAACCGAGTGTTTTTTGATTTTCGTTGGGAAATTTTAAAACGGCATGCCGGAGCCTGAGAAACTGAAAGTCCTATTAGCTCTAGACAAACGTGGCATGATACATGGTGTTTCAAAATACATTTGATTTTTAATAATATCAGCTCTACACTCTGATACAGTGTTTTATTAATATACTTCTGGCATGTTCTCATTTTTGAACAGTAACCGTTAATAGCTCATAGGGCCTTAAAAATGTCCAAGTGCTAAAGTAATTAAGTTTTTTGGAATAACTTCAAGTAAGAGAAAAAGAACATCTGGTGAGGAAATGGCTTTAAGGTGTAAGTGATCCAACACTGAAATTAATTATACATTGATTTTAATTTATTTAGGAGTTTTATTTGATTTCATTCATAAAAAAAAAAAAAAGAAAAATCACGTGCTATAAAAGGGGAAAAACACCTCTGGATATGTTGTTATGGAAAAGTGATCTACGTCAGAATGGAAACCGAACTATGTTACTGGCTCACATCACACCACCCTATTGTTGACAACTTTGCTACAATAGCACACCCCTTTACACCAGGATATTAATCCTTGCGTAACTGCACAGATAACGAGGAGAAACAGAAAGCACAGCAGAATGCTACCTTAAATGAGAAAAGGAAACTTTTAATCATAACGCTGAATAAGCAAGGCTAAAACAGGGAGGCATTATAAAGAGAAATATTAAACGATACTGTATAGGTACCCGAATACATAGGATACCTATACAGGCCTATGATATACCACATAGTACAGTGTGATAGCAGATAACCGTGTCATTTTTAAGCCAACATTATTTCCTCAATTTAAAGAACACTGACTTTGCTGGGTTTTGCTTTTCTCATGCTTTCTGCAACTTGTGTTGAATGTGTCACCAAAACCGAATCAGCTGATTCGTATCTGACTAATTTGACATTATGAACATTAGAAGAAAGGGCCATTTTATCCTACAATCAAAATGAATGAAAAAGGTAGCAAGAACGTACATTTGTGACTGAGTATTTCACACAACCCCTTATTAGACTTTTTCATATTCCAAAGAGTTATGCAAGTGAAAGTATCAAGTGCTATGTCCAAATTTAGTTAAAAGTGGAAGTTGCAGGTTAAAATGATAGTTTCAGTTAAATGTAGTGAAGGATTTAAAACAGCTACTTTTTTTTATACAATTAAGGCAACGGATAATATTTTTATTTATTTATTTATTTATTTATTTATTTACATCCAGACTATGGACGCAAACAATCTTTCATGGCTATAACAGTTTATGTATACAATTAAACTTGTGGCAGTACAAATCATTTTCCCGCACCTCGTCCCGGAGAACCCCACAGCTTGCATATTTTCGTGTTTTCCTTGCACATTACACCACTTTGACTCAGGAAGGGCTCATAATTAGCAGATGAGTTTCAATATGATGTTGTAACACGGAAAGCACGGTTACAAGACGGAGGTCACCAGGACTAGGGTTGGGAAACTGCGTCCTGGTTTGTTTTTGTTGTTGCTGTGCTGTTCCTGTCAAGCTTAGTTGTGACTAGGTCTGTGACTTTTTAAAAAGTTTATATAACCGATCACTGTTGAATTTGGGTTGATAAAATTGTTTCAAAAATCCATTACTAGCTTGCAAATTACAGTTATAGATAGAGAGACAGGCAATGAACCTGAGCGGCCTGAACAGAGCCCCAAACTGAACTCCACAGAACACCTCTGAAATCATTAAGATATATTGACTAGGGGAGATTATTATAACAGCAATATTTTACAGTTATAATAAAATTAGGTAGGAAAATAATGTTATAACTTTAAATAGCTCAGGGATCTTTGTGAAGAAAACATGCAGCCATTAGTGTTAGGTTTTTAAAGCAGGTGTGGGATGACTCATTTATTAAAGGTCTACATATCACATGATTTAAAAAAATTAGCTTAGCAGAGTAGAAAAATAATAGCATCGGGTTTTGAGGCAAGTGCACTTGTCTTTTTTTAGATGTCACACATTACACATACTATATATATATACCACCGTCACACTAATATGAGTCAACCGAAATTAGCAAAAACCTAAACAAGTACTAAACTGGACCATTCTTAAAAATAGATAGATGGAAAGATCAATTTGGTAGCACAGATGAAGAAATGAGCTACTGTATCTATCAAATTGCAGTTCAGATAGAAAACAAACAGAAAATAATTTCTGATAATAATAATGTATAGCTAAACGATAGTGTTTAAGTAGCATAAAAAACAGCTAAACTAGCTGGAAAACTGTGGTTCAGACAGACAGACTGCTTGATTGATTGATTGATTGATTGATTGATTGATTGATTGATTGATTGATTAGGAAAAAAATATAGCTGAACATATCACATGATTTAAAAAGATTAGGTTGGCAAGGTAAAAAAAATATAAGCATCGGGTTTTGGGTCAAATTCATCTGCCTTTTATAGATGTCACACATTACACATACTATATATACCACTGTCACACTAATATGAGTCAACTGAAATTAACAAAACATAATCAAGTACTAGACTGAACCACTCTTAAAAATAGATAGATGGAAAGATCAATTCGGTAACACATATTAGGAGTCTATATTGAAAAAAAAAAATACAGATGACGACTATGTAGCACGACTATGTAGCAAATTGTAGTACAGATTGGTAGTGTTTCCAGTGTGTAATGTTAGTGTTTAATGTTAATGTTTAGTGTCAGTGCTCTGTGTTGGTTTTTAGCGCCAGTGTTTAAGGTCAATTTTAGTGCCAGTGTTTAATGTTAGTGTGGTTAATGTTAATGTTTCGTGTCAGTGCTCTATGTTAGTTTTTAGTGCCGGTGTTTAATGTTAGTCTTTAATGTTAGTGTTTAATGTTAGTGTTTAGTGTGGTTAATGTTAATGTTTAGCATCAGTGCTCTATGTTAGTTTTTAGTGCCAGTGTTTAATGTTAGTGTTTAATGTTAGTGTTTAATGTTAGTGTTTAGTGTGGTTAATGTTAATGTCTAGCATCAGTGCTCTATGTTAGTTTTTAGTGCCGGTGTTTAATGTTAGTGTTTAATGTTAGTGTTTAATGTTAGTGTTTAGTGTGGTTAATGTTAATGTCTAGCATCAGTGCTCTATGTTGGTTTTTAGCGCCAGTGTTTAACATTAAACACTGGCACTAAAACCGAAATTAGTCTTTAATGTTAGTGTTTAGTGTGGTTAAAGTTAGTGTTTGACATTAGTGGTCTACGTTAGTTTTTAGTGCCAGTGTTTAATGTTAGTGTTTAATGTTAGTGTGGTTAATGTTAATGTTTCGTGTCAGTGCTCTATGTTAGTTTTTAGCGCCAGTGTTTAATGTTAGTGTTTAATGTGGTTAAAGTTAGTGTTTGACGTTAGTGGTCTACGTTAGTTTTTAGTGCCAGTGTTTAATGTTAGTGTTTAATGTTAGTGTGGTTAATGTTAATGTTTCGTGTCAGTGCTCTATGTTAGTTTTTAGCGCCAGTGTTTAATGTTAGTGTTTAATGTGGTTAAAGTTAGTGTTTGACGTTAGTGGTCTACGTTAGTTTTTAGTGCCAGTGTTTAATGTTAGTGTTTAATGTTAGTGTGGTTAATGTTAATGTTTCGTGTCAGTGCTCTATGTTAGTTTTTAGCGCCAGTGTTTAATGTTAGTGGTTAATGTGGTTAAAGTTAGTGTTTGACGTTAGTGGTCTACGTTAGTTTTTAGTGCCAGTGTTTAATGTCAGTTTTAGTGTCAGTGTTTAATGTTAGTGTGGTTAATGTTTAGTGTCAGTGCTCTATGTTAGTTTTTAGCCCCAGTGTTTAATGTTAGTGTTTAATGTTAGTGTTTAATGTTAGTGTTTAATGTTAGTGTTTAATGTGGTTAAAGTTAGTGTTTGACGTTGGTGGTCAACGTTAGTTTTTCGTGCCAGTGTTTAACGTTAGATTTCAGTGTCAGTGGGTTTTGAGGCGAGTGAATGGCGAGTGCTTTGAGATATCACCGACATTAAAGGGTTAAAACCTCGAGTAAACTTCGGGCTAGTTTAAGCAGAGCATTAAAATGACAATGTAAAGTTGAAAGTCGCAGCTATGCCGCCGAGCAGGACCGGCTCGAACAGGGAAGAGGAAGCGCATCTGCGGACGTGTCAAGTAAAGTCCAGATATGTGACTCGACAATTAGCGGAAGAAATATACATTCACCATCGTAAAAAAAAGAAAAAAAAAAAAAAACCGAGCTGTCATGTGTAAAATGTTCTCCGCTGTTCGAGTAAAGGAGCCACGCGGAGTTAGTGTGCTGGCGGAGGGGGAAGTCCCTCAGGAAATCCCCGCAGCGCGAGCAGCATTTACAGCCTGAAAAACTCCTGCGCTTCTCTTTACAAAGCCATGAAGCCACCACACCGACCTGAGGAGAAATATCAGACATTTATGGAATAAGTAAAGGTAGACGGCAACAAAGTAGCTTTTGGTTGTGTTTGTGTGTGTGTGTGTGTACGCATATATCAAAAGGAAGAAACAACAAAAGGAAAGAAAACATAAAAGGCGGATATCAAAAGATGGAGGACGACGTTACGAAATTGCGTAGTTGCGCCACTTTGAACACTTTTTATCATGAAACTCAGCACGAGATTGCCAATTTAGGCAAACAGATTGTCTCCCGAGACGGAATTATATCGGACCTGAAAGCCAGGCTGACCAAGTACGAGAGGACGCGTGTGGCAGTTGAAGGAGAAGAACCTTGCTTGGTTGGACCATCCAAGTCTCTAGTGGAGAGCTTGTGTCGAGAAAACTTCATACTAACCCAGAAGCTGAAAGACACAGAAGTGGACTCGGCACAGAAACTGGAGGCAAGCAAAAGAGTGAGTAACCTTCATTTTATATCGATTTAAACTCGACTTCATCATAAGGATGTATTAGTTCTCCTTTTTTCTCTTTCTTTCTTTCTTTCTTTCTTTTTTTTTTAAGAAGTAACACACAGGATACCCTGCACCATTATCGCACCAGGCTTCAGTATTCCAGATGTTCCTTATCGCAGGGTGGAATCATCAAGGGTGCCTTTACTTTAAAAATTTCACCAAGAAACCAGAGTATTAAAAAAGCTTCATAACACCATTATAGTACCTTATTAACCACTCATGTCTCTTGAAAGCTTTAAAGGTTCACCACATGCACCTTCTTAGTTAGGAATAACACACATGAATGGTACTGTACCAGTCAGGATTTAGGCCTCATCACAGCGCTGGTTAAAGTGGTCAAACTGGCCTCTGATCAGGGTTGTGTCTGTTTGCTTGACCTGAGGTTCGGATGATCTGATCATTTTGATTTAGACGTATTTAATTGCACATTCCATACTCCTTTCACTTTGATTCTGTAAAGCTGCTTTGCGACAATGATCATTGTTAACCAAATAAAATTCAACTGAATTGAGTTAGAACGTCTCATGATAGATCATTCACATTTACTCATTTAGCTGATGATTCAATCCAGCAGATCAAGAGTTAAAGGTATTGCTCAAACATGTACAGTATAAGGAGGCAGCCTGGCAATGCGGAGGTTTGAACATGTGACCCTCTAACCAGTAACCAAATTCTGTCTAACCACTCAGCCATCACTTCTTGATTGCTTAACCATAATCAAGGTGACGAGGAGAATATATAGATTTTTTTTTTTACTCTTGTTGTTTAGAGTCCTGACCTGACCCACCAGCACTATACATTTTTTGGGTAACGTAGACTAATTCTGTGACTTCCTACAGGAGATCCAAAGCCTGCAGCAGAAGCTGAGGGAGAAGGAGCAGATGCTGGAGTGGCCTGAGCACGAGAAGGAGCGCGAGATCCAGCGCCTGAGAGCCAGCCTGGCAGCACGAGAGCGGGAGCAGGCCACCAGGCATGTCCTGTGCAACTCCTTGGCTGATGAGGCAGAGCAGCTCAGGGGGCAGTTAGGAGCCACGGTACGAGTGTGTGAGGAGCTATTGGGGAGGCTGGAGAAGCAGAAGAACCTGTCAGGCATTGTGGAGCATAAGACCCAGGTCAATGAGGTGTGTAGTTGAAAATATATATATTTTTTAAAAACAGATCTCGCAACTGCATGTCTATAAATTACATAATTAATATAAAGATATTAAACTCTTATTTAAAACTTAATAATTATTCCTCCCCCCCCATCAGGCGACCGAATCCTCCGAGGCCGTTCGACTGAAAGGCATTATCGATAAGTTACAGGAGGAGAACCAGCAGCTGAAAAACAGAGTGTCTTACGTAAGACCTTCACTCAGCTTTACACTCCAGGTCTGCACTTTCGAAAGCGTCTTCCTGTCATTCCTCTAAAACATTGCAATGCTTCCTTTCCTGATCCAGGTGGAAAATCTGAACTCAAAGTGGCAGAAGTATGACGTGAGCAGAGAGGAGTACGTCAGGGGCTTGTGCCAGAAACTGAAGGAGGCCAGTGGCGGAACATCCACAGGAGCCATGAGTCTGTACCAGCAGGAGATCAACCGTCTGAACGGACTTCTGGAGGAGAAGATGCGGGAATGTGACAGGCTCAGCCGGGATACGGACGATCGCACGCAGAGAAGCAAGGAGCGCATACAGATGCTGGAACAGCAGGTCATTAAGAAAACATGTGTTCCATACAAGCTCTGTTCATTTCACGTAATCCAAGTCACAGGCTTTAAAGCAAAGTTCTTGTTGAGTGGCTAAACAGTAGCTCTGTGCTATATGACTGGGTGATATGATGATAAACAGTATGTTTTATATCTAAAATTTATTTGTATTTTTTTTGGGGGGGGGGTTTGAAAAAAATCTGTAGTTATATTTCTTTATTTAGTATTTATGTGCCATATCTTACTGCCCTTATTCAGGTGCTCGCTTACATCGAAGACTTTAAGTCAGAGAGAGCGGACAGAGAACGGGCTCAGAGCAAAATTATGGATCTACAAGATGAAGTGGCGCGACTGCAGACACAAATCCGAGCGCAGGCGAGTGGGTTAGCATCGTCCCTACAAAAATAAATTCTAATAAATAATCTTATACAATCCACATATAAGCGGTCTTGTAATCATATCAAAGTTTACATAAAACTGTGTTTTCTGCATTTGCACTTACAGTCAATTTAATCTGGTCATTACGCAGAATTCCAGAGAAGCCACTCCATCACGGCGGATCCTCCACAGCTTAAAGAAAACAGGTCGCAAGCAGACTGAAGCAGTCGAGCCTCTATTACGGAACAGCCCCCCGGACTCGAGCGCCCGGCGGCCGAACACTCAGTTAGCAGCATCCGGGGTGTCTGATCTGCAGTGCCCGCTATGCTTCACAATGTACGATGAAAATCACACGGACGAGTACATGAACCACTGGGAGGAGTGCGCCAAACTTTGAACTCTGCTCATTTCACACTCACACCTCAAGACAAGATGCACTACAGAAGTGTGTGGAAGGCAACATGTAAAGGTACAACTATGGACAAGAACAAACATTGGGACAACTAACTTTCACATCAGGATGGGTATAAAAACTCAGACTGGACTTTAAAAAAAAAAAAAAAAAACAGACAAAAAAAAAAAACGTATCAGCCATTTTAGGGATTTATTACAACTCTCGAACAGGAATTGAAACAGGAACGCTCAGAGAACCCAAGCGCTGATTCATTCTTCCGTCACTCATCGGGTCCACAGAGTTGCATGGCACAGATATATATTTATATATATTTGTATTCATACCACAGTCGTTCTGGTTCTGGTTGGTCGAAAGGTGCTGATTCATTTTCTGTAACAGCAGCTCTCACGGTAGTGCTGACAGTCAGACAAATCACAGGTTTATATTAATGCTCTCATTCTAATATCCTTCTTAACAAAGTTATTCTGCCATGAAAACCTGCAGGAGGATCCAAACGTTTATGGAAGGAGTCTCCAGTGTCAGCTTTCCAGAGGAGCGTAAGCTTTCTGGTTTCTCTTTAAGATGATAAACTGCATAATTGTAATTTTGTCTCATTTGCCGAGAAAGAGGAATAAGACAAGCTGTTATGAGAAAGACGAACATTTATAGCTGCTATAACATAAGTGATAATAAGTACTCGTTTCACGGACGTTCGACAATAAACGTAACTATAAACCGGAAATAAATTTCTTTTAAAAAACGTGGAAAACCGCTGTGGTATAAGAGGAATAAACCACTTTGTACTGTTATTGGAAAGTAAGCATGGTCAGAGTGATATCATGACTGTACTTCATTACGCCACCCTGGTATTGATTATTTTCCGATAACAGCACACCCCCAGGTGTTTTATTTCTAACACATGTGCTGTCATCATACTGCAAATGTATCGGCCTATCCCTAACTGATATATATATATTCCCTTTTTATTTTTTTTGCCTTTTTTTTTTTTTTTTATATAGGATGCTTAATTATATAATTAATATTTATGTTTTTTAAATGTATAATTAAAGTCATGGGTTTTTTTATTTCCTTCTGGCTTGTTGGAACACAGTTGTAAACTGATTTCTGTACCAAGTGCAAAAAGCTAATTTTATTTGAATTATTATTATTATTATTTCCAATTAGTAGTCAGATTTCTACAATCCACACTCGGTTGCTTGATATACCTCAGTGAGTGTCTTTTTGTGGACTTGTGAACTTACAGCACTTTCATTTTACTTTTTTTTATTTTTTTTAAAGTACCTAATGTAGAATAATGACATATAGGCATTTTCGTATACATGAGCTTTTCATAAAGGCAAAATCAATTTACTTCCCTTTCAAGGTGCTATTTCTTTTTAAATATTGTGAATTAATATAAATTTGTGTTATATTTCTTATATAATGATTATATATATATATATATATATATATATATATATATATATATATATATATATATATATATAATCAATTAAGGCTTAACATTAATTTGTGTTAATTTGTGATTATTACACATAGCAAGAATGTACGTAGAGCACAGTAATGGATTTGAGTGCTTTATGTAATCCTGCACGCACATCTTCATAAATGTGTCTCGGTGAAGTAAGCGGTGGTGTAGCTGTGCAGCGCTGATCAGACTCGGAGGCGTCGTTTTGACTGTTAGGTACTTGCCATTTGATCGCCTCTACAGTCGAAAACATTTCTAGTTCTAAGTAAGAAAGGAAGTTCCCTACATCCTGGTAAGATGAGACATGAAAGCGGCGAGTCTCAGTCTGTGTAACACCATGGCCTACAATTTCAACACGTTTGAAGCTAAAATAATAACAGCCATGAAATAATATCTTTATGCGAAGGGGGGGGGGGGGGGAGAGGGAAGAGATCATGTGTCTAAAGGTTTATTTTTGTAATAAAAGGTGTGCATTTTTTCAGAAAATTGACTCAAGATTATTTTGCCAGTAGTGTGTTTTGTATCAAATAAGCAACTGGGGGGGAGGGAAAAGAAAAAGTCCCAGAAATACTGTAATGATGATGGTGAGGGTAAGATCATGTGACAGCAGGTACAGTCATAGAGAGAGCATTTGGACTTTGGTTGCCGTGGGGGTTAAGAATGTATGATAGGGTCTTTGGGAATGAGTCAATATTGGTGAAGTCCCAACAAGAAAGGGAATATGTGACAGTTCCGGATTTACGGAGATATCCGGCCAGTTCCCATGAGGTTTATTTATTTATTTATTTATTTATTTATTTAAAAAAAAAAAACTTTTAAAGCTTTTTTTTTTTTTACAAACTAAGTTTTAATGTACGCAAAGCATAATGAGTTAGAATGAGATTTATAACTATGTCTCTGGAAGGTCCTCACAAGGATAATAAGACGTGTGTGTGTGTGTGTGTGTGTGTGTGTGTGAGAGAGAGAGAGAGAGAGAGAGAGAGAGTGTATTGGAAAGCCCCTTCCTGACTAGCTGAAGTGGATTCCCAGCTGCTCCAATCAACAGTGTAAAAAAGTGCCATCTATTTAAAGTTTGAGCAGGAGAGCAGGATATATATATATAGAAAAGCAGACATATGACTAAGTGTATGCAAGAAACTGTGGTGTACGTGTTAGGGCTGCTATAAAGACAATACAGTATCGAGAACATGATGCAAACAAGTTTAGTCGGAACCTGCTCATTTACATTGATGAACACAGTGTTATTCTGTTCATTTACGGTTGGTGTTCACGTCATAACTATCAATTATATGCCAGTAAACTGGTGACAGGATCATGGGCACCCAAGGCTCACTAATGCCCACAGGGACCAAAGTCCTACCCATCCGGTCCAATCCCACAGAAAAGCCAAAACAACACCAAAAAAAAAAACAGACAGCCAGTGCAAATCCAATCCAATCAAGCATTCATGGGATGTACCAGGCAAACCCACAGCACCCAAAGGATCCACTGCCAACGTCCTGGTGCCCGAGGGGACAGCGCTGATCCAGCGTCACATGGGGAATCCAAAATCTCAGCACAATCAAATGATTTTTTTTTTTCTTCTTTTTTTCACATATCCCACTTAGGAAGCTGGGGTCAGCCAGGATACAGCGCTCCGGAGCAGACAGGGTCAACAGTGGCAACTTGGCGGTTGCTGGGGCTCGAACCCCCGACCTTCCGATCAGTAACCCAGTCACCCACAATGTCCCTAAGGCTCATAATACAGCCTGACTTTTGTGTATATTTATATTTCTTTTCGGTTTGTTTTGTTTTGCTTTTTATAACCAAATTGACTGTACTTTTCAAACCTCATCTGTGATTCATCAGAATTGTGGTCTAACATGGGAAAAAGTTCAGAGATTTGTTTACGGGACGTTTGCTGATCTGTTAGAAAGAAGACAAGAAAAAAAGTCCGTCAGTCACGTCATGACATGCATCGTATGTCGAGAAAGTTATAAAAAGAAGGTTGTAAATTATTATTCATGAACTCCCTTTGACTACTTACAAAAGTATGACAGATTTACACACACTCACACACACTCACTCACACACACACACTCACGCTCTCACATACATTCGATTCAGGCCTGTTTTTACTGCGAGTTTCCATTTTAAAAGCATTTGAATTGTCATTTGAGGCTGGGAAACCCATCTGTAAAGTTCATCTGAGACCCCCCAGACGGAGACAATATGTCATTGTCACACACGCACAGTCCTTTTGAGGACAGTGGGTCTTCATTTAAAGATGAAAACATGCCCACACACAAACACACACACACACACACAGCCTGCCCATGTTTACTTTCCATTAAAATGACTTCCAGTATCACTTGCAGCCAAGAAACCCATCCTTAAAGTTCATCTAAGACCCCCAAAAGCAAGCCGTCTCACATACACACACACACACACACACATCCCCCTGCGTCACGGAGCCCGAACGACCCCTAGCTCAGACAGGAGGAGGGAAAACTCCAGCTGAAGTTTCACACACTGCTTTGCTCATGTCACTCTCTCGAAATGATGTCAGCGCCTCTCACTCTTTCACCCAATCCGGTTCTCACTGCTCGAATGTGTGTGTATATACAGAGAATTGTGTCATTTGCATACCTGCCGTCATACACACACACACACACACACATTGTAAGCCGACCACATGACTAGCTAATCAAGAATAGCTCCAGCGATGAGTGAGTGGGCTCGGCGATTGTTCTTCTAGAAGAGCTGCTGTTCAGAGAAGTGAATGGTGGGCTGAAGGGATTCTCCACCTCTTTTAAAAGCACACCCCTACTTTAGGTGTGCGTGTGTGGGACCTGGGCAGAAACGCACACAGGCGCACACGCACGCGCACCACAAGCCTCCCTCTTGTGGAAATAATTAGGTCAGGAAGCGTCACATGTTTCTGTCAAGACCTTTTAAGGGGGAAAATGTCCTTCATGCAAATGTAGATTTCTCTCAACATCTTTCTTTTTTTTTTTTTTTGAAGTAAAGTGATTAAAAGTACTAAGATTTCACGCCACCGATCCTGACCACAATCGTGAGGGGGGGGGGGAAACCCCTTTTCTAAACTCCCTGATGAAGAGCGAGCGGTTACCGCCAACACGTCCGCACAAACACGCACTCCACCACTCTTACCTGCCGCGCCGCTCCAAGCGGGAAAAACAGCATCGCTCCAGCCTTTAATTGGACGTGGAGCTGAAAATAATGGGAATTTCCCATATCATGGGAATTCCCAAACCGTCGCTTCTGTCTATAGCGCACGTTTAAGAGCGCTCGTGTTGCTGCAGATCGGAAGTTCTCAAACTGCAATAAATGACACAGACCTCCTCCAGGAAAAAAAAAATAATAATAAAAAAAAAAATATATATATATATTTTTTTTTTAAGATTATACTTAATTCATTCATTAAATGATCACCTTACCAACTGTCGCTCAGGACTGGAATTTCCTACAGTTTTGTACCTGAGCCTGAACTTCCAGCCTCCTAACACACAGTATGAGTGCAGCTCAATCCCTGCTATCCGTTCTCAGCCAGATGAGTCCGGTTCCTCTCAAGGTTTCTCCCTATCGCCATCTCAGGGAGTTTATCCCTCAGCACCGTCGCCCTCGGCTCGTTCGTCAGGGACGATCTGATCATATGAACTGAATGGACTGGAATTAAATAACATTAACTTGGATTGATGTAATTATCCGATCCGCCAGTCGTGTGGTCAAAGCTTCTGTTTTCGTGCGCAACAAAATCAACAATATCTCAACGTCCAGGAATGCGTTGTTGGCGAGAGAGGGTGATGAGACCGAGATGCCCAGTCAGACTGGTTCAAGGTAACTTTAGGGATACTATAACAACTCGAATAAGGACTCTTTGCAAGTGTATTAAGCAGAAAAGCATCTCTCAGTGTCGTCCTTTAAGGCTTGAGGCTGTTGTGAAGCTACGACTACAGAAGGTCACACTCCTGTCAGTCAGGAACAGGAAGCTGACGGCACACTGTGCACAGACCCGCAGTTAAAAATAGAACAAACTGCCACCTGGTGTTTTTTTCAATCTTCAAAAAGAAAAACATCCATCCATCCATCCATCCATCCATCCATCCATCCATCCATCCATCGTCTATGCTGCTTATCCTATACAGATCTTTTCAGATGCATGAATGCCATTATCATCATCAGACACAACAGCAGGTGCCAGAAGCACCGCTAATAGACATGAGGCTTGTTTTGCCCAGCATTTTTATTGATTATTATGTTCGAGGTGTCTCTCAAACATAAAAAAAAATATTACATACAGCTATGTGGTGTAGTGGTTAGCACTGTCGCTTTGCACCGCCAGGGTCCGGGTTCGATCCCCGGCCAGGCTCGATTCCCGTCTCTGTGTGCTCCAGGTACTCCGGTTTCCTCCCACAGTCCAAAGACATGCAGGTTAGGCTAATAGACATTCCCAAATTGCCCGTAGTGTGTGAATGAGTGAATGTATGTGTGTGTGTGTGTATGTGCCCTGCGATGGATTGGCACCCTGCCATGTGCCCTAAGTCTCCTGGGATAGGCTCCAGGCTCCCCGTGACCCTGAATACAGGATTAAGCGGTATAGATGACGAGTGAGTGAGAGCGAGTGAGTGTCACATTGGACGGCATAAAGTATTCATAAGAGAAACAAGAATGTGGAAATGGATGAAGAAGGTAATAAGGATATTCATGTACAGAACTTTGCTTTGCTATTATTCATTCATTCATCTTCTATACCACTGGGGGCCTGGATCCTGTCCCAGGAGACCGAGTGCACAAAGTGGGGTGCACCGTGGACGGGGTGTCAATCCAATGCAGGACAAAACGGGCAATTAGGTTAATCTGAATGTCTCCGGGCTGCGGGAGGAAACCAGGGTACCTGGAGGAAACCAGCCAAGCAAAGGGAGAAGAAGATGCAAATTTCATGCACACAGACTCCGAGGCAGGAATCGAACACTATGCCACTTTACCAAGTTTAATATTATTATTATTAATAATGTCACCACGACTCGTCCTGGATTTGGTGCCGTTTGCTAGCTATAGGGTTTTCTGCCAACTGTTCTGGGGTTGAATCCCAAAAGTTTGAGTTCACCCTCCATCACCTTTTTTATCCTTTGCATATCCCAGCTTCATGTTTTTAGGGGTCAGAGCGCGGGATTAGCATGATACAAGGGCCTTAGTACAGGGTCCAACAGTGGCAACATGGCCCAAATCGCCGACCTTCCAACTAGGAAGTCACAGTCTTAACACACTGAGCCACCACCTGCCCCAATGGAAAGCTCGTGCACGATGTAGGGTGTACAATCCCATGGTCCACACCCCAAGTACAGTATCGCCCTGATCAGGGGTTAGAAAGGGATTTGGTATTTGAGCAATTCAGAATGACTTAGAAGCAATTATTAAGTCATGAGTTATTAAGTGTTGCTTAAGATGACATAATGTTATCGGATAGGTTTTTTTCATTTGCTGAAAGTACTGTACTTCCCTAACCGGTTTGGTGCGTGGAATTTGGAACTGGCATCCAGTAAGTAACATCCCTTTTGTTGACCTGAAGTGGGCGGGACCTCGGAGGGCAGGTGCAAAACGTCTGCAGGGAGCCGGAAGGCCTGGAGCCTGTCACAGGCTGGGTTTAACCCGGGATGGAATGCCAGCTACGGATAGACAACAGATTTTGCCAAGATGATCTCAGCCTAGAAGCTAGAGCCTAATCTTAGGATAATAATGGTGAAGATTACTATTGTTATTATTATTTTTTTAATGTCAGAAGTCCCCCCCCCCACCCCCCCACCACCAGAACATGTGACCATGCCGCTCATGCGTTTCGTTTCGTAGGCCTACGGTATAAACGCTATGAACTTGTTTTGGAGTCGATCAGCTAATACACACTTGGCTGCAAATGTAATACTGATGATGAAGATGGATCGCGAGCAAAACATGAATTTCCTGAGCTCGTCTGCTGTTGAAGGATGTGGCTGATTTTGTCATCTCAGACAAACATCTATCCTGCGAGAGTGCAAGCAGCAGCGGGGCTTCCCCTGCACCTCCTCTAACGATTATAAACTATAGATGAGATGCACACGGGACTGGGCCGCAGTCCCACTCGTTCAATGCTCATTTTTTGCCGTGTTGTTTTTCTAACGAATAAACTTTCGGTTACATTTTAAAAAGTCACGTAAAAAAGCTCAGCAACACTGATCAGGTGATGAAATGAAAGAGCACAAAACTGCCAACAGTTCAGCGAGTGAGTAATGTGAGATCGAGTGCATTCTACTATCTTGTGCCTTGAAAGAAGTCGTGTTTTGTAAATGATTTGTCATGACCTGAAAAAAAAAAAAGTGAAAATAAATGAATCATGTCGAGCAAAAAAAAAAAGAAATCATGTGATCATGACAGCTCCACTGTTGTGAAAAGTCTATATTTAAAGAAAAGAAAAATCTTAGGAAAACTCAATGTACTTTTATAAAGCACATGTGTTAATTTCAAACCTTGTGTGTTTATTCACATAAACTTTGTGACTTTTTTTTTTTTTTAAGAATGAAAATTAGTTTTAGAGTTAACCTTTAATCTTTGTTTGTATGCACGCACAATATTTTTGAATTCGTTCAGCTAATTTAATTTCTTTCATATTTAGTAAACATGTTACTGTACTCGGGGCGGGGTGAATCCTGGGACTATTTTCTGGGCAAGAAGGGATTACGGGATGCCAGTTCATCACAGGGCAAAACACACACACACACACACACCGAGATAGATCTGCATGCTTGCATGTTTTTGACCTGCAGGAGGAAACTGGAGAAGCCAGAGGAAACCCACACGAGCGCTGGGAGAACGTCGAATGCAACCCGAGCTCAGGATCGATGGGCGAATGTTTTTCCCCCCAAACCTAAAAACAAATTCATCATTTAAACTCGTCAGCGAATGAACAAGTGTCCGGTCTTCATGAGCGTGACGTTTGAGCTAGTCAGTTATTTTCCAGCTTCCTTATTTCTCCATTAATATGAACAATAAATAAGGACCATGGCTTATTTTCTTTAAAAATAAGAAATAAAATAGTGAAATGTGCCAATAAAATTATACATACATACATACATACATACATACATACATACATACATACATACATACATACATACATAAATAAATAATTAAATATTTGTCTTGATGTTAAAAACGTAAGAATTAAAATCAGGAGGAAAAAATAGCCATCATGTATCATTGATATAACCGTGTTTAGATAAAGGCAACAATAAGTAAAATAATAAACAAATGTCTCAAAAATCTAAAGTCTAATTAATATTTAAACTGGTCAGCAAAATCTAGATGAACGTGGTGTTTGAGCTACAGAAGTCAGCGATTCTGCAGCTTCCTTACTAATATGAACAATAAAATATTCTTTTTTTTTTTTTTTACGGAGCACTGAAGCTTTTTTAAGAAGCACCGGTTTCTTAAATAATAAATAAAAATAATAAATATCTCTCAAAAAAGTAACTAAAAAGGAATCTTGCGTCTATATAAAAGATGAATATGAAAGAAAAAGAAAAAAAAAACAGGAATTTGTCTGATTGCAGACAAAATTGTTGTTAAATATTTAAAAAAAGAACTAAATAAATAAATACTCTAGATGATGAATGCATAAATAAAAATGTCCAGATGATGTTAAAAATGCAAAATAAATAATCGTAAATAAAAATGAAGGATCATGTACCAATTACATTACCGAGTTTACATAAAGACAAGAATAAGTCCAATTAAAAAACAAATATGTAAAAAAAATAATAATAATAATAATAAATCTCTCATTCTCATTTACCTCACGTTCACCTGAATGAACGTGGTGTTTTTGAAGCTAGTCAGTTATTTTCCAGCTTCCTTATTTCTCCACTAACATGACCAATAAATATCCTAAATTTACAAAGCACCCGTTTTTTTTTAAATGACGTAAGTTCTAGTGTTACTGGCATTCATTTCTTCTCCACCAGCTCCGAGTCCGAGCAGCTGTTAGCTCATCAGACCCAGCTGGATTTTTTTTTCCACACGAGAGGACAGAAGTTCATCTCTCAGGTCAAACGGCAGACCGAACGAACGAACTCCTTCCTGTCTTGCCCAACTGTCCAAATTTCAAATTTCATGAATCCACAGTTATGTGAGCGTTGCGTCAGCACCAAGCTGCACCCTTCCACCTAAACACACCACCACCCACATTGCACTCTGACCTTTACAAGTACGAACCTCCCGAAACAGAGGACAGTAACTAAACCTTCCATTATGGCTCAATCCACCATTTCTCAGCATCATAATAAAAAAAAAAATAAATAAAAAAAAGGTCAGTCATTTATGTAGCAGAAGCTGTTCTCAAACAAAACTCAGGAGAGGAAGTGGGTAATATATTAACATCATTGTTACTGGTATTAACTGTGACGTGGACTTCCTCTCGAAATTAGAACAAGGGAGTCAGATAGGTATCTAGTCAATGAGAAGAGAAACAAAGCAGCTGTGACCTCATTTCTTAGGGTGCCTCAAGGTACTCGCTCGCAAGCTTCAGGGTTTTTCTTTACTTTTTCCCCCTAAAGAAAAGAAAAGAATAGAAAGAAAAGAAAAAGAACCAAAATGTCATTGGGGGGGGGGAAGATGAAAAATAATGTAAAAATATATTTTTTTAGATTTTATTATTTATTATATGTATTATATATCTAATTATATATATAATATATAGAATATATATATATATATATATATTAATAGTATATATAATTTAGTAATTTTTGATATAATTACTAAAAAGTTAACATAATGAGGAGATAACCTTGTTTGGGAAAGAACAAGAAACTGTAAAACTAAAAAAAATAATAAATACCTGTAAATAAATAATAACTACAAACAATATTCTTTCTATATAAGGGCAAATATGAAAGGAAAAAAATATATAGGAATTTGTCTGAATGAAGACAAAATAATTATTAGATGTATTAAAGATATAAAAAAAAATTAAATAACGATATTATCTATCTATCTATCTATCTAAAAAGGTATATGTATCAAATATATAACTAATAATTTAGAGGTTAACTAAAGATAATAAAAAAATATACTAAGTAAAAAACAACTAAATGTCAAAAAATGTCTATCTATCTATCTATCTATCTATCTATCTATCTATCACCACTGGCAGATCAGTACAGTGTTACATGGCAAGTGAACTGTCATTTTTCGAATTTGATGTGTTGGAAGCAGGAAAAATGGGCAAATCCACGGATCTGAGAGCCCAAGGATCATATTGTGATGTGTAGATGAGTGGGCCAAAGAATCTCCAAAGCAGCAGGTCTTCCCGCTACGCAACGGCTAGTACCTACAGAAAGCGGTGCAAGGAAGAGCGACCGGAGCCCCTGCGGCAAATTGGTCTCTGATAGAAAGAAGTCAGTACACACACACACATCGCATCGCAGTTTGTTGCGCATGGAGCTGCGTAGAAGACTCGTGTCCACCACTGAAAGCACCTTCAGTGTGGACGCGAGCATCAGAACTGGACCAGGGAACAGTGGAAGAAGATGGCGTGTGTGGCGTTGCTTACCTGGGGAAGAGGTGCACTGTGGGAAGACGGCACACCTGCGGATGGAGTGCGATGCTCTGGGCACCATCACGTCCTGCCACTGATGCGGATGTGACCGGCACGTATTTGGTCAGCCCGTCATAAAAGCAATAAAACGGCTTGAAACATTTCGCCGTATGTGCAATAAAATGTAGAATATATGAATGTTTCAGTGTTTGAATGAAATCATGCGTTCTACTTCTTTAAACGCGCCATGTGTAACAAAACACTTCTGCAAAAGGGTCAGAAAGATCATCTTATATTGGGATGAAGACAAAATGAACCTACAGGGAAAGAATAAAACTTCCTCTGGCCTTTTTTTTTTTTTGTCTTTTGTCTTGTCTCATCTTTCTCGTAGGAGGCAGCCAGTCCATCACAACGTGAAAGTGCTTTTGGCAGGAAGTGAAGTGGGGGGGGGGGGAAAAGGCCCAGCTTCAAAAGGTCGCACTCTGGAGGGGGTTAAGTATATAAAAAAAGAAAGAAAAAAAAAGAAAGAAAGAAAGAAAGAAAAAAAAAAAAAAAGATGCTCAGACTGCACTGAGGAAGTGGAGTGAAGCACTCAGCAGTTTGGCGAGCTCTCACGTCACTCCGCCGCCTCGAACTATATAGAAATTGAAGAAAGGATTCAACTTGGTTTCAGAATGTCACATCTAGTCTACATGAGACTAGATGTGACACTAGATGTCGCGTCCCCTTTTACCGATAATGAAGAGGAACTTCATGACTAAAATGGTGACGAGGGAACTCATCCGTCTCTCTGCTTAACCTCGGTGCACTCGGCTCAGCGCTGCCTCATGCGGGCTGCAGGGTTTTCATTCCTAAAAAGCCCACCAGATTTCCGCGTAGTGCATAATTAGGGACTAGTGAGGTGAAGCCCATTTCCAAATGACCATCGTTCCGGGGTTTATGACTCGGATTCCCGGATCACTCGCATTGCAGTAGCGTTCCGGACACGGCTCGGCAATTTCACTCGAACTTAGTCGAAAGAAACACTCATCTGAAATTCTCAAATCCGACTGATCGGAAGGTGTAGTTTCATTTTCTGTAACAGCAGCTCGGCCCTTGAAGTTATTTATATGGACGCACTCATTTAACATATATATATATATATAATTGGTTTCATAGCAACAGCTCATGCAGGAACAAGAAGGGAATGTTACCTTACAAAGGCAAATGTTCTGGACAACTCATGCATTCTCTATCCAGAACAGAGTTGTTGGAGGCCTGAAGCCTAATCCGGGGAACTCTGGGGATGAGGAGGGGCTACTACACCCTGGATGGGGTGCCTATCCATTGGCACAAACACACACTCCTACACTACACACTCTGCACGCCTTCGGACTGTCAGAGGAAACCCGAGTATGCTGAGGAAACTCACAAAAGCACGGAGTGAACACGGAACCTGCAGGCAGACGGGATTCGAACCCTCGACCCGACCCCCGGCGATGCGAGGCCACCGTGCCTGCTCGGACGTACAATCATGAACTTTGATTTAAAGGAGATATTTAACATTTATGGACGGAGTCTCCATCGTCAGCGTAGTTCCTGTCGAACATGTTCTTTCCGAGGAATAAAAGAACGTGGACGTGTCTCCTGTTCCGCTGCTTTCATAATCCTAGAGTTTTCATAGAATCAAAGAAGATTTTCTGTTTAATTCCAAGGACGGCCAGTAAAAACTCCTCCCACCAACATTCTAATTTCAAACAATCACATGACCTCGGTACATTTCGCTAGCAACGCGTTTCTCACGTTCATTCTCTATACCGCTTATTGACCCCACAGGGTCACAGAAAGCCAGGAGCTTATCCCAGGAGACTTCGGGGACATGGTGGGGTAACACCCTGGACAAGGTGCCAGACAGACAATCACAGGGCACAAACACAAGCGCGCACACTCAAAACGCACTGGGGGGCAATTCGGGGATGCCGTTTACCCTAATCTGCATGTCTGGCATCTTCAGTACAAACGTCGAACCCGTTTTTCCCCCCTCGGTTACACACACAGATGAGATCATGCTCGTCTTGGCAACGCGTGGTACCCAGGCACGTTTAAAAAAAAAAATTTATTTAAAGAAACAGTTGTGCTTAGTCAATCGAATTCTAGTTATTGGCGAAGAAAAAACTCCCTGAGAAGGCATGAGGAAGAAACCCCAGAGTCAAAAGGGAACTCGTCGCATAAGGTCATCTTCATTAGGTTCCTTTTGTATACGGCTGAATAATAAAAGTCAAAAATCCACGCATAATGCCCCTCGACGAAAAATCTCAACAAAACTTCACAGATGCGTCACTTCACTTTCTAGAACTGGTGTGAACTGATGAATGCTGGGGGAAAATGACGCATCGATGTCCTCATCAAAACACTAATCCGGCCACTCTTCCGATCCTGAAAGTCGCCGGAGCGTGATCCTCGGCGTTACCCAAGCGCTTCTCAGCAGTTACACAGACACGCTTGCTCAATCGGTCCTCTGTAAAACTGCTGGACATGCCCAATTTGGCAAATTCAAGCTTAAGTAATAATATTGCTGTCACCACAGGCAAAAGAAAACACCGTATGCATGCGGTATCACCAGCGGGACGACGGAAACGGACTCCTGGATGCACAGGGGGGAAAAAAGTGAGGCGTTCATTTCGTCCTCTCATGGAAATTCGTCCACATGGATCATCTTCTCTGGGTGGATCTGCCGCTCTAGCCCAAAAAAACAACAACCTGCTTCTACTGTAAAGGCATTACGCAATGGCAGAGAAATCAGTTTAACTGTTTTTTGTTTTCCCTAACCGCGCTCGAGTCTCACAAGGGAAGTGATCAAGGCTGAGCTACACTTCCATCCTGGTACGGAAATACGAAGTTTTTGTCTCGTTGGCCTTTTTCCTTACACTTCTGTATATGCTCCTATTGATCTCCGCATGTTTGATGAAAATATGCAGAGGTGGCCATCTTGGAAATTTCTCTCTCGGATTGGCGTCATGTAGTCGCTGGGGGTTGTTAGTGGGAGCGAGCGGTCTGAACATCTTTGGCCTTGTTAGCTTGGCGTTCTAGCAACGTTTCGAAGATGACGCGATGAACGAAAGCTGTTCTAGCAACAGGCTAAAGATAAAGATAAAGTCGAATTATGGCTCAAGTTTAGACCATATTTTTATCTACCAGCACTTCCTAGAGTGTTTAAAAGTAGTAAGCATTTTGATGTTAAATAAGAGAGATTTGCTCACTGAATATCTTTTTTTTGTTGTTGTACTTTTTACATATACAGCGTCCTCTAAAGTTTGCCCCCGTTCGCATTTGTCAGACACAACGCGGCTTCAAAACTAACACTAGAGCATAGAACAGAACAGAACAGAACCGGACCGAACACCAATTTCTTTTCTGAGATCATTCAATCACTGCACTAACGTCATCGGGAAATCCTCTCTATACACCATCAACAGCTCTGATACATAAACGAACGCTGCTACAGTACATCAACATTCTTGTATTCAGTTTACATGCAAATCTCGGAAACCGCCCGTTTGATCGCTCGCTCTAATTTGTACTCGTACATATATGGAGCAAACGTGCTGCAAAACAAAGCAGCTATAAACAAATAAAATGGAAAAAACTAAAACTTTTCCCTGTTTTTTTTTTTTGTTGTTTTTTTTTCACTGACTTTCCTGTAGCGGAAACTAATCGCCGACACTGGAGACTCCTTACATAAACAACTTCTTCAGCCGAACTCCACCACAATGCGTTTACTTTTAGAATCTGTTTATTACGTGGCTGCACGGTGGCGCTGCACCTACAGGGTCAAGCATCGGACGGTGCGAGTTTGCATGTTCTCCCCGTGGTTGCTGGGTTTCCCCGGGTACTCCAGTTTCCTTCCGCAGTCCAAAGACAGACAGAGTAAGCTCACTGGTGTTTCAAAGTTGTCCCGTGCATGTGTGTGCAAGAGCGTGTGTGCGCGCGCTGTACCCTGGGATAGTCTGGCACCCGTCCTGGTTGCACCCCGCCTAGTGCTCCGTTAAGCGTTATCGAGAACGAGTGTTTGTTGCGCTTCGATTACGAGACGTTACTACAGAAAGAATTGCGTACTAAATGAGTGCATGAGTGTCAGAGGTACCGTTACGGAGAATTAAATCAGAACAATCAGAATCAAGACCCGCCTGGCGCTGTGTCACATGATCTACCAGCAGTCCAATGCAAAACCCAAACAGCTCGTCGCTTTATTACATTTACTACAGGGTGCAATCAGGAAGTGCTGGGGGTTTTAAATTCACACCCCTCTGTGTTGCAGCATGGCTCGCTGTTTGCTCGTGGTGAGAACTCTCAACGGCATGAAAAGGAAATAAGCACACAGACACGTAGCCCTGCCATTCCACTGTATTCCATCTTTCAAAAAAGAAAGACAAGATTTTTAATATTACTTAACAATATGTTAAAAAGTAGCCAGTCAGGCTTCAGTGTTAATACAATATACACTCTATAACAGATCGATAGTGTGAGTATTGTTCTTTTCTTTCAATTCGATTCTGAAAGTAGTCTGATACAAGCTGGCTACAGGATGAACAAAAAGAGAACTGAAAAAAACAAAAACAAAAAAAAAAACCCTAACACTTTTTTTTTTTTTTTACGGAACAGTTGTTTAATGGAACTGAATAACCAAACGAGAACAATCGGTCAAGTATTAGCCATCTTCCTGTCCTGGCGTGTGGACCGAGGGGAGGGAGCTCAAGTGCCCTAATCCTGTTCCCTTCTCCACTATCTGTAATGAAGTGCAAAATCTGTTTGCATCCACGAATAATGGGACTCGCCTTTTTTTGTTTGTTTGTTTGTTTTTTTATAATTTAAACTTCTTAACAACTTCAGAATTTTGATCATTTTTCCTGTTTGGATGTTTCACGTGGCCTCCGTCCGTCGATCAGGAGGACCGACGGCCAACTCGGAGATATTCGAAAAACAAAAGAAAACAAGAATGGTAGAGTGGCATTTTGTGGTTGTATTTTTTTATGTCCTTTTTTCCCCCCCTCTCCTCCTCCCTAAGTACTGCAAAGCTGAATGTCTGAATTCATACAGTGACAAGGACAAGGCAAGGCATTGTGGGTAATGTCGGTCGGAGGAGCAGTCTGTTGGAGCGTAGCAGCACTGGGATCAGCAGTCAGCCTGGTGAAAGAAGAGACAGGAAGAGGAGAGAGACAGAGAGAGAGAGAGAGAGAGAAAGGATCGCTGATGGAATCCTGACACTCTCTGGAGAAGGATCTCGTCTCGTCCTGTCGTTAGTGAGCTGCGAACGTGGCCTTTTTCAAGCTGAAGTTGGACCAGTTGATGGACAGTCTCTGTCTTGTCTGTCGAGCGGAGTCCAAGCAGAACCTGACCGGAGACAGAGAAAGAGAAGGAAATTAAAAAAAAAAAAAAACATGCAAAACCTTTATCAAAGGTTTCGAAGTGAAGGGTTCCGTACGCGCACCTTTTGAAGCATTCCACCTCGCGCTCGGTCTCGTCCATGTCGACGTTGTCCAGGTCGATGTCCTTGGGCAGGAACACGTCGTCTGAAAGTGCAGAGAACATGATGCTTGATAAAAAAATAATAATATTAAAACAGCAAAATAAAAACTAAGCATACAAGTCCAAACTGTCCTGAAACCCAGAAATTATAAGCGCATTTCCGAATACAAAAGTGACCTGATTTGTTCTCACCTATAGAGTTATTCATCTTATCTGCCTTCTTCTTCTTGTTCTTCTTGGCTTTGCTTTTGGGCTGGGGAGACTCCGCGGGCACGGCTTTCCCGTTCTGCTCGACGGCTGCCGGTTCCATCACGGGCGAGCTCCTGTCCTCCTTCACTCCGTTCTGCTGCTTCTTCCCGTTCGTCCTTTCCTCCTTCTTGTTTTCGCAGAGCGGATCCTCGGTGGGCCTGGCCTTCACTTTACTTTCCATGTGCGGAGGGGGCGCGGCTATGCAGACGGGTTCCGTCGCCCGGGTTGCTTCGAGCGGCCTTTTCCCGGCCTCGCAGGTGGTTCTGGGGTTGCCGTTGGACTGCTGTTTGGATTTGGACCTGGCGATGGCGGGCTCCGGGTGCGGCAGGGTGCCGTTGGGCAGCGAGGGTGCGACTTCGGCGGGTTTGTCTTTGCCGCGCCTCGGGCTCGATGGGCTGACTTTGGGTTGGGGTGCGGGTATGAGTTCCTTAAGGGGCTCTTTGACCGGCTCTTGGAGGCGGACCAGGCCGTGTAGGAGCTGCGCTTTGCCGTTCTGCATGTTTTCCAGAACGTTCTGCGCGCTCTGGCGTAGTGGCTGGGGGGTGTTAGTGGGAGCGGGTGACGGGGAAGGCGTGTCGGGCTTGGCTGTCGCAGTCAGAGCGTCTTTGGCCTTGTTTTCCCTCTTTTTCTTCTTGGAGGCGGATCTGTTGGTGGTCGTGGAGGAGTTGTGGAGATGCTGCATCTCCTTTAGGCGAAGCAGCTCCAGCTTAAGCGCCTCCTCTTCCTCCTCCTGGCACAGCCGCTGCGCCTCCAAAAGCTGCTGCTGCTGCACCTCCCGCTCTCGCGCCTCCGCCTCCACACGGGCTTTTTCCTCGAGCTGAAAAGCACAAATCGCCTCAGTGATGACGAATATTATTCTGAGCAATGTGTTCTGAGGATGTCCTCCACCTACTCCTTCTGGACCTACAGGGGTGGAAGCCTACGCCCGGTGAGGACATGCGATCAGAATAATGCAATCTACAGAGTATAAAAGACCACTTGTCAAGTTTAGCAGGATGTCTCCACCTACCCTTCTGCTGTGTGTGTGTGTGTGTGTGCGTGCGCGCGCATGTGTGTGTGTGTATATATATATATTAAAAGCAATGATTAGGCCTTATCTATCGCTATACACCATTTGGATCATAAATAATCCTGAGAGAAACTGTTCATTTCTTAGCCTTATAAAGAAATATAGCATATTGCAGCCTTTAAATAAAAGAGACTTAACTTCTTTTTTTTTTTTTTTATCCTTGTGCATCTGTTTTTACCTTCTTCTGTTTGTGGCGCGCACGTTTGGCTGCTTTGGCGCTGGACGCAGGCTTGTTGGCGCCGCTGTTGATGAACTGCAGTAGATCCTCGACTTTGCGGTGGTCCTCCATGCCGTCCCGCTCCAGCTCTTCCTTCTTGGGCTGTTCCTCTTTACGCTTGGTGAGGCGAAGTCGGAGCTTCTCCCGCATCTCGGCGTAGTTTCTACTAGTAGGAGCTGCGGGAGGCTGTGCACAAGGGGGAAAAAAAAAACAAAAAAAACCCCATCAATCAATACAAGATTTCTTATTTTATGTAAACTGTGACATACACCAACTGAATCATTTTCTGAAATAAGCGAACGTTAATTTATAGTTTGATACCCTTTTTGTTGAGTTTTTTCTTCCCCTCTCCTTTAAAAAAAAAAATTATTTATTTGTTTGCACACAAATCCTGGATTTTTTTGTTTGTTTGTTTTTTTTCCTTCTTTAAATATGCCTGGTGTCTAACCTTTCTCAGACTGGAGGTTGGGATTATAGCGGTTTACAAACACAGATTGTACAAGTGTGCATTAAAAGACTATGTTTACTTTGTTATGTCCCTGTTTAAAATCAATTAAAAAAAACTATACATTGTTGAAAAGAAAGTAGATGAAGTTTTAACGTGACGCGAGCGCCCTCACCCCTCCGTGGCCGAAGAATTCACAGTAGCAGCAGTCGCAGTATTTGCCTTCTTTCTGGTTGGTTGAGGTGGATGTTGAGGAGCTGTGTTCTGAGCTGCTGTCTTCATCTGGACTCTCCTCGTAGGCCTGGTGCTCGTAGGCTCCGCCTCCCTCGCACCGGTGACCCTCGCAGTCTGGATCACTACCACAAACACATACAGCGCCGTCATTCGAATCACTGGTTACGATTCAAGAGTCAAAGATTAAAGATTCAAAGAACTTGAAAATCCCAGAGCAATCGCTTCGTCTTGGTTCCAGTTGCTTTAATTTGTTTACCAGGAAGAAAAGAAAGGATTAATAGATTAGATGAGGAAACAAGATTAGGGAAAAATTTTTAATGAAATTAAAAAATTATTAATATACAGATATTGCACTTGGAATAGAAATGGAAAGGAAGAAAAACTCTTAAATACGGCTTTCTGGTTTTGTATGCTTATTGAACCTAATTAGCTTGCGAACGGCAATGCGAGTGCTTTCGGTACCCTTAGGTCACGCTGGTACCAAAAACCTTACAATTTTTCCAAATCAGCTTTCCAAAAATATCAAGCTAAACCGAATTATGCAAAGACTGACCTGCAGATGCTGCTAGGCCCGCTGACCGGCGCGTCGGCCGAGATGGGCGGCTGCTCCGCACCGGGTACGCACAGCGTCTGGTGGGCTTCTAGGAACCCCGGGGCCGGAGCTGCAATCTTCGTGACGGGCTGAGAGGCCATGCTTGGGAGATGTGTGCTAGGGACAGGGGGGTGTGTGGCACTGCTGAAAGGGGGCAGAGACGCCAAACCGGTGGGGCTGTTTCTGGGAGCGATGGGGCCGGACTGTATGTGGTCTTCTTTAACTATATTGTGAAAAACTTCACCTAAAGAAAAGTGACAAAACAAACAACAACAAAAAAAAAGGGTAAGAATACAATCCCGGTGTGACTACTACGGAGACCTGGGGTTTACGTGGGTGATGTTTGTACCTAGCGAGGCAGCTCGTTTAGCCGAAGCGTGGATGTGATTGTTACTGGACTGGACAGTGGTGGCGGTGCTGGAGACCGAGGAGATGGCCGACGACGTCGCCATCACCACCTCGCCCGCCTCCATGAAGGCATCTTGGTAGTTGAACAGACACTTCTTCTTCTGAGGGACGCTCTTCTTCTCCTTGTTCTCGGGACCCGGGAGGGGTGAGGTGCTGCATGTGTTGGAGGCGGAGTCTAATCCTAAGGGGGGGGGGGAAGGATCACTCTGTTAATATTTACTTTAGTAGTAACCAACAGAGAAATTAATGAAGGGAATCTCTGTTTGAAACTAATGCTGTCTGACAAGTCGGTGCTTATGTTCTGTAAAAGCAACGACAAAGTGAGAAGAAGAAAAAAAAAATAAAGGTCACGGTCACCGGGTAGCGGCTCCTGCAGCAGGACACTCGGGTTCCAGTTCTTCATCATGTGCGTGTCCCAAAGGTTCTCGAATTTGAGCGAGGGACACGACAGAGAAGCGCTCCAGTCTCCGGCTCCGCCGCTAAAGCAGCTTTGGTACACGTGTTCGGGCAGGGCGGGGCTGAACACCGGCTGCTGTTGCTGCTTTACTCCTGTGTGATTGGATACCGGCGCAGGCGAGAGAGTCTGAAACACACCGGCATGTACGCGTGCACACATGAGCCACACGTTAATAATCAAATATACATAAATACTATTTATTTTTTGTGTCTCTTTAACTTCAAAATAAAAACAGCAGGAAAAATTCTGAGTTATATTTAAAAGCGCCCGGATACATTTAGAATTCTTGAGAATTTTACGGATAAATCATTAAATCTCAAAATCTGCTCATATTTATCCTTTTTTCCACATCTCTGTCCGCACCCCACCGCTCTTATTTCCACCGAGTAAAATTTTTTTTTTTTTTTTTTTTAATAATAAACAATCAGTGCATTAAAAGGGCACCTGAATGTTTCCATATCAATGAAACTGAAAAAGATCCTGTCGACTGCTTTAAAAACCTAAACCTCTGATGAACAGCACCACCTTCTGGTAGTGAGACGACAATGCAGCAAGACGTGTGAATTTACACAACTGAAAGAGAGCTTAAATGTCAGAACTCAGGATCTTTTTCACCATTTCCACTCAGGATTGAGGATTTAATTCCCGGGCATCGGTGAATAGTGGAGTAAACGTGTTATTAATTAATTAATTAATTAATTAATTAATTAATTGTTATTTCCATATTGTATTTGCCTTTTAATTTAAAATAAGACCAACAATAACAGTTTATAAAATTATTCTTGTGTGTGTGTGTGTTATATGCAAGGTTTCTGACCTTGCTGTGTGTGAGGGGAGGGCTGGAGTACAGTGTGGGCAGCAGCGGCCGGGGCAGATGGGGCAGGTTGTGCATGGGCAGGTGTCCGTGGATGTGGGGGTAGAGATGGAGCGCGGGGTGAGCCGGACTCTTTTCTGTGAAGAACTGATGGGGTGCCGTGTGGAGGTGCCGAGAAGGCAGAGCGGCGGTGCCCAGTCCTGCTGTACCGCCGTCCACGCTCCCCTGGTTACACACGTGACACTCGCACGGGTGCTGCACCTGCTCCACCTTCACACGGTAACACAGAACACACACACACACGCATCACTATACACCCACGGCACTTATGCGAGCCTGGGCTTAGAGCTGTATTTATATTAAAACGCCACATCGATCACTTCGATGCCTCTAGAAGAGGCACAGACGCAACCTAATCACGTCTAAGGGCAGGAAGGCATTTTTATTATTACATCGTACACAGCAGATCATGACAGGACAATTTCGATTTTAAAAAAAGTTGAGGAAAAACTGAAGGCACCTTATGACACCTTATGACCTCGCTTGTCATCATCTAGATTATGGAAAACATCGCACTTATTCATTGAAACACACAGTGACTGTAAATGACTGGAATGAGCGAGCAATATAGTGTTTCATTATGAGCAAATAGTATAGTAGGGCTAATTAGAATTTTCCCACATCTTGTGCAAAGTGTTCATTTTGTCAGCTATTTTCACTTTTATTCTTAGTCTCAGTCCCGGGAGAAATGTCCCTGGTAGTTTTTATCATATTTAGTACGATATCAATCATATCCTAATTTTGCCGAGTCTAATTTTAGTCAGAGGAACCCATGAGCATTTTAGTCTAGTTTCAGCCAATAAAAAAAAAAAATGTAGCATTTTAGCAATTACGATATCATTAATTAACCCTACAGTCAATCTAGTCTGGCTAAAAGTATTTTTGAAAGGACACCACACAGGACTGATCCATTTTGCACATTCACACACATGTCTCTTGCACTCACTCTGGACATTTATGGTCATTTTGGACACTGCACACCTGCACATTCATGGACATTTACTTATTCTATTTTATTTTATTTCCTTGTTGCACATAAGTCACTTTAAATATTACACTTTCAGGCATATTTGCAATATTGCAATATAATTTGCACGGTTGCTTCTGAAATTATAAGGACATGTCCGCTGCCGTGATGTTCGCACCCTGTATTTTCAGGGCGGAAAAAACAAACTAATTGAACGATATCTGCAAAATAAAATCAATGGCTGAAAAATTATATTCTGCAATTGATAAAACTTATAACCGATGATATATAACGTATACGTGCTGTAACAGGAAAATCATCTCACCCTATTGTTATACAACACATAACGGAACTAATAAATACTATTATATAGTAAATATATAAAAATTCTGAAAAAATTATTAATTAATAATTAATCAAAAGTCATCAATTTACAGTTCTTTTTGATTAGTAGTACAAAAGTCCTGTTTAGTCAACGTCTCCATTTCTATCTTTAAACACCTGATGCATGATGACGAAATGCAATTGTACAGAATAGTCACCAGGTGGCGATAGTACACTACACATTTCAGTAGGATGTCCTGGAGTACGAATAAAAAGTATTCACTAATAAAAATGCTCAATTCAAAGTACACATACATTAAATATGAACTTGAGTACAGTAATGATGCACATTTACACGGTTAACGTTCACGTGTGCACTATTTGTCCTACCGTACCTGTGTATGCGTGTAGGAAGGAGGAGGACTGTCTCTCTTCCCACAGGAGAGCTCCCCCTGCTGGCCCGAAGTCTGAGTGCTGCTCTCACCCTCCGCTTCCTCCTCGTCTCCCTCCGAGGAACTGCTGCTACTCCTCTGTTGAGACTACGAGAGGGAAAGAGGAAGCGAAAACGAATCAAATTACAGTATTCTAGGACACGACAAAGTCTTTTCACAATCAGAAATAAAGGGGAAGACGGAGCCTGATTATTTCCTTTTGCTGAATTAGACACAGAATTAGACGCTTTAGGATTTAACATCTTGCTGAAAAAGAAAACACCACAGAATTTTTTTATGATGAGTGCATTTAACACGTCAATCGGTGTGTTGTTATAACTTAGAACATTGTCCTGGTCTTTGCGACTCTTTCTTGTCGCAGTTTTACGAGTCTATTCCCTTCAGCACACTACTGAAAGTAGGCTGTAGACAAAAATGTACTTTTGGGCATTTTCGTCTCCGATTCAAATTGATTTGATGGCGCTGACATTTACTGTCTGATTTGTCTCAAGCAGACACATTTCTTACAGGATTTAAAATATTAAAAACTACTAAAGAATTTAATATGCATTAAAATGCTGTGCACCTTAAAGCGATTTTTTTTTTTTAAATATATAATTTCTCGTAAAACAGATCGATCATCTTTTTCCTGAACCACACTCCAATCCAGTAGGTGGCAATATTACACAAATCAAAAGAAAGAACCACCACAAATAATCTCGTTTATAGCGAGGCTTAGGACATTTACACAAATATTGAACATTTGAACTGAAATCTGGACCATCGATTCCCTAACATTTTAGTTTAAAAAAAAAAAAAAAAAAAAAGAAGAAATGTATAGCGCCATCTGCTGAATTTTGGAATGAGCTAAAACGTTTACGTGTTTTAGTAGGTGCGAGATCAGATCGCGTTTATTCAGTAGATTTCAATCACACACTTATGTGCACATAATAAAAATGTACAGCGCCATCTGTTGGATTTCGAGATGAACTAATTATTTTTCTTTTCATGACATAAGGATGCTTTCCATTAAAATTTAGAATTTCTTTGGCTGACTGTGACGAAACGAAACCTATACGTTACCTCAAGCTCGGCCAAATACACCCGCGAAAACCCCATTCAGTAGTGTTTACGTGATGCATGCACAAACAGACGGACAGCAAAAAAATTCCAAAAACCATTCCATCTTGATGTTTTCTGTTACTCATCTGACGGCCCACAAATAATTAAAAAAAAATTTCCAATATACAGAGACATTGACTTTACAGTTTTGTTATATGTACTAGGGCTGAAACGATTCTTCGAGTAACTCGATTACAAAAAAAAATGATTGAGGAAAAATCTTCTGCCTCGAAGCTTTTTTTTTTTAATGAATTTTAAAAGCTTGCGTTAAGTTTTTGTGCAATTATTTGTTTTTGGCGTGACGTTTTTGATAAAATGCTGTATGCATTTAAAAAATTTAAGTTGATTTTTCTACAAAGAAAACCAATGAATCTTTGTTTCTCTTATATATTTTACACTGCTGTTTAATTAAGCAAAAGTTAATTTTATCCGATTACTCGATTACATTTTTGGTAGAATACTCAATTACTAAAATTTTCGATAGCTACAGCCCTAATATGTGCACATGATTCAGAGAATTGTGTGTGTGGTGTGCGCGTGTGGTGTGTGTGTGTGTGTGTGTGTGTGTGTGTGTGTGATCTGACTGAGGTTTAGGTCAAAGTGGAACTCGAACCTTCTCATCATCACCACCACCAATTCTATTCCTTCTTGCTCTTATACATATGCAAGAAATCCGGTAATATTTTATTTTTTAAAAATTTCAGGAGGACAAACTGTTTCGGACATCTAACCTTGCTGTGACCTTGATCAAATCTAAAATCTAAAAGGGGAGGAGTCCAGGTCACAGCAAGGTCAAAAGTCACTGATTCTTGAGGTATTGCACTGAAACACACTCTGGACATCAAACAGAGACTAAACAGAGCCGGTTAACATGTAGCAGTAACGCAGGCGTGTGCCTCGGCTTACAGGCTGTGCAGCACTTCCTGGAAATCAAACAGAGTTATCAGTAAAGTACTGTACGTGCTCTTTTCTCTTTTATGTACTTTTATTAACAGCCAGTTCGACCCGTGAGCTTCCGTTACAGAGTACAGATTTATTAATGTGATTTGTATTCGATCCCGGATTGCATTTCCATTAGTGCTCCTTTTAGCAGCGCTCGTGAGTTACTTTAGACAGAAAGCACGAACTAATCGATAAGAATAAACGCAACCCACGACTCAGTGAGCTCAGTCCAGCCTGAGAGAAGTCCTTCAATGCTTTCTTTTTCAGTTAAAATAAAATAAAACGCATGAGTGCTCTTTAATAAGTTGTGTGTCTTTCTTTGAGGAGTGATGGATGACCAGCACCGGGTTATGCTCGTCATCTGTTCTTGTGTACAGGTCGTCCTCGACTTGCGAACATTTTTACGGATTTCCGCAGATACCAACGGACCACGGTTCCACTTCAGGTTTAATTACGGAAGTAGCTCACTTGTATTGTGCAAAAAATAGACACTGCAGTGCACCAGATACCAATGTGTACTATTATATACAATATTCTCAGTGTGTAAGTGAATGTACAAAATGTCTAAAGTTCGGTATATTGCATGCGTGTGTGTGTGTGTGTGTGTGTGTGTGTGTGTGTGTGACAGAGAGATGAGTCGGCCTCACCGGTTTCAATCTATCGGTCCGGGAGTACGATGATGGAAAATGTCTGTCCTGTAAAACTGTCCTGATGTTGAATAATACTAATTTTGGAAAATCCTCAACAAAACAGCTCACAGTCCAATACGGTGGAAAACAGCTCTGAGACAAAATGGCGTCTGGGATTCCCCACAGGATTTAAAGGCGTGGAGACGACACTGTTACATTTCACTGTGACATTCATTCCTTTAGGCGCGGTTACGGTTTTTGGCCACATGATGGCAGTGTTGGGAAAGGGGACATATTTAGTCTAGTGGATTGGTATGCCTTATGTTGTATATTCATGTCAAAAACCTATAAGACTCACTTTGTCAGACTTAAGAACAAATCAAACTTATGGACGTGCTCCTTGAACGGAACTTGTTCGTATGTCAGGGACTGCCTCGATATGATGTTCTGGAAGCAGTGCAGGTCTTGAGCTATTGTTCTCGGTTATGTAAGGAGTAAATAATATGACGCGAAATCTCTCTCAGGAGACTCACCTCGTGTTTGAGCACCGCGCTCCCTCCTCCTCCTCCTCCGTTGAGCTGAGTGTGCAGGCCGTTCATGCTCGCCACCACACCGGCGTCCTCGTACCTGCTCAGGGGGTAGATGCATGGCAGAGCAGGCACTTCGTCATCGTCGTCATCGCTGCCACTAAAGTGATGACAAGAACTGACTCGACTCAACTTGCCTCCCACAATTTTAATCATGACTAATGAACGTCTAAAATGCGTAACATTGTTACGATGTTAATTAAAAATTGTAATTGTTGATAAATGACATTTTGTGCTTAAAAGGCACTAGCGGGTTAAATCTAACCCGCTTACCGACGTGACTCACAATGTGGGGGCGCCGTCCTGGGGCAGGAGGAGGTGCGGGTGCTGTTGGACGGTGATCGGGGAACTGGAGGCCGAGCCGGAACCGGAGCCAGAGCCGGAGCTTCCTGAAGACATGCTTGGGGGGTGAACCTCGGACAGGTAGTCTCGAGGAGGCTCCGTCTGCAGTGGCAGCTTCAGGTGTAGCTCCTCCCCTACGGGGGCATCCATGATGCCACACGTGAGGATGTGAGAGAGGCTGCAATCGTCACACGTGCACCTGGGGAACAGAGCCAGACACAAAAGGGGTGAGATTCTGGGAAACCAGTAGAAATACCAGTGATGTACAGCTGGTATCGCTAAAGCAGTAAATACAGACAGGAAGAAAGAAAGTGAGAAACAAAAAGCGCAGGAAAGGCAAAGAGAAATGAGGCAGAAAGGGCAAGAAAAAAATCAAGTAAAATCATACAAAAAAAAAAACGAAAAGGAAAAAAGAAAGGGAAGAGGGAGAAAAGAAAGAGAGGATAAAAGGAAAAATGAGGAGGATAAAAGAAAGAAAGGTACAGGGAAAAAAAAATAAGAAAAAGAAAGAGGACAAAGGAAGAAAGAAAAATAGAAAGAAAGTAAAAGAAAAATGAGCAGCGAAAAAGAAAAGGACGGAGGGGAACTAAAAAATAGGATAAAAGAAAAAAAAAACAAAGACATAAAAGATGGCAGAAAAAGAAAAAAAATCAGGCAAAGAGAAAAAGGTAACAAAGGCTAAATAGAGACGTAACAAGAATAAAAATCAATGCAGAAGAGCAGAGAGAAAAAAGGGACAGGGGAAAGTAAAAAAAAGTGAATTAGAGAAAAAGAGAGGGGGAAAATGGACAAAGAAAGTGAGAAAGAAAGACAGAATAAAAAAATCAATGGAACATTTAGAGCAGAAATCCTTTGATCAATGTTGTGTTTTTCTTTCAGGCTCTGCGATTAACCCTTAACAGTCTTAATAAGGTGAAGATGATGGTGCAGCGTGGAGAAGGTACTTATTCAGCGTCACTGTACTATGAGTACTAATAAGACCCGTCTGTACTCCGCATACTGCAGGTAACCAGGTGCAGACGGAGGACCATCACGGACTGGAGCACGGCTGTATACGCCATCTTTAATTTCGATTTCATACTTTTCCAGGACGTGATTCGTTTCCTCTCGGCCTAATAACACACGGTATACACACGAGCCATCCAATGCCTACGCTGTTTGCAAAGTGAGAAGTTCACCTCCTCCGATAGTTGCAGTTGGGACAGTCTGGAATGCTGAGCCGAGACGACAGCATCTGCTTGACCGTGTCTGTGAAGGTGCTGTCTCCTGCCAGGGACTTCTTACTGTTCTGTAAAAACTGTGACCAGATAAAAAAAAAAAGAGCACCTGAGCAATTCATATTCACTTTAAGGCGTCACAGGATTTAGGTCGAGGAGACATTGGGATACCTGTTCCTCGAAGAACCTTCTCTGTTTGAAGATCTCGCCATCTTCTTTAAGCATCCTCTGCTTCGTTCTTAAAGACATCTAGCATAAAAGATTGACGACCAAAAAAAAAAAAAAAAAAAAATTTAAATGTGAGATGTAAAGATTTCCTTCATGAAGGAAGTAAAATAGGATGAATTTTTGATGATCTGAGAATATCTTACGTTTTTACTAATTAGAGACTTGTGTGGCTCGGTGCGCTGATTCGTGAGGTTTTGCCCTTCCACTTTGAAAAGCAGCTTGAAAACAGAAAGAGAGAGACAGCCGATGAATTAAATATTACATATACAAAACTGCATATCAGATTTAAAAAGTTTTTTTTTTTTTTTTTAAAGATGAGTAAAGATTGATTTAAGCAGTTAGTTCAGGAAATAAAGCCAGCACAGACACCATCAGCGCTCCATTTAACTCATAAGATCTACTACTAAGACAGAAAGTCCATAACGCTGTATGAATCTCCCCTTGCTATTAATGTCCAGGTCTCACTCATCACCCTCTACTGCTCTTGGGTTTAATAGAAACACACCACAACACGATGTCTTCGCTTTGAGTTCACCTCAATTATTATTAGGTATGTTACAATAGTGCGACTGGTATCTGTCGGATAACTGCGTTTTACTGACCGGTAAAACTGTTCCGATACATATGCACCAATACCACTTTATGGCAGAGGGAGACGCTCGCTAAAAACTCTATATTAGTGGACCAACAGGGCAAACTTCAGTCCGGAAAAAAAGAGTTAATTGTTAAAAGCTACAACTTGCAGTACCTTGAATGACCACTAGGACAGTGGCTTCCAAAGTGAGTCAATCCTCATAGACTCCCATGTACAACAAGACATTTACAGCCTGGCATGAAAAAACGTTAGTAGTCTCCGTAGTTAGGTTTCCCGTTCATGAAAACTAAAATTTTTTTTTATAATTTTATCTCATCAGTTGAAATCATATTCAACATCAAGTTTGATCCATTATGGTGCGTTACCGCCACCTTCTGGTTGTAATCTCACTCATCTTCCTTTCGGTTTAAATCCTCTTTTCAAGTCCTGGGGCCCTTAGGAGACACATTAAATACTTTCTTTCTTGTCCTCTGTCTCTGTTTTCTAACACACCTTTCAGTGTACTCAACCTTGTATTACAATGAGGAATCGTCTTATGTGGAATTTACATTGTGATGTTGTTGTTGTTGTACTGAAGGATCACAAAGTGCTCCACGAAGGAAAGAAGGAGATTTTCCTCCCTGTTGAAAAGGATTTACTGTTCATTAGAATTATATTGTACTAGTAAGCATAACTGCATATTATAAAATAAAAATATAAAAATACTTTTACCTCCCCTTATCCAAATATTAGAGATGGAGGGAAAAAAACCTGACTGTGTTACAATTCAGGTACTGCAACACCATCTTCGAAATCAGAATTTATTATTTTTTTTAAATAAAATTTTAAATTACAGGTAGTCCCCTACTTACGAACAAGTTCCTGTCCGGGAGCACGTTCATGAGTCCGATTTGTTCTCAAGTCCGACAAAGCAAGTCTTGTACGTCTTTGACTTGAATATACAATGTACCAAAATCAGATTTAAAATGCATACGCGTGACTAAATCTGTGCCCATTCCCCACACTGCCATCATGTGGCCAGAAACCGTAATCGCGCCTAAAGAAATGGATCTCGCAGCGAAATCCAACAGTGTCGTCTCTGCGCCTTTAAATTGCGAGGAGAATCCAGGACGCCATTTTTTGCACTGTGTTTTGTTGAGGTTTTTTTTTTTTTTTTAAATTAGGATTATTCACCATCAGGACAGATTTACAAGACAGACATTTTCTATCATCGTGATACTTATAGCATCGCAAACGTTAATCGAATTGACTACGTCCTTGAATGAACGGCTACTGAACCACCGTAGATCTCGATCCTCCATGCACCCAGCCTCACAAGCGTTCAGATATAAACGCATAAACTGTTACGCCTGGTCTCAGGAAGAGTCAGAGCGCTCCACCTGCTCGTCCACGTAGTCGTCTATCCTCTTCCTGCACTCCATCCACTCCACCGCCACGGCCTTCATCTCCTGCTCCAGGACGTGTAGACTGTCCAGCAGCGCCTTGTACATGTCCTCGCTGTACGAGTCGTGGGACGCCGTGCCCTGCCTGCAGCACAGAAACGCAGGGATGACGCGGTGAGCTTCGCGACATGACCGGGTGTATACGCGTGTATGAGTGGAGCTGTACGTTACCTGAGCTGGGCAACGAGAGCCGGTAAGCTGCTGTGCAGAATGGGCTCGGAGAACACCAGGCTCTCAAACAGGTGCTTGTTGTGGAGCTCCCACGTCACCTGGAACTTCTTCAGGTGCTCGTTCTCCTGCGGAGCGAGAGACAGGGCGACAGAGAAACACTCTCGATTTTAAACGTTTAAGATATTTGACAGGTTTAGACAGAGGGACACTGGCCTACCGTCAAAACACCTACCATTTCTATCTATATATTTATCTACGTAGGAAATAAATTTAAATAGAACACACACACACACACACACACACACACAGAAAGCTGCTGCACTGAACGATCATCGTAACAGACAACAGTGCTGTGAGTAAATCACTCAGTGCATTACGTACACAGATCTAATTCCCTAAATCCACCTGGACGTCTTTAATTACTGTTCTCACTGAAACCGTAACTGTCTTACGTATACACACACACACTCAATCATGATAACAGGAAGCAACATCAATATATTAACCCAGAAAGAAAGAAAGAAAGAAAGAAAGAAAGAAAGAAAGAAAGAAAGAAAGAAAAGCAGAAAGGCAAAGAAGCAGACAAAACCAAAGAATAAAACAAACAAAAGAAATAGACGAAGAAAGAAATAAAGAAATGCAGATAAACGAAAGAAAAATTAAGAAATAAGGACATAAAGAAAGAAAAGATACAGAGAAAGGCAGAAAAGCTATAATGCAAAAAGAAAGACAGAGAAAAAGATAAATAGAAGAAAGAGTTAAAAAATGGCAGAAAGAAAGACAGAAAAAGAAAAGTAGAAAGATGAAAAGAAATTAATAAAAGCAGAAAGGCAAAAAGAAATCAATGAAAAAACAAGAATTGAAAAAAGAAAGGCAGACAGAAAGAAATGAAAAGCACAAAGACAAAAATCCAAAAAGAAAGAACGGTGTTTAAAAAAAAGGCAAACAGAAAGAAATGAAAGAATGTAAGGAGTATAAGGAGTAAAAATAATTTTTTTAAAAAGACAGAAAAGGGAAATATAGAAATAACAGATAGATAAAAACAGGAAAACCCGAAACTCTTATAAAATTGGACAACTATCTTGTACACTAAATTAATTTGAACAGAAATCATACACAAAGCTGCTGCACTAAATCACCAGAACAGCCAACTAATCACTGTGTTTCCTGAAACCGTAGGGTAGTTCTTTCTCACACACATACACTATATACACACACACATCACTATAACACGCACTGACATCAGCACAGCCGCACTGAGTACAGACCAGTGTGAGCAGGAAGCTGCTGATGGTCCTGGCTGCCTGACAGAGGGCGCTGTACTCCTCCAGGAGCAGGGAGATGAACTGCTGCGCCTGCGGGGGGCCGTGAGTGGCCCCGGGGCCCGTCGACAGGTGCTTCAGGAGCCGGACCTTCATCTCCAGCACGTATTCCCTGGCCTGCTGCTCCAACCGCTGGTACAGCTGGTACGGGTCCTTCTCACACAGCCTGGTGCAAGGGGGAGAACAGGAGAGCACCGAGTTCGACGCTGTAAAACCTTGTTGTTTTTGTTTAAACCTCCGCAGTAAACCGTCTGCTCACCTGTCCACCAGCTCCTTCATGCTGTCCTTGTCCCGGTTCAGAGGCTGGTCCTGGTCGTCGGCCAGCGGCGTCCCCGTCTGCCGGTAGATGCAGCGCACCAGGTAGCGCACCTCGGACCAGTGGTTCTGCAGCTGCTGAGACTCTCGCTCGGACTCCGCCGTGATCTCTCTGAGGAGCGTCACCACCGACATCGTTAGTATGTAACGAGTCTCTCGCGATTTATCTGATCTTAACATTACACACCTGATCAATTATTTTTACTCTCATATTAAACTGACCTGGAGTGCATGTGCATGCACACGCGCACGCACACACACACACCGTTTATCATATGGCAATTTAATAGATTTTGACGTGCATCTTCCAATACGTTGCATTATTTTTGATATTTTCACATTTAATTCGTCAAATCAGTTGATTAACACTATCACTCTTAAATCAGATAAAAACATTTACATAAAAAAAATCAATTAATTAATTTACTTTAGAAAATTAGGAAAATGTTTAAAAAATATTTTTTTTTAAATAAACAAAACATTACAAATATGAAAAAGTATTACAAATGTATTTAAAAGGTAATTTTAAAATATGTAAAAAAAAAACATTAACAGAAAATTTTGTTCAAAATTGTTAGTTAATTACAGTATTTAAATGTAAATTTTAAAAGCTAAAAATGTATTTAAAAAAAATGTAAAATGTAAATTTTAAATGTTAAAAAATGTAATTAAATGTAAAAAAAAAAAGCTAATTGAAAAATTTGACTTTTTGGTTTGAGTGACGTGTGTGTGCGCGTCACAGGTTGTGTGTGTTACGCTCCTGTACCTCCTCTCGCTGCACGCCTCGCATCCGCACACCGTGTCCGAGGAGAGCGGTGTGCTGAGGTCTGGTGTGGGTAAAGTGGGAGCGCCAACAATTAGCCTGGAATTGGGGCTCGCTGCGTCCTGACTTAATCCACCGTTACCCACGGGCATGCGTAACAAAAAGTCCTGACTCTGCAAGAATAAAAAAGAGAGGAAATGTTAAAAAGTTTGACAACTCTGACAATAATCAACTAAAGTAAGAAACGTAGTGAAACGTTGATCGATGCATCATCCGATCAGATAAAAAAAAATTTTTTTATACAATTTTAAGTGACAACACTGACCAAGTAAAATTCCCGTGCTGTCACGTAGAATTTTATTTTATTTTTTTACACTGTAATTATATTACATTAAGCTATATGCACTGTACGTTTTGCATTGGAGGTGGTAAAATGGTGCAGTTCCTCTATAATCCTTCAGGTGGTGCTCTCTAAACTATTGGCACACTGGAAGGCTGCACAGAACCTTGCGGGGTAGGTGCACATTATTTGCCAAGTTGGTTTAGAATAGTAAGAAATTGTAATAATAATATAAATAATACATTTATTTATAAAACCGTAACATTGATTGACATACACATCAAATCATCACCCAGGTGTCGTGATATCACTTCGGCAGATCCCTGCCAACTCCCTTGCGTGTTTAATTAAAATTTTGAGCAAAATAATAAAAGGCAACAACAACAACAAAAAAAAAAAGAGTAAGCAACACATGCACACAGAGGAAAAAATATAAAATAATAAACTTAAAATAATGTAGTAGTAGTAGTAGTAGTAATAATAATAATAATAAATATAGTTGCAAGCAACGATGACGGGCCCAAGCACCATGTGCCATCGCCACCCTGGGCACACCGCACAACCCGTGTGTTATTTGAGTGTGTTAAGACCTCAAAAAAGCCATCGTCACTCGGTTGCACCACACAACCTGCACACGTCACACTATACAGGGCTAAAGACAGTTTGGGACCTAAATATTTATTAAGTGCGTTAGTGTGTCGTGAAAGAGGTGTGTGTGTGTGTGTGTGTGTGTGTGCGCGCGCGCGCGCGCGTGTGTGTGTGTGTGTTACCATTTGTGATGTTTATGTGTGTACAATAGGCGACAGATGCTGGAAAATAAGCCTCACACTATGATGTCACTGAACATGACGTCACAGAAAGTGTACCTGAATATAAAGTCACTCAATATAATGCCACACAGAAAGTTATCATTTTTCGGGATACGTTTAAGACATTATCACGGCTGACCCGTTTGAGATATCAAAAATCCCTCCGCAATTTTGCATCCTCAATGTCCTTAGATCACATCGAGCCGGTTTGGTGACGATTGTATAAATTCCCCAGGAGGAATATATCAAAATTCATCTGGGGCGTTTTTGCAGACGACCCAAAATAACTGGCCCAGGACATGCAGCGAGAAAGTTGTAAGTCCCCAGCTTACAAACATTCGAGTTGCAAAATTTCAGATGCAAATTTCAGAAAATTGATGTAGCTGTTGCTGATGTGCGTTTGCTGTTACAGTGCTCATTCGTAAGGCGGCGACTTAAGGATTAACAAATAAATATATCAATAAGTAAACAAACAGAAATGTATTTGTTTACTTATTTTTTGGTAAAAAACTAGAAGATTACACCACATGAATCACAAATTTGCAACACAAATTGCAAAATTCGAACGGCCTTGGAATTTTATTAAAGATTTTTTAAACATATTAATATTATTGAATAAAAAGAAAAGGGATTTAATATGACTCCTTTTAAAATGATGAATGTCCTTACCAATTGAAAAAATTACATTTATGATATTACACTGTAATATATTTGCTATCCTCCTCGTCTGTGTGGGCAAAGAAACCAAAAGCTTTTAAATACGCGTATCCGAGATGGCCGCCGCGTGGCTCCTGTGGTCATACGGCGCGCGTCGGTTGTGCAAATGATGTAATATCAACATAAACAGCGGGTCAGTTTGAGGAACTGACTAAACAAACTAGCACTGCGCCTCAATTCACATCTGTATGCAGTATGTCCTCTCTTGTAGGTTTTAAACTAAATTTCTTTTGAGCCTTCTGAAAGCTCTGGAGTGTCGATCTTCTGGCTTACGAACAGTCAGGGGGGTTCGAATTCGAGACTGAGATCATGGTGGAAAATTTGAAAGAAACAAAACTTTGTGAATCTCTGAAACGCTGCTGAGGATAAACTCTACCAAAACAAATCATTTACTTAATCATCTACTTGTTTAGCCAGAAATAAAAGGGCCATTTAATTTTTTTCTTTTGTTTATACACGCACACTTCACAAATCGATATTTGCAAAACAGATCAGGGTGTTACGCTGGGACGTACCATGGAGGTCTGGTCAGAGGTGGGCTGCCGCTCGTCCTTCTCCACGGTGCGCTTGCAGTCGGGGCAGACGTAGAGGGGCAGCTGGAGGGCGGCGGATGATTTGGGAGACTGGCCCGTTCCGTTCTGACCCGATTCCTGCGAAACAATGTCTTTGCGCTCGCTGCGACAGAGCAAGCAGCGATCTCCCGTCGTGTAGGGCGCCCTCTGGTTCAGGCCGAACGTGAACGGGGTCTGAGTGACGGACGGAGAGGGGAAAAAAAAAAAAAAAAAAAAGAAGAAGAAGAAAGAATTAGGGATGGATTTAAGATTTAAACCAGATGGGGGGGGGGAAAAAAAAAAAAAAAAAAAAAACATACTCTGTACATCAACACTTACTGGACAGATCGGTACTGATGCAAGTCTAGTAACCTGACTCATCGCCTCGCACGTAAGTAAAATTACTTTTATATTTTTTATATTTATTTTAATAAGATTTTTTTTTTACGCGCATTTAAATAAAAATCCTTCCCAACTAGGGTTGGGTATCGTTTGAGTTTTCTCAAGGGTTGGAAGAATGTTTTAAATATTTTTTCTCAATGAAAAAACAAACAATATATTAAACTAAACTACAGATAAATATAAGTAAATACAAAGCACAACAAATTTACATACGACCTAATCCAATTACAATAATATAACACCAATAACAGCAATGTACTTGGTATTCCCGGACAAAAACTTTCTAATTTTGCGAATGCTCTCATTTCCTCTAGTTGTGCTTATACGTCAAAATGTGAAAACAACATGCTCACGGACACTCGTGCTACTACACGGATCTTTTGGATTTGTATAATTAGAGCATTCTGCTAGTTCGGAGCTAATGATTTAAGCTCCGCTCGTGGCTCCCATTGTTGAGTTTGCCGTTCGAATCTTTTGTATGTTGTTGTAAATATTATATATATATATATATATATATATATATATATATATATATATATATATATATATAGGTAACGGTTTCAGTACCCAACCCTATTCCCAATAGTGTTTGACTGAAGGTACTTCTAGTGAACCTGTGTAAGGAAATGTTTATTTAATGACGGAAACTTCAAAGCACTTACGTAATTCACTCTAAATAAACACCAAATGCCAAAATGTAAATACAATGTAAATAAACCTTAAGAACTTTATCGTTTACCAGATGCTACTGCACTCTAAGATCTGATCGAAAGGAGAGAGAGGCGCGAGCGAACGGTTACAGGCTTTGCAAAGAAGAGACAAAGTTGCAGTTTTTAATTGCATTTTTTACTCACTGCGCATATATAAAACTAATACGTTTAAAACAAACACTCAAAAAAAAAAAAAAAACAATAATATTAGCGACAGGTAATAAAACAGGTACCTTTTATATGCATGCATCAAGTTGAAGTACTCTGTATGCGTCCTATTTCACGAATACGCTAAACTGTGATAAGACAACTTTAAAACCAGCTTCCATGCGACATAAAGAAGTGAAAGACGAACAGAGTAAGAGAACGCCTCGCGTGACGTTCCTGAAGCAGTTTACTCGTTTTATTATCCGCATCAACAAGCAGCAAAAAAAAAAAAAAAAAAAAAAAACGCGGCACTCACACAGATAATGTATTCTTCACTGCTACATGGAAATTTAACAGTCCGAGAAAAAAAAAGGAAAAAAGAAAAAAGTTTTGTTCTCATAGAGTTCAGATATACGTTTGGTTAAATAAAATTTCAACCTAGAGCAAAAGCAGTATCTTTAAAACGCTATTAAAAGGTGCGATAGGCTGTTTTTAATAGCAGGCCGCGTTTGTACAAATAACCCGTGTTCCTCAGGTGACTGTAAAATAAAATTTCCTTCTGGTCAATCGTTCTATAAACGAGATGAGGGCAGACGCCAGACACTGATCCGCAATGTAAAAAAAAAAAAATAAATAGGCATAAAATAGAATAAAAATAAATCAATATAAGTATTTAAAAAAAACAGTTAATGGAAAAAAAAAAAGCAAAAAATAAAAGCAAAAAATAAAAGAAAACAGATAATTAGTTATCAGCTGAAGAAGGGTGCGAGTGCGTCGCCCAGCATCACTGCTGGTCAGTCGGCGGTAGCGGACACGGCACAGTAAAAAAAAAAACAAAAAAAAAAAATCAAGATTCAAATTCAGATTTAAAATTTGATATGCAGTGAAATGCTTATATGTTGCTGTTTGTGACCTAAAAAGAAAATGCAGATAGAAAAGAATAAAAAAATCTACAATATGTTCATTTTGTTACAATAAGATTAATAATGCAGAAAGTGCAAATATGTAAAAATATAGCTCAGTGGTTAATGCATTGGACTAAGGTCCCAGGTTCAAATCCAACCAACACCAAATTGTCCCCGTTGGGCCCTTGAGTGCGGCCCTTAACCCTCAAGTGCTCATATAATGAGAGAGAGAGAGAGAGAGAGAGAGAGAAAAAAACCTACGTCGCTCTGGAAAAGGGCGTCTGCTAAAATGTGTAAATGTAAAAAGTATAAACCAGCTTTCTCTTAGTTGCACAAGTGTGGAACGAGAAAAAAAAATGTTTCGTAAGACGTCTGCCGCGTCCGAACCAGAGGCCGAGAAATGGAAAAAAAAAGAAAAAAAGAAAAAAGAGAGAAAATCCCTGGCGGAGATCGCCCCGGTGTTATTCTGGAAGTGGACTACTCGCACGTCTCCCTAAGAAAGGTGCGTGAACAGTACGTGTAAAAACGTGTACATGTTAATTCTCTGTACAGTTTATATTTATATTTAGTGCTGGATAATTTTAGTATCATTAATAATTTTTTTTATACTCTGTGAGATATAAACAAAACAAAATCAAAACTTAAATATATTTCATAGTGATCGGGAACGAATTAATTGTATTCCATGTGGGGGGGAAAAAAAAACTGAATGGGTGTACGGTCAGAATTTAGGAGCGAATTACTGTATGTTCATGAACGTCCGCTGAGGTTCCACTGTATGACATCTTTTAAAGTCTCCAGATCTAAAAGATGTCAAATTTGCAAAATGCAAAAGTTTTTATCTAAAGCAAATCCACTTTAAAGCAGAATGTCTCCCGAAAGCTTTAACACGCCGGTTAAATCTTACTCTGTGAGTCGGCCCTCACTCAGCCACATACAGCAGAAACCCTCAAAATTCTCGAGCCTTGACCGAAAGCCTAAAAATATTATCACAAAAATAATAATGCAGACAGAAATACAGAGCGGTTCCCAGCTGTGTCCGAGGCAGCTCAGGTTTACCTCATCGCTCCGTATGTGCGGACTGACAGCGACTAGCGACTATTCAACACATTCTGGACGATGGGAGGAACGGAGTGTGTCTTAAAAATGCAGAAATATCCGTTGATGCAGCCTTGTGTGTGTGTGTGTGTATATGAGAGAGCTGCTTGATGCTAGTTAAGGAATGCAAAGCTCTTTATTGGATCAGAGGCTATTGCTCTGGTTTCAGTTTCTTTATGATCTACATAAAATAAGAAGAGAATGAATCATGCGGCCTTGCCTTCCAATAAATAAAACGTTTACGTTTATAATGATATTTACGTTCTCGGATCTTAATCATATTAGTATCCCACCGGTAACTGACCAAACGTCAAGATGAATAATATTTCAGGGAAAAGTTAATATTTCTTACATAACACATCTTTAAGATCCCTCATAATTAAATGAATTACATCCCATTGAACCCGCCTTCTCGCACAAAGCTCCGCCCTCAAAACATAAGACGGGTTCAACGAGAGTTCGACTTTAAAAGCGCGCTCAGACATTTAATTCAAAGCTATTAGCAGTTGTGGGCGTGTCGAGAAAACGACTAAAAGGAAAAAGCAAACAAACAAACAAACATGTCAATCAATCCAGACAGGACGGCAGATTCCCGAAACTGGGTTAATTTCCACCCCCAATTATAATTTATTACCCTGATTAATGAATAACTTAGAGGCATTTCCACCGTAGCGAGAGGACTGCGGCTGCATCAGAGGTCGAGGATGCAAAGCTAAAGTGTGTAAGGAAAAAGTAATGCCCCCCCCCCCCCCACCCCGAGAATCAAACGATCCCTGTGCCACATGTAACCGCCCGCGTCCCTGTCGAAACCGCATGCAAACACAGAGAGAGCAACTTGTTACCTGAAGGACTCCGGAGAAGTCTGAGTTCACGGGGCCTTCGGAAAACTGCGGCGCACTGTTCCCTGGGACCTGGAAGGAGATGTGGCATGTCAGAGTCTCAAACACACACGCGCACACTCACAGGAAACACCGGCAGCAAAGTGGGGTTGGAATGCGATCATCAGTGTGTTTTATTTTACTGTACACACACACACACAACTACACCAGGTACTGTGTACTTCCAAGCACATGCCTTTGGGGAAAATTTAGAGAAAAAGCTACGAGACAAATCATTCATACTGTGTGTTCATTTAGTCACATGACTTTCCTGGCCAATCACTGAGGAGTGCGATGTGTCCCCTCGCCGCTCTACCTCTGCGTAGGCACGCCCCCTCGACTGACTTCAAATACCAGAATTTGACATTGAACTGAGCAGCGAGTATCTCCATCATCCGGCATAAATATTATTTCTAAACAAACATAGCAAAACAATGGTACAAAGTGCTTTTGGGTTATAAAGAAACGGTGATGTTTTCCCGCCTCAAACGTCTCAAAACTCGGACATGTGCGTCTTTTAACGCACGTGATTTTTGGCTGATTAGCGCTCGCGGTGTTTTGAGACTGGTTCGTTCACAGAGTTTGACGAAAAAGGCAGATCGGAAGCTTTTAACTTGCATGAACTTTAATAATGTTATGTCATAAAAAATGTGTTTCTCGGAAGCTTCCCCGCTCGGTACTGGATCGTTTATATCGAAGGCTGTTCAATTAAACCGAACGACAGCTTCATCTCCATTATAAATGTAAAAATAGTTTTAAAAAAATAGTGTCAGTGTGCCGTCAATCACCGCACAAATGAATCGCTCCAAATGAGATTGTTAGTGGTGCTCCAACTGATCGGTGGCCGATCATAATCGGTCGATAATTGATTTGGGAACGTTGATCGGCAGTCTCTATAATGTCCGATATAGAAAAGCCGATCGGATGACGCAAAATTCGCGGGACAATTTTTTGCGCGCTGCTAAAACGGCTTCACCGGTCTGGCCAAAGCATTTTAACACCACGAACCTCATCGGACATTTGAAGGTTAGTCACGTGAAGGAACATGAGCAGTTTTCAAAGTTGGCTAGCGCTAAGAGAGCGAGAGAGTTCAGTAACTCGCGCGCCGCCGCTCACTCAGCTGTCGGTAATTCCCCTCTCACCTACGCGGTTTCGATCGGTAGCCGTAAGTTCGGTTCATCATGATTCACCGCGAGTTTTGGCGCTGTGATTACGTTTCCATCGTTTTCCGCGCAAAGAATTAAACGCTTAATTTTTTAAACATGTGTTAAAACATGAAACATTAAACGTGTTTCATTTTTGACGGTCCTCGCGGATGATTGCGGACCGTGCACAACTTCCGGTGACTCCCGTCCTACTTGTCTGTTATTTTATTTTATTTTATACAATCTGCAGGAAAGTTGTATTTGTCAAGCTCTAAGCTGTTCCCAGTTACTAAGCAAACGCAGGCTGCTATATTTTAAGTTGACGTGTTGCTCGCCAATAAATACACTTGTCAATTCATGATATTCCTCTACTTGTAATTTCCATACTTGATTTACATTATTGTTAGATATAGTTTAATAAAGAGGCTTCGAGTAGACCCTGTAATCAGTATCGGCCGATACAGCTTCTAGTGATCGGAGATCGGTCCCAAAAATCCTGATCGGAGAATCCCTAGAGATTGTGCTGGTATTAAAAAAAATGATCAGATTAACATTAAGATTTTTGGGCAAAATACAAACAAAAAAAAAAAAAAACACTTTTAGAATGAGAAAGTGAAGCTCCACAATGGCAAAAATAAAGCCGCTTAAGAGAGTTGCTGTATCAGGCAAGGACACGACACTGCACCGACTTCCTGACTTTATGTACTACTACAGAAACTTATTTACAAGAACTTAAAAACACTTCAATCTGTATTCATGCACTTATCTAGCTAGCAACCTCGGCATGCATCATCACTAGTCGGTTACACTAGTCGATTTCTTAACAACTACGGTGAAATGTATGAATTACCCTCCTTGCAGAAAGATAAACGTTTTTTTCAGCCATTAGTAAAACCACATTTGATAAATGAGTCATTCGTGCACAGCTCTGACGTCACGCGTCCTCAGCTAACCCGAGCGGTGCGTCACTCTCGAGGGATTTAATATGATCTCACATAAACAACACCACTAAAAGCGTTTGTATGTATGTGTGTGTGTGTGTGTGTGTGTGTGTGTGTAGCACAGAGCAGAAATTTCACGTGTGCTTTTTAAGAGCAACGGCGTTACGCGAGTTATGGCTGAAGCCGCGTGCAGTTCAGTACTTTACGACCATTAACACCAGAGTCAGGGTTAAATCCAGCTCGGCCTTAGCTTAAGTCAAGAAAAAAAAAATCACTCTAGGATACAGATGCTGTTTCCATGGCAACAAAAGAAGATGGACACAGAAATCCAGTGGACAGTGCGGGTGGAGGGTGGGGGGGGAGGGATCGCATCACTATAATGTACAGTGTATATTTTTTTATGTCCATTTTACAAGAGAGTATTTTATATGGTGAATGACGACGTAAAACTGACGGACATTTACAGAAGACTTCAAGCTGTAAAACATTTGAACAGTGCAAGCATTTTAAAGAAGGCTGCAAGTTCGGGAATGATGATGCTGGTCCACTGCAGTCGTTCCCGTGAACAATCAACAAATGGAATGCCCGATCCTTGAAAAATAAATAAAATCGACAAATAAATAAGTCGCCAACTTGTGAAAGGAAGCGATGCATCTGTCTGTGATATCTGTACACAATCATTCACCATCACTCGGCCGAGAGTTAATGCTACTCGCAATAACTACAGTTACTGATCTCGCTCCAAGCCATTTCCACGTGTTTGGTCCATTAAAGGAGTTCCTGGGAAGCCAGGGTTTCAGACGTGAATCAGACAGGCAGTCCGGTCGGTGTACAGAGAAAAACTTTCTACCTTGACGTCCAAGCACAAGTGAAACACTGCGATAGGTGCATCATTGTAGCAAGGGATCAGCATTTCAGGAACAGCTTTGTCCTCTCTGAACTGTTTTTTAAATTTTTTTATTCTGCGCAATTAAAAGTTCCACTTTGACTCGAACGCCCGTTTCGTATCCAACCACACATGACTCTATTGCACTAGTCAGTTTCAGAATAATTACGACATGAGACTAGAGCTTCTGCTCGTACATGATATTTTTAGTTTAACAGTTAACAGATTTTTATATTTTTCTTATTGTTTATGTACAGCACTTTGATCAACTTACAGTTGTTAAGGGCTTTATAAATAAATTACTGACTAATTGATTGAATGATAAATGTTCTGATTTATTCTCGTGTGTCTTGCAGGGGGGAAGAAAAAAAATATTGGCGTCCATCCTGAGCTAACCTGATTGATACCATCAAGGTAGAAAGTTCTCAGTACGCCGGAGCCATGATCGGTCCACCTACTTAATGTCGGAAACACTGGCCTCCCAGGAACTCCTTTAATGGCTTGAACACTCCTTGTAATGCGACATTACATATCAAGTATGAAGAGTTAATTAAGTAGATGAATGCAGTATTGAATCCAAAGCCCTGTTCAGACTGGAATAGGTTTACATTCGGAGGTAAAACCTGCAGGAAGATGACATCCTCGTCCAGCGATGCGTTCTCGTCGTTTGTGTCTGTCATGCATGAACATTTGACTATGAGCCTCATAAAATAGGTTAAAGCCTCGGTAGTAGCATGAAGTAGTGAGTTATACAAGTCTATTCTTTTTTTTTTTTTTCCCACCAATGTGAACGTTCCCTGCTCACCTGCTAATCAACCCGACTACTACAAAACCGATAGGTGACCCGAGTCAGGTCGCGGTGGAGGAGGCGGCGTGAATCAGAACGCGAACAGTACAACGCTGCACAATGAACCGTCATGTGACTCCTGAGCGAAGTGTACATCTCTACGTCTCGGGTCACGCCCACTATTAAAGTCGCTCGGAGGAGAGATATTCTCCGGGTTGTACGAAGACGGTGCGATTTCTGTTTTCAGGAGAGCGCATCTGTCTTTGCTCGTCTCGTCTCTAAGCAGGTTTACGCCATGCCGTGTCGTATCGTAGCGTTTGAAAGGAGCACGCGGTCACCTGATACCTGTATCGTATCGATGCTTTCTAGTCTAATAGTTTCCTCTGAACCCCTGCTGAACGAACGCGAGGATGATTCCTGTAGACTCCTTGCTGTGGGGGAAAAAAAAAAAAAAAAAAACTTCCTGTCTCTACACAATAACACACACACACACACACACACACACACACACACACAGGGCAGTCGTGCAGCCATCGCCCACAGCCGGCTTTTAATTACCGACTCGTTTCCTCTTGTGTCGTGCTGTATTATATCATACTGACAAAGGTGTGTGGACCCAAGACAAAGAGGAAGAGGAAGGAGGAGGAAGGAGGAAGAGGCAGTGCTCTGAGATCTGCAGTGAACTCTGCAGACACACACACACACACACCTTGTAAACAAATCAGTGTGTGAAAGAAAGCCTGATTGCTGTTCTCTTTACAGCTTAGCAATAAGCACATCCAGGTACAGATTTTGTGTGTCCCCTAAGTCCTGGAAGCAGTGTTGTTCAATCAGCTGAAATAATAAAGCAGGAATGTCAACAGCTAATCCTTAGCCTCTCTCTCTCTCTCTCTCTCTCGGCTAACTAGCTAGTTAGCTTGGTAGCTAGCTGTACATCCTTAGCAAGGTTTGCAGACCTGCTGCACATCCTCCTGATTCTGTTTCTCTGGTCTGTTTGTCCACTGAACAGGACTAAGTTCAGGGCTGGATGTCACTGTGTGCGAGCTGTAAGCAGAAACATGTATCCTTAGCTAGCTGACTAGCTACGTAGCCTGCTAGCTAGCTAGCTTCTTAGCTCCTTAGCTAGGCCGCGTAGCCTGCTTCTCAGGAGAAGCCGGCCGTTAACTGTCTAACAGGTCATAACACAACCTCGAACGCCCGTGTCTTTTACCTCTCCGTTAAACCCCGAGTCTCCGCTCACGGCGCCCCCCGTGCCGAGAAAGCTCCTGGCGGAGGCGGCTGTTGCGGCGGACTGAGCAGCCCGCGCCGCGGCTGAGGCCTCGGACTTTCCTGCGGCGCTGCTCCCGCCGCCCCGCTTGTTCTTCCTGCGCTTCGCTCCTCGCTTCGCGTCGGTGGGACTCATGATTATTTCTTCAAATCCAGCCACAGAGTAAAACACGGAGGCAGCTTTTTACCTCCAAAACAGGCTGTGTCTTGGGTGTGACGGCAGGCTTTTAATCCGGTGAACACGATATTTATATATGTTGATATATTTATTATTATTATTATTTTTTTTTTTTGATTATTATTATTATTATTTTTTTTTTTTTTTGTGCTAGAAGAAAATATTAAAAGCCTAACCCGATCTTCCCAGAGTTGCTAGCAAGACTTCAAGTTCCAATATGGCCAACCAGGCAGGACTCGGCCAATTGGGTGTACGCCCTTACGCAAAAGGCGGAAGTGTTCACTGGGGTGTTATGGGAATTGTAGTTTCTTTTTTTTTTTTTTAGACACACGATTACAAAACGCGCCTGTGACGATTCTCAAGTCATCCAGATGAGGTTTATCTGGGGGTTCAGTCATGTTCACTCACTCTCACTCCCTCATCATTTTATATAATAATCATTTATTTATACCTCTTTATCTTGTATACTGGGGGGAGGTGGGGCTGGAGGTTATCCCAGGCGGGGTGCGCCCTGGACAGTGTCCCAATCCATCACATGGAAGGCGCACACTCATTCACACAGTGAACACCACTTAGCCTAATCTGCATATCTTTAGACTGTCGGAGGACACCCGAGTACCGGGAGGAAACCCACCAAGCAAAGGAAGAACATGCAAACTCCATGCACACATACGCCAAGACGGGACTCGAACCCAGATCATGGAGGTGTCAGGCAACAGTGCCCCTGAACCCCTGGGGATGTCTGGCACCAGGACACTGGAGCAGGTATTTTAAGTGCTGTGGGTTGCAGGGTGGTTTGTCCGGCACTGTGGTGCACTGGGTGCCTTTCTATCGTGGCCAGCATCGGCTTTTCGGCAGATCTCGGGCGCCCATGATTCTGTCACCGGTTCACTGATACAGTATATAATCAATACTAAATGATATTCAATTCACCTGGTGGTAAGATTGTGCTGATCAGTGTATATGTTGTCAGTTTTTCAGCCGCTCCTGTCGAGGGATCTGTCAGGCGAGAGACCTACCCCTGAGCTACCGATCCTTTGTCTAATGTGGTAAATAAAGTAATAAAGTCTAATCCTGTACTGTATTAATGACGTACAGTACAGAATATCACTGGAAATGTCATGTTCTTTAAGTTTCTTCATGAAGAACTAACCTGTAGTAAATGAATAAAAAGGCTGTTCCCTCAGTGTAGTAAATCATTACGGTGTAAGGATTGTAGTTATGAATTTCAGCTATTTACTGACACACGTTGCATTTTTATTGACTGAATGTCTTTTTGAATAAAATAATAGTAATAATAAAATAATTAACGGCCAACAATTATTTAACAATGCGAAATATTTGAGTTACGTAGTCACATCATTTACTATCGCACCAGACAGTTTACTGCACCAAATACTTGACACCAGGACTGTGTTATTATTAAAGCTCAGGACGGTTAATCATTACTGGTTATTAGTATAACTTGTGCAAAATTTCCATATTCATGACAATCATGTTTGCACAGTTTGCACTCTACTGCTTGCACCAAGATCCACGTCCAGCTTCCCATACATTCCATCGTATATGTTGGTATATGTATTATATTTTAGTACAATTATGTTTTTTCTTACATTTTATTATTGCTGCTGGTCCCTGAGAGCTACCAAACAAATTCCATTTGATCACTACAATGATAATAAAGTCTCTTTATCTTTATATTTAATTTTACATCTATTGAAATAATTTGACCATTAGCCCATGATATGACACTTATTTATTTATTTATTTATTTATTTATTTATCTATCTATCTATTTACTTACTTATTTTTGAAAGTAGGTGAAAAATTGTGAATAATGTTGTAAAGCTAGAAAAACATGGAGAAGGTTTGTTCAGAAAAATATTTTAGTAAGCGTAAACCGTGAATTTTTTATTTCCGTCTTTATTCTGTACATTTAAAGAAGATAAACCCAGACACGTTAAGTCAGTTGAATTTAAGATGATTAAGTAAAAAAAAAAAAAAATCTGAAATTAGGGAATGATGATGACCCAAACATTAACACACACACACGTATATGCCAAAAAAAAAAAAAAGGCTAGACAACTGCAGTAAGAACTTTATTCGCCTTTATTTCACCTCGGCTCCTTAACGTAAAGCCGCTTTAAACTAAAGCACAAACACAATAAGCCTGAAACCGTGCTGAAAATAAAGCAGCGCAAACATTTGCACAAGTTTCAACTGTTTTTTTGAGGAACAGACTGTTTCACAGCTGCAGCATGTGCGGCTTATAACGACAGCAGAACTAATACACTGAATATTATGCTGGATGGAAGAAGGATTATTGCTGAACGTGTGTGTGTGTGTGTGTGTGTGTGTGTCACAGAAAGTTTATATTCAGATACAGGAATATATCATGCGTCAGTGTTTCCTTGCTCATCCAAAGAAGCAAAAAGACCCGAGTGAAAAGAAGAGAAGCCCAAGATGCATCATTACGTTTCTAATTACGTTTAAAAAAAAAAAAAGCTGAGAAAAACAACACCATGCTTCTAACATAAAGGTATTAAAGCAGAACTAATACGGAATTAAAGCATATTATAGCAAAGAGGCACTAACCTCCTAATTACCTTTCTAATTAACCTGTTAATTAACCCGCAATCAGCCCTTCATTTCTTTTACTTAGTCAAAGGCAAATGTCCCATTTCTTTTTCTACAGTTAAGAAAAATGAAACCCATTTTCAAGTCTGCTAGTAGTCCATGTCAAACTCACACACACTCACTCACACACTCAGTCACATAATCACTCTTAACGCAGCTTCTCACAATAAATAAATAAACACTCTCAAGGACCTGCTAAAGGCAGACGCTCGTCTCTCAGCACTGACTGTAAACACAGCGAACACTATATACACTCATACTACAAAATCTTCTCGCACTCCCCCGGGGAATGGAGACACGCCACGGACAGATGTGCAGCGCTGACAGCACAGCTGGAGGCCACAGATACAAATCGCCCAATGAAACTTTTTTTTTTTTTTTAATACTTAAAAAATAATAATAAATTGTGTTTTTGATAGTAATGCTTTATATTAAGGTTCCTTAAGTAGCATTATTTATTGCATTAGTTAACAGAAAAGGAACAAAAGTTTGGCTTTAATATGTCAATCGTGCATTGTAATTAATAATTGATTTTTAAAAGGAAGTCCAAATTTATACGGAAATAACCAATACATATCCTAATTATTGTTTTCTGGTGGTTAAGTGCAATTTGCTCTTTAACTGACTTAATGCTTCCTTAACATTACAAATCAATGATTTTTTTTTTTTAAGTTCATAGTTTCTCGTTAATTAATTAATGTAATAAATAATGCACGGTACAGGAAGCAAACCTCAAAGTGTAGCATTATCATTTTTACGGCTCAGTGCAAAGACTGTAAGGTCAGACTTGGGAAACAGCCTGTCATGTGTGAGTTCAGCCTGGTGGGGCGGGGGGATGGGGGGGGTGTATTGGTGTGGGGAATGGTTCTTTGAAATGCTCCAATCAAAGCTTATCTGAGTATCATCGCTCATCATGCACACCCAGTTATGGCAAGGATTCGCTCATCTTCTAATGATAATGTTACACAGCGCAAGTCGTCTTAAACTCTCAGCGCTTCCACTTCAGGCTAGATAAGCAGTCTGAAAAAATATTTATAAAAGCATGTTGAGGAAGAGAATACTTTAAAAGGAAAGAGAATATAATGAACGCTCAAAAAGGACTAGGATAAAACTGGGGGGGAAAGGGTCTCAGAGTGGCGCAGTGGTATGGGGGTCCTGGACACAAGCAGAACACACAGCGCCTACTTATCCCATAGCACGGACACATACAGTACACACCACACAGACGTACATTGCGGGCGTGGGGAGAACCTGCAAACTCCACAAAAACACAAAACCTGGAAGCAAGATTCAAATCCTCAATCCTGGCTGTTGGTGCTAAGCACAGAGCCACACAATTCATTTGTATCCGGAACGACTGTTCCCCCTCCCCCTCCCCCTCCCTACCCCCCCCCCCCCCCGCTGGCTACTGTTTACATTATTATTTTTCTCCGTACTCGGGTCCACTTGCATATTTTCACCCTCCTTCACGGCAGAGCGCATTATTATGCACCTAGTTGGTTTGTGTGGCGCCAATGAACACAAAGAATTGATGAGAAGAAGGACGCCAATCTTCGCGCTTTACCAAATTTGATTGATATCTTGGAAGAAAATGTGAAGAGCGACGGTCTCGCATGCTTTATCGGTGGGTCAGGACATGGGATTGGCGCATGCTATATATACTATATACTATATACGCATACGAAGATATCTGACTCGATCCATGCCTCAGTAAGCTGCATAATTTTTCCAGCGGACTCGGGCACGATTCCTGACGGTGGAACGATTGTGTCCTCACTGATCAAAATGAACCAGACTTCGGGGTCAAGTGTTTTCAGAAGCAATCTTGAGCCCTAACCTGAGGGCTTCATGAGCGGACTTGTGCGGTTCAATGTGTACATTCCCCACACCATTACGTTGCCACCACCTTCACCAGGCAGAAGTGCTGACATAAGTCATGGAGTCACTGCTAAGCTTTCTGGCCAGGGGCTCAGGATTTATTAATCTGTCCCTTACTAGAGGCACATCTTGAAATAGTGCCAGGAATAACATTTGTGTTAAAGAAATCAGGGATGTTCGAGTAGCTCCAGAGTTTAAAAGCATTGAATATACAGGGTCTCCTGGCCCCCAAGGTCTCCCGATCTGACCCCCTTAGACTTTTATCTTTGGGGTCATCTGAAGGCAATTGTCTATGGTGTGAAGATACGAGATGTGCAGCACCTGAAACTACGGATACTGGAAGCCTGTGCTGGCATTTCTCCTGCGGTGTTGCTATCAGTGTGTGAAGAGTGGGAGAAGAGGGTTGCATTGACAATCCATCACAATGTGGTCAGAAACTTGTAAATAACTCATGAAAGAATAAAGTTAGGTTAAAACCAAGCACACCATTGTTTTTCTTGTGAAATTCCCAATAAGTTTGATGTGTCACATGACCCTCTTCCTATTGAAAAAACAAAAGTTGGATCCAAGATGGCCGACTTCCAAATGGCCACCATGGTCACCACCCATCTTGAAAAGTTTGTCCCCTCACATCTACTAATGTGCCACAGACAGGACGTTAATATCACCAACTATTCCCATTTTATTAAGGTGTATCCATAGAAATGGCCCACCCTGTATAAATCATTTTTTAAACAGCACCGAATTTATAGCATTAATCTACTGTGTAATTATGTGTTATTGAGTTAAACATTGCAAAAGGAAAAAAACTACAAAAGTTTTAGGAAGCTACCAGGGTTTAAAGATCAATATTAAAAATTCAATGTTTTTTTTTTTTTTAATCCTATATTTTATATCTCTTTATTGCTTCCAGTAAAGAGTGGAGGAAAAAAATAATAAAGAATGATCGGCTCCAGACAAAAAGGCAAAAGCTGAAATGAGTTGAAATCAATGAAACATGTATTGTATACAGTAGGTTCCTTCATCTCCCAGTTGTTGTTCTTGTTCTAAGCTGATCTATTCCTCCCGCTGGAAAGCTCGCTCCTCGCCGGGTTCCTCACTACACTGAGGAGAGGACGGAGAGAATGGCAGCGGAGGGGCATCAGAAGAGGGCAAAGCGGAGGGTAAAGCCTGAAGAGGGGCAGTTCCTGCGCTTTCGTCGTTCTCTGATAAGCCGGAGGGACATTTCTTCTCAGAGCGTCTGTCTCCCGATCCTCTGTCCCCTTCATGCAGGGCGGCGCTGTTCCCCTGACTCCGACGGCATAGCTGCAGCTTTTCCTTATCTAGAGCTGTGTTCTACAGAAAGAGATAACGAGCTCAGAGGTCATTTGTACATGGAAGATGGAAAACAGACCCAGAAAGATTATGGTTATGATGTGAAACGGATGTGGAAAGAAACAGAAAGTGAAACCTTTCAGTATATACATCTCATATCTCACATGTGGTCATTTTATTATTCATCTTATCTTACGTTAAGGTCTTAAACCGTATCCAATAATCTTCTTTAATAAATAAGAGAATGTAGAGAAATCAGGACGCAGTACCTGAATACGTCATAGAAAATCAGAAGGACGAACAGATAAACTGCGATAGGAGGGAGAGTGAGGAAACATCAGTGAAATTCCTGGTACATTCTTTCCATGAATAGACAGTCCACATATACGGATTCGATCATAATATACAATATTTCATATGTTTAGAATTGATATGTTAAATAAATTTGGGTTAAAATATTGTGATGCAAACATGCGTTGCGCAACAGGTTATACTTTCACTGTTAGTCAAAAGTTTTGAAATAGTTCTCGAATGCTTTTGTTTAAAAACCCTAGAATTTATTCATCTTATCTTTGCTAATGCTATTATTGAAGTGTAACTTACATAGCTTGAAAAAACATCTGGGCTTTTTGAAAAACTAACATTGGAAAAACTAACAGTGAGAAACTTACCAATGAAAAACTAACCTATTGAAAAATTCATTTAGCAAGGAATAACTTTAGTGAAAAAATAACTAAACTAACCAAAAAAGTAAAATAAAAAAAAAAGAACTTTTTGAATAAAAATGTACCTGGTGAAAAAGTAAAAATTAACCTACTGAAAAAAAAAACAGCCTGGTAAAAATGAAGAACAGTGAAAAAGTAACCTAGTATAAAAGTAACCCAAGAAAAACAAAACTAGTGAAACATTAACACAGGAAAAAAGTATCCTACACTAGTACCCTAGTGAAAAAGTTGTAGCAAGTAGTGATAAGTAGTGAACGGTAACCAGACGAAAAAGAAGTAACTTATGTAAAAACTAACCAAATGGGAAAGGTTGCCCAGTGAAAAAGTGAAGAAGAAGAAAAAACACACCTAGGAAAGTACAACTTAAGGGAAAAAGTAAACTAGGGTAAAACTGAGCTAGTAAAACTGATATAGAGAAAAATAATCAGAGAAAAAAAGTATCTTGCATATAAAATTAACCAAGCAAAGGAAGCTAAGTAATGACAGAGCTAGGGAAATCGTAGCATAGTAAAATAATTAACCCAGTGAAAAAAGTAACAAAGTGAAAAAGTAACCAAGAAAAAAAAAAAAAAACGCTAAAAATGTCAGAAGCCTGAGTGACTGAACTGGAGTGCGCTAGTGACAGGTGGGTGTGCAGGAAGAAGAGCTGGAGTGGAGTCGTAGCATCTGGATGTGCTAGGTTGATCTAGCTGGTTCGTGACAAAAAAAATAAAAAATACATAGAGATAACCAACCTGGTAAAAAAAAAAAAAAAAAAAAAAGAGATAAATGAAAAAGCAACCCAGAGAAAGCTAACCTAGTAAAAAAAAAAAAAGTAATCCAGGGGGAAAAGTAGCCAAATATAAAAGTAACCTAGTGAAAACCAAAACTAGCAAATCCAGACAAAAAAAAAAAAAAAAAAAAAAAACTGTGAAAAGTACCCAAGCGAGTGTAGTAATGTTCCAAGTCTATAACTAAATTTGATGGAACATCTTTGTTCAAAGAGTTTTGAATCATCAAGCTATAATAATGTCTCGGGAACCTCAACAACTTTAACAAAAATGTAGTTAGCAAGGAATGGCACAAGTCCAAGCAACTAGTTGGTTACTGAGGTGTAGAAGAAGAACTGATTATATACAGTAATTTGCATAGGTACTCATCCCTGTTAAACGTTCCTACATTTTCGAATGTTACAATCTTAATCAAATGTAATCAGCAGCGAAGCATGGTGGCGATAGCATCATGTTGCACATTACCCTAAGATGTTATTTTTTTACTTATATCGAAATATGGCCGCAGAATATATAAATTTTCTGCTGCCTTGAATATCAACATTGATTTATAGCTTCATGACATATAATCCCTCTTAAGTTCATTTCAGTTTCTCAGTGAGTATTACGAATATCCACTGGTGGTTTGCTCACTCTCCCTCGGTGTCAGTGGAAGTGTGTGACATGGATGGAGAAGCCAGGTGTAAGAAGCAGAGCTGTTAGTGTTAGTACATACCATTGGCCTGGAGCTACTCAGAGGGTAGGGATGCCGATGGAGGGATGCAGAAGCAGAGGTACAGAGACTAGGCTTACTCACGGAATGCATACATAGCAACAACATACAGAGCACAAAGGGAGCTCGATCTGAAGGACCCATATATACATGTTGCATTTTATTTGTCTAACTTCATATCCAGGGGTGGGGAAATCACTGGCCAGGAAATTATGATACAGAAGTCTGGTTACTGGTGTTTTAATCAAAGAAACATATGTATACAATTCATGATGATATCTTGCATTAATTTATTTAAAAAGTCTGAACAATTTTTTTTCTTCTTAATATATAGCCAAATAAAACTAAGTATGTCGATGCAAAAATCCCTCTTTTGTCCACCAGGAGGCAGACTTTCTCCTATACATGCGACATTAATGCTGATGAATAATAAATCCTCCTTTAGCTCTTTGAAAGCATTATGTATTGTGCAATACTTTGCCTGTGTGACAAAAACATGAACATCTCGTCCTCAAGACAGGGTTAATACAGTTTAGGCAGATATCAGCTTTGCACGATGCTGAAAAAACAACAACATGCAGCACAAAACACTGCAACAAACACGACAGGACGATCAGTGGTTAAGGCATTGGACTACGGTTCGGAAGGTCCCAGGTTCAAGTCCCACCACCACCAAGTTGTCCCTGTTGGGCCCTTGAGCAAGGCTCTTAACCCCATATAATAAGATTTAAAAAATGTAAGTCGCTCTGGATAAGGGCGTCTGCCGAATGCCTAGATGTAGATGTAGGATGACGGCTTTGGCAGCTGTGAATGACGTGAAAAGACACTGATTCATGGAGGGTTGAGACTGAGAGGAGTTTAAACATATGCAGTCGTTGAAGGTCAGCACACGACAGCACACCTGGTTTAAGGTGTATTCCAGTGTTTTTACCCTGTACTGGTTATAAAAAAAAATGAAAAGAAAGAAATTCGAGATTTTCTTAATTAAGTGAAGTCTAAAGGCTAAAGTTGTTGATGTTTTTTTTTTTTTTTTTAATATAATAGGAAAAACATGAGACAGCTTTCCAAAGTGGTTCACATATAGCTTATTATAGCTATTTAACAATGCAACCATACAAAGTAAAGGGTAAGGTTGTCAGAAATGTCGTTTCTATACCTATACCATCATGAATTTCAGTACTTCGATACTTTCTCTTTCATTATTCATGATAAATGTCTTAAGTTTTTATTAAACTCTTATAATGTGTGAAATTCTATTGAATTCTTATGATTAATGTCATAAAATCTATTAAATCCTTATCATAAATTTGTTCAATTCTATTCAATTCTCATGATAAATGTATTATAGCAAGAGTAGTAAGATAGTAAGATACTAGAAGATACCCAGAAAACATTTTGATGAGACTAATTAGCTATTTGACACTTTAATCTGATCTGGGATTAGATTAAATCATCTTGTCAAATTATTTTCTATATTAAGCTGTATTTTTAAGAGGAAAAAAGTATAGTGACCATATAATAATGAATTTATTATTGATGGTGTCCAAGCTCTAGTGAAACACTGGGATGAGTGCATTAGAGTATTAGGGGATTATTTAGAGAAATACCGAGAGGTTTTACTCTCAAAATCAAAAGTCCAGCTTTGACCTGAACGCTCCTTGTTAAAGTAAATAAATCCTGTATCCGTCCTGTATTATATCCCAACACTGCAGCGTATTAGATATCTTGTTCAACAGATGACTTTAATCTCTGTAGAATTTTACACAGCTGTTCAGGTCATGCTCTTTTTAGACGCTCCCTAACCGACTCCAGTACTATAAGCGCAGAAGATTCACCAGGGTTTACTGGGAGACAATGTCGAAATATTACTATTCAGTTGTAGTTATCTACACTCTAGAGTATATAAGAACCTATATAGTTTGTCCATTTGTCTGTTTATTTCTTTTAAAAATAGAAAAGAGAATCTTGAATGTGCAGACGTAAAACCTATACTTTACTGCACTATAAAACACAGCATGCATAAAACTGTTGCTACGTTTAGGAGCTCCACTTCTGTCGCACACTTATAACTGAAATATCGCCACATTTCTATTGTGACCAGCACTTTGAGTCTAGTCTCTGGACAACAACAACAAAAACGTGCTTAGCTCTGGTGATGCTTGTGTGACTCGATGCTTTCCGTGGCTCATATTACAAACTTAATCAGGATTGTTTTTTTCCTGCTACGTCACAAACAACGTCAGTGCCGTGCTTAAAGAAACACAGGCGGAATAATCACAAAAGCATAAAATCTCAGAGGTTGTCACGGCCAAAACACAATATTTCTTATTATTTTATTTTTTTGTATTTTTTAGTATTTTATTATTTTATACATATAATACAGGAAATGTATGTGGCCAAAAAAAAAAGTTTAATGCACCATTGTTTATGCAACATTGGAAGTGACCGATCTTGCTTCCCTAAAAATTCCCTCGCTTCAAACAATAATCATTTAAACTGCAAATTAATTCATATTTATGATACTTCAATGTATATTTATTGATACTAAAATTAGTGTAAGCTACTAAAAGCATATGACCGGTAATAAATGTTGCTTAAATTTTTATAATTTTTTTGGTAAAAACTTAAAAAGCAAAAAAAAAAAAAAAAATCTGTAGTGTCTGTAACCAGGTCAAATTCATGTTGCAATATCTTAACAATTTATGTTTTGTTAAGTTTATGTCTTTTCATGTGAAATCTACTGTAAACTGGCCAAATTTCATCTGAATGACAGTTAGGATCGTTGAAAGGTTTAAATTCAAAAAAGTAACGGACACTACGGACATAAAAGGGTTTGAAACTGTATTTAGCAAATGTGTTGCTTTTTATCTGATTAAAATATATAAATGTGTATGCATATTTATAAAAAAAAAAAAAAAAAAACAAAGCATGGATCGGGAGATAAGAAGCTTTAAGTATTACGAAAAATGGTGTCTGAAAATAACATTTTTAGCACCAAAACCATGTTTTGGACAAAAACCATTTCCGAAACATGGCAAACAAGTCGGATTCCTTATCCATGGTGATCACATGTAATCGCACTAGGTCATAAAACATTAGAGTATTCCTTTAAGTACACTGCTTCAACATTACAACAAGCGTGTGTTATAGCAGAGAAAAGGCGTTAGAGGTCAGATGTGCTAAGCTTGTAAGAGCTGAAACAAACCGTGAGCCCAGAAGGTGGCGCTGTGTATTAGCAATAGAGCAATAAGCGGCGGCTCAAGAGGAGTCAAAAAGGCAGGCGAAGGATTTAAGGAAGAGTTTAGATTTGTCAGACGGAGACGTAGATTTGGAGTCAAATACCCAGAATCCAGCAGCGGGAATCTCCTGGTCCTGGGAGAGACGCGGGCCGTGCACAGATACAGCTCTGGATCTAGAGCTCAAACTGTTGGATGATGAGATTCATATCAGTAAGTAAAGAGCACTGACCTCAGAGCTGATCGTGTCTCCTAAAACCATTTAATATTGAGTAGGCATTTCCAGTATGAATAAAAGTTATGATAAAAAAACAAAAACAAAAAAAAAAAACATTATATTATCAAGTAATCAGAACAAGAGCACTAGGATATTTACGTAATTTACAGCTATAGAATCGGACTAATCAGGGTTGGGAATTTAAGGGCGCTGTGTTACATCGACGTAATCAGCTCTCTGTTCGCTTGGTGTAAGAAGAGGAAGTAAGTTCTGAAAGTGAATATTAATCTAGAGCACAGCGATGCGAGCAGGTCACTTTTAAACCGGTGGCGATGACGATGAGGCTCGAGCTGCACACAGGACAGTGTGAGGTTAATGAGTGTGTGCTGTAAGGAAGAGAGAACGACAAGTACAGCGTACTATAGTCTAGTCTAATATAATACCCTCTTTAGTCCTACAGCGACAGGAAGCCTGGACATGAACAATGTACAGGAGAGGAAATGACATGTGACATGTTTCGCATCCCACAATCCCCCCCCCCCCCCCGAGAGACAGAGGACAGGGGACACAGAGGAACTCACACACACAGGATTATCTCTATTCATCAAAAAGGAATATAATGTGTGCTTATAACTGGGTTACATAGCACATCATCTGCCAAACTCTTCTGGAAATCTTTATATCTGTGCGTGTAGATTAAAGCTTGATGGAAAAACAAACAAACAAACAAAAACATTAAACCAAATTTGATATAACACATAATTATTGGATTTTCGAGTACTGTATTTAAAGAAACGGTTCCTTCCGCCAAACATGAATTTACTTATAATACATACATTTTCTTATTATCTCTCTCTCTCTCTCTCTATACTCTCTTTCTCTGTACAGTATGTGTGTGTTTGCTCATACCATGATAACAGAGACTCCGGCGGTGGTGTTGCCGTCTTTCTGCGCGGACGTAAAGTGCTTCTTGAGTTTCCCAGTCACCTCCATCTTCATGTTGTTGTCCACAGCGGCGTCGGCCTGATACACATTTGCATAAGGACACTACACACATATATTTTTATATATAAAAACCTAATCGTATCTGTGTACAGGTAGTCCCCTATTTACAAACGAGTTCCGTTCCAGGAGCACGTCCGTCAGTCGGATTTGTTCGTAAGTCCGACAAAATGAGTCATATATACCTTTGATACGAATATACAATATAACGCAACCCAATCTGCTGGACTAAATCTGTCCCGTTTCCCCACGCTGCCATCATGTGGCCAAAACAATGCGACTGCGCCTAAAGAAATTAATCACACAGTCAGATGTCGTCTCTGCGCCTTTCAATCGCGAGGGGAATCACGGCCATTTTGTCTCAGGGCAAATGTCCCCATAAGTAATAATGGAATCTCTGATGATTCGTTCCACAACCCAAAAATGAAGCACTGAAAAATGAATCTATTTTTTGTACGATAAACGTGAACTACTTCCGTGATTTGTTCACATCCACGAATGGCCGTAGAACTGTTCTTATCTGCGGAAATTTCGTAACTCGAATGTTCGCAAGTTGGGGACTACCTATAGTTGTTGTTTTTTTTTTTTTTGGCAAAATAGTGATACTAATATAATATATGGTTTCACGCACACACACGCAGACATACTCACCGTGACCCATGGATGACGCAAAATATCTTCTGCTGTGTACCTTATCTGAGAGTTCACCTGAAGCATCCGGCCAATCAGCTCCTGCGAAAATAGGTCATGTGACAACCAAATACACAAAATGTTAGAATGTGGTGTCCAGTCTTGCTATGTTTTTTCTAACACCATCTTTTCCCCCCTTTATTGCTGTTATAATTAAGTAATAACAGGATGTAACTAGTTTTGAAAAGTAACTATAAACGGATAAAAGACATGATGTCCGTCCAGCCAATCTAGGAACCTTTGTAGTCCCACTAGGGGCAGTGGAGGACAGCGGTGAACGGTGTATTTATTCCCATTTGCCATGTTTCTTTGCCTTTAACAACATAACACATTTCTTCTTTATTTTCTTCTTTATCTTATTTCATCTTATATCCTTTTCCTTCATGCTTCCATTCGATCATTTCAGTTTATTACACGCTTCAAAATAACCCCAACGTCTACAGCCCACACCACCCAGTTTGTGAAAATATCAGAAACGTTTTGCATCTTTGCAGGAAAAATGCATTTTTTTCCCCGGCGTACGGAAAAGAAGCGAAATCTGTGGGTGGAAGCTGAGGCTTTAGAGTTATCGTTTGAGGATGGAGAGGAGAGCGAATAATGTACGTGAGAAATGAGAGGAAGCGGAGGAGTGTGCGTGTGTGTGTGTGTGCGTGTGTGGGAAAAAGGATGAAGAAGAAATGAATTGCGTCTGTGTGTGTGGCGATCTAAATATGATGGGAACAGATGATGGATGGAGTCTGGTAGATAGACAGGAATGATTCATCAAGTCGATCTTAAACATCTCACTTTCACTCCAGAATGATCAAGAACCTTCCCAAACATGCTGAAAGGGTATCAAGACTTTCAGGGCCGGCGAAGACCATGCCGTTCCCAATGTGACCTTGAAATTTGGTAAGAATGAAACCGGAATGGGGTTAAAAAATAAAAATAAAAATGTGCATACCACTTTGCGTTTCTCACGGCGTCACTAACGTTCTATCACACACACGATCACATGCTCACCAGATGGAGTTACGTGTTACTATGGCCGATCAGATCACACCACCCTCTAACTATCACACGGTTACTATGTAACGCCATAAACTGGGGGTCCTTCCTGCAGTTTGCTTTGATCATTTCCATAACCAGGTCTTTTTTTGAATGTATCCAAAAAAAAAAAAAAAAAAAGCGTGGCAGCTCCATGTCAAGGGGAACGATTCTACGTAATTACCAGTTCCTACTGCGTTCCTGGCAAGCTGAACAAGTTCCTACTGCGTGAATACAATTTCTTTCGGAAGTAGTGGGAACGTGGCTCAGTGTGAAGAGCAAAAATACAAACATACACAATACCGTCAACTGTCCTGGTCTTCGTGATTGGAAAAAAAGGGAGATTTTGTACTTGTTTTTTTTTTTCATCATGCAAAATGCATTGACGTCTGAGCCACACCCAGCCAGAAAACTGAAGAGGACGATGCTGAGACGTCTCACGCACCTTGGCCGAGTCGGTGATGTTGTCCCAGTATGGAGAGGGAAAGTCCACGTGGCCCTGCAGGATCTGATCAAACAGCTCCTCCTGCACATTATTCTCACTGTACATTAAACACACAGACATACACAGATACATTAATATCCATTAAACTACAGCCTCTGTGATAACTGACATGTCCTTATAATGAGACAGATGCACCAAAAAGGCTCCTCAGATGGACGTTTTTAGGGTTGTAACATACAGTATGAACAGTTCAGACAATTCAAACATTTTATCAACTTTATATTACTCACTTCAATCATATTATATGAAAAGACAACACTTGTTATTTATCGACTGCTTCCTTAATGGCTGAGCTTGTAAAGTGTTGGACAAACAACAACGTTAAAATACCATTTGACCTTTGCTGTGTGAAATGAAGTTACATTATGTACACTTTTTCTCCATGGATATATTATTGTGAAAATATATAGGAAATATCTATTATATAAAAAATAATATTAATATATATTAATATTAAAATAATAATAGTAAATAATATTAAATTAATAATAATATTAATTAATATTAAATATATATATATATATATATATATATATATATATATATATATATATATATATATATATTTTAATCAATTTAAAAAACATTATTATTATTATTATTATTATTTATTTATTTTTTTTCATATGAGTATACCATTACACGTTAATGTGGCACTTTGGAGTGTGTGCATGAGTGTATGTCTTTGCCTTAGTGTGTTTGTACTGTACCTTCGGAAAGGTGGGAAGCCACACAGCAGGATGTAGGTAATCACACCTGCTGCCCAGATGTCCACCTTCACACCGTAACTATGAGAGCCAGACCATATAACATGTACGAGTTAGAGTCAGCGTGAAAATAACATCACAACTCAGTGTATTGTTAACCCGATACTAGGGACGGTAATGATTACTCATGAATGGATGGACAGATAATGGTTGTGTTGCATCATGGTTCTCTGTAGCTCACGTATCCATTACTTGCACACCACAAGAGGAAGCACAAGCAGTTCAGGCAGTGTGCCATACTGATTACAAAAAGTGCAAAAGTCTTAGGCGTCATATTACACTACGATTAATAAATAAATAACATTACAGAAGAATATTTGCATGCCTATAATTATTTTATGTAATTACATATGATTATATTTTAAACTTTTTAAAAATTGATTTTAGCTAACGGCTAACGGTTTCACTCTACCATGAAGACGGTTCTGGCCTCGACTGATGTTGGCAGCTGTTTCTGCAGTCGCTCGATAGTTCAGGACTGGAATTTCCTACAAGTCTACCTGAGCCTCCAATAACTACCTGGACTCCATATTAACATCAATTAACATCTGTTAACAGCTGTTATACTGAACTGCCTGCCACCTAACACACAGTATGACTGCAGATGAATTCCTGCTTTCTGTTTCACCCAGATGAGGATGGGGTCCCTGTCGAGTCCGGTTCCGCTCAAGGTTTCTTCCTATTGCCATCTCAGGGAGTTCTTCCTTGCCATTGTCGCCCTCGGCTTGTTCATCAGGGACGATCTGACTATCTGACCATTTTGATTCATACACATTCACGTTTCATGCAAACTTAACTAATTCTTTTGATTATGTAAAGCTGCTTTGCGATGATGACAATTGTTAGAAGCGCTATACAAATAAAATTGAATCGAATTGAATAGCTGGAAAATGGGAGTGTTGCATCAGGAAGGGCATCCGGCGTAAATTCCTCCACGGGAGCAGCCAAAAGACCAACAAAACACATTGGTGTGCCCCATTAATCTGAAATCATTAATCCATTAATACCAGAACTGTTTAAAGTATATGACGTATTATAAATAATAATAAAATGTGTCATTACCATCAGAGGTGGAAGGTAACTAAGTACATTCACCTTGTTACTTAAGTACATATTTCACGCATCTCTTTACTCTAGGAATTTTATTAGTGGTTTCTTTTACTCTGCTACATCTTACAACAAATATTTGTACTTTTACTTCACTACACTTCTACGTGGCGTTGCATTACATAACCACAGTGGAGTGCACTATTTGAAGCAGCCACCTGCTAAATATTATACGCAACTGCATGATGGTTTTTTTTTTGTCTTCCTGCGTAGCAGGTTTTTGAAATTAGAAGTAGAGAAGGTTTCAGAAGGTGGAGAAAACAGGAAAACAGGACGTTTACAATTAGAGAAAGAGAGAAAGAGGCTTAACGGCTACAAGTCAGGTAATATCAGCTCGATAATTGTGATATTAAGTACATCTGAAGGTGAATACTTTTTTACTTTTCTTTCAAGCAGCGTGTAAATGGAGAACAAACTTCTACTTTTACTTGGGAAATATTTCTACTCGTATAGGATTTGTGCACTTTGCCCACCACTAGTTATCATTAACAATAATGGTTAATGGATTATTTTTCGTTAAAAAGTACAAAAATGTGAGACCCAACAGTTTTGTGATCTGTAGGTTTATAATGTGACTTCCAGGAGTAAGAATATATAAACGCGGATTATCTAAATAGCTGAACAGGTGTCCCTTCTCCTAAAAGAGCAAACGTCCTAAGGAGTGACATACCCCGACTCTGCTATAATCTCCGGGGCAACGTATGTAGGAGTCCCACACACGGTGTACAGCGGCCCATCCACCACCGTCGCTAAACCAAAGTCCCCCAGCTTCAGAGATTTCGTGCCGTCAGGATATTCACTCACCTGCGCAACATACACACACACACACACACACACACAAACACACAAGATTACATTGTGATCATAACTACTGTATGTTCAATTCAGAATCCAGATGTATAAATCAGACATCCAGCTGCAGCTAGTGACAGCACATCACACCAGGAGTTTCTTTGTGTGTGAGATACCAGAAGATTTTCAGGCTTGATGTCTCGGTGGACGATGTTCATCCTGTGCAGGTATTTGAGAGCGGACACCAGGTTGTGCACCATCGAACTGGCGTCTTTCTCTGTGTACTTCATAGAGGACGTGATGGCATCAAACAGATCTCCACCCTGCGGAAGGAAAAGACCATCTCATCGTCTATCTCCACACACGTGGACAAAATTGTTGGTACCCTTCGGTCAATGAAAGAAAAACTCACAATGGTCACAGAAATAACTTTAATCTGACAAAAGTAATAATTAAAAAAAAAATCTATGAATGTTAACCAATGAAAGTCAGACATTGCTTTTCAACAATGCTTCAACGGAATTATAAAAAAAATAATAAACTCATGGAACAAGCCTGGACAAAAATGATGGTACCCCTAGAAAATACTGAAAATAATGTGACCAAAGGCACATGTTAATTCAAGGTGTGTCCACTATTTAGCATCACAAGTGTCTACAATCTTGTAAATCAGTCAGTGGGCCTATATATAGGGCTCCAGGTCGTCACTGTGTTGTTTGGTGACATGGTATGTACCACACTCAACATGGACCAGAGGAAGCGAAGGAAAGAGTTGTCTCAGGAGATTCGAAAGAAAATTATAGACAAGCATGTTAAAGGTAAAGGCTATAAGACCATTTCCAAGCAGCTAGATGTTCCTGTGACTACAGTTGCACATATTATTCAGAAATTTAAGATCCATGGGACTGTAGCCAACTTCCCTGGACGTGGCCAAGGGAGGAAAATTCATGACAAATCAAAGAGACAGATAATCCCAATGGTAAAAAAAGAGCCCAGAAAGACTTCTAAAGAGATCCAAGGTGAACTTCATGCTCAAGGAACATCAGTGTCAGATCGCACCATCCGTCGTTGTTTCAGCCAAAGTAGACGACATGGGAGACGACCAAGGAGGACACCATTGTTGAAAACAAATAATAAAAAAGCCAGACTGGAATATGCCAAACTACATGTTGACAAGATACAAAGCTTCTGCGAGAATGTCCTATGGACAGATGAGACAAAAATGGAACTTTTTGCCAAGGCACATCAGCTCTATGTTCACAGACGGAAAAATGAAGCATATGAAGAAAAGAACACTGTCCCTACTGTGAAACATGGAGGAGGCTCTGTTATGTTCTGGGGCTGCTTTGCTGCATCTGGCACAGGGTGTCTTGAATCTGTGCAGGGTACAATGAAATCTCAAGACTATCAAGGGGTTCTAGAGAGAAATGTGCTGGCCAGTGTCAGAAAGCTGGGTCTCAGTCGCAGGTCATGGGTCTTGCAACAGGACAATGACCCAAAACACACAGCTAAAAACACCCAAGAATGGCTAAGAGGAAAACATTGGACTATTCTAAAGTGGCCTTCTATGAGCCCTGACCTCAATCCTATTGAGCATCTTTGGAAGGAGCTGAAACATGCTGTCTGGAAAAGGTACCCTTCAAACCGGAAACAATTGGAGCAGCTTGCTCATGAGGAGTGGGCCAAAATACCTGCAGAGAGGTGCAGAAGTCTCATTGACAGTTACAGGAATCGTTTGATTGCAGTGATTGCCTCAGAAGGTTGTGCAACAAACTATTAACTTAGGGGTACCATCATTTTTGTCCAGGCCTGTTCCATGAGTTCATTTTTTTTTAAATAATTCTGTTGAAGCATGGTTGAAAAGCAATGTCTGACTTTTATTGGTTAACATTCATAGAATTCTTATTTATTATGACTTTTGTCAGATTAAAGTTATTTCTGTGACCATTGTGAGTTTTTCTTTCATTGACCGAAGGGTGCCAACAATTTTGTCCACCTGTGTATCTGCTACACTTCACTGCAGGATTACGTATCCCTAAGAACATGCTAATGCTAACAACACTTCACACCACAGTGAAGCTGAGTGGCAAAATAGTGTAAATTAATGTCTTCTCTATGTCTGTTTCCATAGCAACAGCTCATTCTCATGGACTTGTATGGACAACCGAACAAGAAACATTAAAAGAGATACGGATGAAATAATCAGTAATAAGATACACTCATCGACTCGACTCGACTCGACAGTCCTTACCTTGACTAACTCCATGACGAGATAGAGTTCGGAGGGCGTGTCCACTTCCTCCATCAGCATTATGATGTTGGGGTGTTTGACCCGCCTTAGTACGGCCACCTCGCTCTCAATCAGGTGCTCCTGAGTAAACACACACCTCATATCAATCACGTCGAACGGTTAACTGTACAGCACAATTTCCCTCTTTAAAATGTTTTACCACCACGGCCTATTTGTATGTAGCTCAGTGGCTACAATGCAATCAGGTTTGGCATCACGCCTCTGGGCATTTTATTCAGATACCAGCTGGACTGTTATTGCAGAACTACTAGAGTATCCATCCCCTCATCCACCTGGGAAACTCTGTGGTCCAACTAGGGACTGTGGAGGCCACTGGTGACCATTGTATTTATTCCCGTTTTACGACCGTGGCAGGACCGCATACACTTGGGACGCCAATTTACCTAAGCATGTCTTTGGACTCTAGGAGGAAACTGTAGAACCCGAAGGAAAGCCAAGAAACACGGAGAGAACATGCCAACTCCGTGCACACAGAATTGAATCCGAACCTTTGAGGAGCAAGGCGACAGTGCTAACCTTTAAGCCACTGTGCCGCCAACTATTAGAGTAAAATGCAATTTATTAACAATTGAAGGCGGGTGGGTCTCCGAGTGCTCGCCCTATCACCCGGAGATCGCTAGTTCAATGCCCGGGTGATGCTGTTACCTCTCACAGGTCTAGAGAGAGCTGATTGGCCGAGGTGGCATTTAAAGGTCCCATATTTTGATATTTTTAACGCAGGTCTCCGAGCTCCCCCAAAGTGTGTATTAGAGCTCCAGCTGAAATATCTCTCAGATAATCCTTTTTTCTTGTACCTCAACCTCCATGTACTCACTCTGTACTGCATCAAATGCCCCATTTTTTCGCACCTGGCTTTTCTTATATGAGGTCACAACGGGGGAAAAATCAAGTTGGCCTGTTTGACGCCTCACCAATACAAAAATCCATTCATGATTCTTTTTGTTTTTTCTCACTAGAGACACAAGTGAAGGTCTAAAAGCGACTACAAAGTGAAATTTTGCATAACAGCTGCCCTATAAATGGTAATTAAACACTTAATGTGACACAGGAATAGAAAAACCTCTAAGGAACATTTTATACATCTTTGTAAGATTTCTTTTTGGCTGGATGTTTAAAATGCATTCTTGTGAAGCGCTGTTTCATTAGCCATTAAAAAACGACCCGCGGGTGCGGGACGTTTTCAACTCACTTTGCCACGACATTTCTTCTTATCGATGATCTTTAAGGCGAACTCCCTTCCGGTCGACCTGAGTACAGACCCAATTAAACATCACTCTGCTATATATAAATCTGGAAATGAGTATGCAGTAGTTACTGTTAATCAGGATGTGGAGTCACGAGTAAAACAGGAGGTTCGTTTTTATCCAGTTTTTTAAAAAAAATAAAAGTTCCTTTAAATATCACATCATCTCCTACCGCTCGACACATTCCTTCACCACCGCAAAATTCCCGTCCCCGATGACTTTCCCCACTTTGTACTTCTCCACGATGACAGAGGCTGTAGGATTTCTGTTTCCATTTACTGCAGGAGGAAGAATGACAAGAAGAATAGTGCTTTCCGATTTCACTCCATTAGAGTAACTACAAATAGGATCGTTCTTCACAGTCATAGAAATTCATAAAAGCACATATTATAAACTTTATTTAAACAACCCGAAATAATTCATTTTTCTTTCTTTCTTTTTTTTTTTTTAACAAAAAGCAATTTATTTGCATGAACACGCAGCGGTGCCATCTGTAGGAGGAGGCCACGCTGGTCAACAGAGAAAACGAAAAAAAGAGACAAGCATTATTGACGCTGTCTGGTGTCTGGTTCGAGTCTGCAGAACAGCTGTGGTGCATTGTTTATGCAAAATATTGAGTTTATTTGTTTATTGTTCTTTACAGAAATGTTATATTATTTATAATCTCCAAAATATAACCAGTTCCATCTTAATGTCCATATAAATCATACAAACATTCAACAACTTATTCCTGAGATATCACAGTCCTGAGAATCTCAAACAGACAGAGAACTGTGTCTGTAAAGGTTCCAGCTAAAAAACAACAACAATCAGATTCTGCATTTTGTCACGCTTGATTTTCTTTCTGCTTCACTACTCTTCCACACCTGCTGTTTCAGTGTCTGAAGCTTTAAATGAACTGCCCCCTGAACACCTTTGTGGAAGTGTGGAAGCTTCCTATATCCCAATCCCAATTCAATGCAAGTCCATTTTATTTAATTTTATTCTTATTTCATTATTTGGACATAATGTAAATTTCCTACAGCTATTTTTTTCTCTCTTTTTTTCTATACAGTGGAACCTCAGATTGCGAGTAACGTGGTTTACGAGCGTTCCGCAAACCGAGCAAAGATTTTTAATACATTTTTAATCGAAAACCGAGCAAGTATTAGTTTACGAGCGCCGAGTATCATGTATCACGCATGCGACTCTTATTTTGACACTGAGCGGCAAGTGATCACAACTGAGCCAATGATTTTCCTCTCTCTTGCGCTGCGGGAATGATGGGTAATCGTCTCCCCTGCTGCATCCCTTGTGTAAAAATAAGAGTCCCCTGCTGCGTCTTAGTGCTCGTCTCCCTCTCTCTTCTGTTTGCGCGTGCGTAATTTGACACTGTGCCCCACACACACCGACACACCGACACACACACACACACACACACACACACACTTTTTACACACACACACACACACACACACCTCCCCGGCACTTTACACACACACGCTTTATTTATTTATTTATTCTTTACAAAGGTAAGGTGCTGGTTCATTTGTTATTTTTTATTTTTTACTTTACAGCAGTGATTCCGTGAGTCTGCTCACGCGAGTATCATTAGAGAGATTTCTTTTTTTCCCGTTAAAAAACAGTGTTTGCATTGTGTATGTTAGTTGTGAAACTTAAAAAGCGAGGTGTGGGAGGGAGAAGGAGTTTTACTGTTTAAGACGAGGCGCTAATTCCACACACACACACACACACACACACACACACACACACACACACACACACACACACACACACACACACACACACATGCATACACGGCGCCTGTGCGCACAAAAGGAAACACTTAACTGTCTGGATTTATTTTTACTTTTTTTTTAAATGTTAAGTGCAGGTTAATTTGTTTTATTTTTACTTTATATGTTGTATTAATTATTTTTATGTATTTATTGTTTTGGGCTGTAGAACCAATAATTTGAGTTTTCATTATTTCTTATGGCAAAATTAAATTTGGTTGACGAGTATTTTGGAATACAATCCCGCTCCCGAAACGAATTATGCTCGTAATCCAAGGTTCCACTGTATTTGTAAAATATTTGTAGTTTATTTCATACTTTATATTCTTATTGAAAACTCTTGTTTTTCTTATTTTTTAGGTCATCAGTGGTCTTATAAACATTTAACTGTGTATGACTGTGTATTTGACAAATAATATTTAAATTTGAATAAAAATCTTCCTAGCCAATCAAAATGTAGGGGCCGGAAATTCCAGTTTCAGACCGTTTCCACCACCTGCATTTCTGACAAAATAAGAGGAATAATATATTGTTAATACATTATTGTTAATTCATTATGACATTCTCAATATTATCCCAAACTTCACTTTTAGATGTTAACCACTAAACTACTACCCACGAACAGCCAAGATATAAAAATCGCTAGATTAACTGTTAGCCATTACCCACTACCTTATTTAGTGTACAGTAGCTCTTGAAAATGAGAATGGCAGAGCTGGACAGAACAGGGCGGAAATGAGCACCAAGCCAGGGGAGGGTCACCATAGGGGAAAATCTGATTGGCTTGTTTAAGCCCCGCCCAGTACAAAAATAGAAAAAAAAAAAAAGACAAACAGCAGGGAGATCCTCGTGGTGATTGTGTCTTTATGCAGATTTGAGACCCATCTAAATGTCTAAAAAGTGAATTTTGCATAATAGGTCCACATTTGATGCCACCACCACTCTAAAGAGGTGACATAGAAATTGTAAACCATAATAACACTGGAAGGAGGATAAGAGGGAATAAAAATACAGAATAGACATGAATAGACATGAGAGAAGTTGACTGAGAGAGAGAGAGAGAGAGAAAGAGTCAGGAGGACGCTCACCCTCAAGGCCGGTGATGTCCGCGTGTTGAGGCAGATGCTGCTCGGACGAGACGCTCACATTAGACGCAGACGAGTGATGAGTCGGAATCTATAAGAGAAATGAATGACATTAAAAACCCATAGTTTTCTTTAATGATTAGATTATTGTTAATGATATTATAGTTATTTGCAGGAGAAGGCGGTTGGTGTTATTAGATGGGAGCCTAAAAACGAATATCTATCAGTGGCATGAGAATGAAACTTGAGCAATGACACACTATTAGCCATACGTAAAGAGCAGCTTCTCAGTAGTAGTTCATAATTCTTTATTGTCTTTATTCATCTTTATTGCTTATATTGCATTGTAGGGTTAGACCCTATTATAGACCCTGATGAGTCTGATGTGTTTACTAGCACTTTTATACCAGTGTTTTATCTCAGCCACCCTGACCATAAGCAAATCCCTACTGTGAAAGCAATATGATCTACTATGAAAAAAAAAACCCATCAGGAAACATGCTTTCATTTAGCATGCCTTATCATTTCTGTATTTTCATGAAAATATGCATTGTGCAGGCATTACCTAAGCGAATGGCAGTGATATCGAGTGCGTTTCTAGTTATCTGTATTTAAATGAGAATGAATGTCGTTACAATGCCGAGAAAACTACATAAGCCAGTGAGCGCAAACAGCAGCAAATGGATATTTAACTAGGATAAACTGGAAAAACGCACACATGTGACTTCAGATAAGAACGACAATCATATGGTAGTTTTTATATGTTAGTCGTTCATAGATTTGTCGTTCACAGTCGTAACACATATTCAGAGTCAGGTTAGGCATCTGCTTAAGTCGATCCTCAGCATGCTCTGTTCAGATGATTACATTCAGCAGTATAGCACTTAATCCAGCACATCCTTTTATTTGAACGAATTCTTTTACTATTAAAGCCATGCAATCCTAACGGGAGACGTCAAGTTTTAATTCCAATTTTAATACAGTGTGACGGCAGAGAAATTCTCATTACAACTACCTGTGACAAAAGAATTTAGAATAAATTACAGACAAATAAAATGACACTATAAATTAAAATGAACAGTTTGACAGTAAAATGAGATAACTCCATCTTTGCAGTTTTGAAAAGAAAAAAAAACAATTTTTTTTGCCCCAAATGAATGAAAAAAATATCGCAAACTGATGAATAATATTTCATGTACTGAAATATTCTTTAAGTCACAAAGGAGTTAAAAAGCATGAATTGCATTGTCAGCCTCTAACAGTTCCAGTTTCTCTGCGGGAAATAACAACAGCTCACTTTCATAGTACTGGTAATGTACCTCACGTCTCTTGCACCGGAAATCGTTCGTGCAAGTGTTGGAACCCTTTTTTGCTGCTTTCCCATACGGCTTACGATACAGTATCGCACACAGCTTTGTTGAGTTTATAACATGGTGTTTGAACAACATCCAAATCGCATAATGCCCTCGCTCACTCACTCACTCATTCATCTATACCGCTTTATATTCATCTTGTATTCAGGGTCACGGGGGGGCCTGGAGCCTATCCCAGGAGACTTAGGTCACGAGGCGGGGTACACTCTGGACAGGGCGCCAATCTATCGCAGGGCACACACACATACATACATACACACACTCACACATTCATTCACACATTACGGCCAATTCTGGAACGCCAATTAACCTAACCGACATGTCTTTGGTCTGTGGGAGGAAACCGGAGTACCCGGAGGAAACCCACCAACCACGGGAAGACAACACCCAAACTCCATGTATACAGAGATGGGAATCAAACCTGGAGGTACAAGGCGACAGTGCTTACTGTGCACTACTCCACCGTGCCGCCCACTTAATGTCCTAACATAATTGTACGACAGCAATAATAGAGCATGAACGTCATTTTTGAACACATTTAAGTCTTTATTAATCGCATATACATTGAGGCATAGTAAAATTATTTTCGTTGCATATCCCCGCTTAGGACAGGAGCACAGGCTCGGCCAGGATACGGCACCCCTAGAGCAAAGATAAGGGCCTAGCTCAAGGACATAACCTTGTGTGTCAGACACACAAATTGCCAAAAGTACAAAAATGCCATTTATCTCGTTTTGCTGTCAAACTGTTCAAACTTACATTGAAGAAAAGTCTATACTTAAGACAAAATTTACAAAGGGAAAATATATAGTACAAGAACAAATTGTACAGAAAATTACATAAGTGTAACGTTTACTAGATAGATTATAAACACTAGAAGTATAGAACAGGTAAAGGTCTGGGTGGCGTGGCAGCAGCAGGATGAGTATGAATTGACAATAAAATTTAAACTGCAATGCAAGTGTGAGATGTGGGAAATTCAATCAGTTTTATTATTATTATTATTATTATTGTTATTATTTTATTTATAATAATAATAAGAAGAAGAAGAATAAATTATTTTATTATTATTATTATTTTTTTATAATAATAATAATAATAATAATAATAAAATAATTTCAATGTTCTTGCTAAGTTGATTTTCTCCAGAAACACGACTAGTGTTGAAGTTAACCAATCACTATGCTTTTACACGTTTATGTATTATACAATGGTTTTAAATGATTTAGTTATGAGATATACCAGTGTTTTAGCCAAACGCCGCTCCCCATCTATCTATCTAGGAATCTCTGTAGTCCAACTAAGGACAATTTAGACCAACGGTTATTACCATTATATTTACTCCAGTTTATATGATCACAGTAGGACCACCGCTCAACATTCACACATGCACTGGCAATTTGGGAACGCCAATTAGATTAATCCGCATGTCCGTTGGACTTTGAGTTTTGGGAGGAAACGCGCCATGCACGGGGAGAACATGCAAACTCCATGCACACTCCAGACCTCGAGGCGGTAATCGAACCCGGACCCCGGAGGTGCAAGGACACAGTGCTAACCACTACGCCGCCACTCACACAAGTTCTGAATAATGTTTAATTCAGAAGGAAAGTCTTCAGTTAACAAATTTGGTTGTGAGCCGCTGACTATATGCGCTTAACTCAACTCTGAATACGGGCCATAGCTCCCTGGACGTACAACCAGATTAATATGTGTAGTTTATATTGTCATTAGTACTGGAATCCATTGCCATGTATTTAACTGAACATCAGGATTGCTTGAAGCCTGATCTGCTCATGCATTATTCATTACTTTTCCCAGTTCATCCTAAAAACAAAAAACCAAAACCAAAACAAGAAGAATCATACAGGGACTGTGGGACTGACAACATTTCATCCAGTAATAACACTTACACCATTTTCAGTTAAAATACAGAAGCTTAAAAGTGAATAATAGCCAACAATGTTGAGCGAAGTGAAAAGCGTGTAAATGCTATTCCTGTCCGGTGCTCAGTCTATTTAAGTGCTTTGCCTGGTTAGCAAGTGGACATAAAACTATTCCAAACTCCATGGTACCTTCACAGAAAGATGGAAGGCGGCTCCCATCCGCTTGTTGCAACTAAACTAAAAGTAAGTGGGAAGATTATTCGCAGATACACATCAATGGCCATAAAAGACGAAGCCAGTAGCTTTCTTGAAAACATAGACAGGATATAGCAATGTTAGCAACAACATACTAACCAATGATATACTCTACATATTTACATGGCATACCATGATCATTTTTTTGTTTTCAAATATATTTACATTCTATCACTAGTGGGGATGTACAGTATTCTCTATCCTGATTGGTCGCAGAGTGTGGATTGATTTTCTATAGCAGCAACAGCACTGACCAAATTTCTGGGTTTCTTGCTCCAACACAGTTATAGGCAGTGGGGTTATGCCCATTTAACTTGAGTTGGCGAAGGGCCCCGTCAATTGTTTTTCACATTTTAAGTCCGTTGCAATTTGCTTGTGGCCCTTTGCTAGCATTAAGTTAGTTCATTTGACAAAGAAACATACAGCACTGAAATATATCCTACAGCACAGGATGAACATAAAACAAATTAAAACGTGTCTTTGCCACAATAAACGCAATTTTACCAACTTTACTAAGTATATAATAATTATGATGAAACAAAGCAGTTAAAACAGATGATTTCCTGGTTGGTGTGCATGTGAACAAAAGCATAACCAGACATGTCAATACAGTATGTGATAAAGTCAAATAAATTAGTATATAAAGAATTGAAATTTTAGATGGCAATGCCATGAGCACCTCAAAAAATTTTTATACTGTACATGACGCCTCGGATCGCATGTACTGTACTCCAGAAATCCAGAAAATGTCTCCAGAAAAACAAATTTAGAACTTGTCTAACTGTTTTAGTTTTCTGTAAGGAGATGCTGATTTAGCAGTTAATGCTCCATAGATTTTTCCACCTTGGGAAAGTCTTGATTACAGAGACGTTTAGGGCTTGAGGTTACTTGGTGACTAGGGCAGGGGTAGCTCAGTGGTTAAGGCATTGGACAATGGTTCAGAAGATCCCAGGTTCAAACCTCACAACCACCAAGTTGCCACTGTTGGGCCCTTGAGCAAGGCTCTTAACGCTCAGATGTAATAAGATTTTTAAAAATGTAAGTCGCTCTGGATAAGGGCGTCTGCCAAATGTCTAGATGTAGATGACAAGATGCATGTTTTTTTTCTTCAGATTTTCCCCTTTACTGTATCTGTCTATTCCTGAGCTAGAGCTGAGCTACCGTCCACCACCTGGAGAGAGTGAAGGCTAATACATGCTGCCTTATCGAACCAACATGCCATCAAGTGGAAACGCTATCCACCCACATATGCATACAGTACATGACCTCAACTGACTAGTGTCGCTGTGATTGACAGGAGAGAGAGTATATCATCCCTCCCACCCAGACAGTACAGTAAATTTTGCCTCTCTGACTCCTGGCTATGGATGTTTTTTCTTGCATGGATATTTACAGGAGATTTATTTCTTTTTCTCCACTCAGTGGTTCACATATACATATTTGTAAGATTCAAAACCTTTTCTGTTTCTCTGCTTACCTTTTGTTCTCTTGTGCCTCTTATTACATTTAATAGCGATGTATTAGAAAATTTATTTGAAAAAATACACAATGTTTTATTAGCTTTAATAGATTGTATAAACAACATTTATCCAAAAAGAAGGAGCTGTTCCACGCCTGTGGAGTGAAAAGGCAGAGACGTGGGAGTGTAAATAAGATTTTGAGAAAATGGAACAGTGACAAATGTCACCTTCTTCTATTGTTTCGAGATTAGTCATCACCAACACTTATCTCAAACTCCGATTCAGAGTCTGTGAATGTCATCTCTGTAACATAAATCTATCATTACAGGATTTCTTTTTCTCCAAAGCGTATTTCGTTTATGGAAACTGACCCAAGGTCGAAGCATGTATTTGTTCTCTTAAATGTGTCTTAACCTGAACTGTTGAATAAACATGCCTAATTCTGCAGCATAAAGCTCAAAACCCTGCCCAAAAAGCGCCCGCTGGGACGTTCCCATGGCAACGGGCTCTCACCTTGAAGTTGCGCATGCTGCGGGGACTCGTCGGGGACGAGCTGGAAGACTTGGTGGATTTCGGGGTGGAAATCTGACTGGGAACCACTCCGTTAACTAAAGACAGACAGAGAGAGACAGAGAGAGAGAGAGAGAGAGAATTACATTATAGCCATAGAGACAAAGCTAGATTTGTATTATGAGGGGTGTTCAAGTCAAACCGGGACATTTGATTGTGCAGAATACAGTGGAACCTTGGATTACGAGCATAACTCGTTCCGCAAGTGGACTCATGTTCCAAAAGACTCGTAAACCAAATCATCATTTTCCCATAAGAAATAATGAAAACTCAAATTATTCGTTCCACAGCCCCAAAAATTAAATACATAAAAGAATTCTGCAGCGCAAGAGTGACGCTCGGTGTCAAAATAAGAGTCGAATGCATGATACATGATACTCGGCGCTCGTAAATTAATACTTTAATCGGTTTCCGATTAAAAATGTATTAAAAATCTTTGCTCGGTTTGCGGAACACTCATAAACCATGTTACTCGCAATCCAAGGTTCCACTGGAATAGAACACAGTTATGAGAGTTAAAAACTTAATTTATATCTCTATATAATCCCCTGATACACTAATGCACATATCCCAGCGTTTTACTAGTGCCTGGATTCCATCAATGTACAAAGTTTCCTCAGTACACCAAAGCTATGATCGGACTTCCTGTTTCATTTCCAAAACGCTGGGCTCCCAGGAACTCAATTAATGGCCAAAACTTATAGAAATGGCTTGGAGCGAGGTCAGGACTGTACAGCGGATATGGCAATAACACCCCGCCGGATATGGCAATAACACCCCGCCCCCGCCGAGTAACACATTGCAAAGTGCAACTGGTGTTGGTGAATGACTGTGTGTACAGTTCCCACAGTAGATGTGTCTCCTCTGAAAGTTGATGACCAGTTGTCAATCGCTTTTACGTCTTCATTAGCGTAAAATAAAAAATTTAATCACAAAAAATCGTTTGACTTGAACGCCTCTCATATAGCCTTTCACTGAAAATCAGAATTGTACAAATTTCTAACAATAAATAGGTGCCACAATACAGATTTAATTATGCTAATTGGTGGCTACTTGTTTTCAATTTCCACGTACACACGTGGACAAAATTGTTGGTACCCTTCGGTCAATGAAAGAAAAACTCACAAAGGTCACAGAAATAACTTTAATCTGACAAAAGTAATAATAAATAAGAATTCTATGAATGTTAACCAATGAAAGTCAGACATTGCTTTTCAACCATGCTTCAACAAAATTATTTTAAAAAATGAACTCATGGAACAGGCCTGGACAAAAATGATGGTACCCCTAACTTAATAGTTTGTTGCACAACCTTCTGAGGCAATCACTGCAATCAAACGATTCCTGTAACTGTCAATGAGACTTCTGCACCTCTCTGCAGGTATTTTGGCCCACTCCTCATGAGCAAGCTGCTCCAGTTGTTTCCGGTTTGAAGGGTGTCTTTTCCAGACAGCATGTTTCAGCTCCTTCCAAAGATGCTCAATAGGATTGAGGTCAGGGCTCATAGAAGGCCACTTTAGAATAGTCCAATGTTTTCCTCTTAGCCATTCTTGGGTGTTTTTAGCTGTGTGTTTTGGGTCATTGTCTTGTTGCAAGACCCATGACCTGCGACTGAGACCCAGCTTTCTGACACTGGCCAGCACATTTCTCTCTAGAATCCCTTGATAGTCTTGAGATTTCATTGTACCCTGCACAGATTCAAAACACCCTGTGCCAGATGCAGCAAAGCAGCCCCAGAACATAACAGAGCCTCCTCCATGTTTCACAGTAGGGACAGTGTTCTTTTCTTCATATGCTTCATTTTTCCGTCTGTGAACATAGAGCTGATGTGCCTTGGCAAAAAGTTCCATTTTTGTGTCATCTGTCCATAGCAGAAGCTTTGCAACTTGTCAACATGTAGTTTGGCATATTCCAGTCTGGCTTTTTTATGATTTGTTTTCAACAATGGTGTCCTCCTTGGTCGTCTCCCATGTAGTCCACTTTCGCTGAAACAACGACGGATGGTGCGATCTGACACTGATGTTCCTTGAGCATGAAGTTCACCTTGGATCTCTTTAGGAGTCTTTCTGGGCTCTTTTGTTACCATTGGGATTATCTGTCTCTTTGATTTGTCATGAATTTTCCTCCCTTGGCCACGTCCAGGGAGGTTGGCTACAGTCCCATGGATCTTAAATTTCTGAAAAATATGTGCAACTGTAGTCACAGGAACATCTAGCTGCTTGGAAATGGTCTTCTAGCCTTTACCTTTAACATGCTTGTCTATAATTTTCTTTCGAATCTCCTGAGACAACTCTTTCCTTCGCTTCCTCTGGTCCATGTTGAGTGTGGTACATACCATGTCACCAAACAACACAGTGACGACCTGGAGCCCTATATATAGGCCCACTGACTGATTACAAGATTGTAGACACCTGTGATGCTAAATAGTGGACACACCTTGAATTAACATGTCCCTTTGGTCACATTATTTTCAGTATTTTTTAGGGGTACCATCATTTTTGTCCAGGCCTGTTCCATGAGTTTTTTTTTAAATATAATTCCGTTGAAGCATGGTTGAAAAGCAATGTCTGACTTTCATTGGTTAACATTCATAGAATTCTTATTTATTATTACTTTTGTCAGATTAAAGTTATTTCTGTGACCATTGTGAGTTTTTCTTTCATTGACCGAAGGGTACCAACAATTTTGTCCACGTGTGTATGTCTTTGTAAATGCCTATATTCTTAAGGAAATAACAAGCCTTGTTTTTCAACCTTGTAGTGAAGTTGAGTGCCTCTAAAAAGACCCAATTTATTTGTATTCTGTTTAATTATGATGGTCTTTTTAATCTGAACTTACGAGAGAAAGTTCAATAAGTTAATTAGGAGATGGCAGAAAACCAATCATTTTTAAAGACGTGCCATAAAAAAAGCTTTTCTAAAAGCACATCTATATTTCAGCCTCTAGTTGAAATAGGAAACATGTTGATGGCTAACTGGGACCAAATATGGCTCATGTAACACATAGAACGTTGACATCAATTTCTCAACTTGTCTCAACCAAAAGTCAAAGAGGACACCACATACTGGGAAATCTCCATTTTTGGATCATTGTCAATCTTGACAATCTTTCTCTCCTTTCTTTCCTGCAACCTGTACATCCAGAAATGAAATGGTCCCAGCTCAGCTCTCTGCTGGATCCCATTTCTTCCACACTGTTTCAGATCATGTTGACCACCTTTCCCTCGTCGCTTCCATCATAACGATTCCATAAAATCTGATCAAGTACCAACTGTCCTCAAGACACTCCCTCACTCATTCATTCTATATACCTCCTTATTCTCTATTCAGTCTGTAGGTTATCACAATCCATCTCAATTCACACACAAGCACACACTACAGACAATTTGGGAATGCCAATTCACCTAATCCATGAGCCTTTGTACTGTGGGAGATGCAAGGCCACAGTGCTAACCACTACTCCACCATGCAACTGTCCTCAAGACAGCAAAGATTCCTTTGCAGAGAATGTACCTTGGGCATCAACAAACTGAACCTGGTACCACTTATCTCCAGTTTTCTAAAACCTTTTAAAGAGTACTGTATCCAGTCAATGGCCTCCAGGGTCTTAAGAAGTCTTGACCCAAAGTCTTGCATGCAATAGAAGTGTACGTCCATACACCACCATTATATCTGCCATCGTTCCTGATCCTTCATGACCTCTCCCAGCTGCCTCTGGTTTTCCACAACGACCAGTCTTTGAACTTCTTCTTTACTTCATCCATACCTGCTTTCTAATTGAGTTCATATGGCTTTTCATGTCTCTTCTACACTCAACTCATCCCCACCCCTATTGCTCCCTCTGGCACTAACGTTCTGGCTGAATTCTCTCGGCAGGTCTGGCGGACATGTCGTCGCAGATAAGAGATCATCACCTGAAACGGAATCCAAGTAATACTGATCGGCCGAGCAGATGCTGCCTCAAGTTGAGGTAATGTGGTTATTTATGATCATTCCACAGGAAAACACTTGCAACCTTGGGGCAGTCCTCGGCAAAAAAAATATCCTTCTTTCCTTCTATTGCTAATTTGACCTAGTTATGCAATCTTATCCACACAGCAGCAAAATGTCTTTATAGATGACTCAGTCAGATAGACTTGCAGTAACAAATGAATTACTACTAAATCTCTCTGTTTTTACTACATATCGACTATTTGATCAGTCATGCTTTGAATCTGTCCATGTAGACATCTGTTTCTAAGGACAGAGGCTGATTAATAATTCCAAGCTGGCTGTTGTGCTTGTTGTGGTTAAGCTGTATTTCCTCCGTAGGCATGCACTGACAGTCATTCAGTCTGATGAGATGCTACAGAGGGTTCATTAAGTTCGTTAATGCAGCATTAGCAGGCCTTATATTAGGAGGGAAAAAAAAGTGTGGCGGAGTGTGGGCAGAGAGCCGGTTTTAAAATAGCTCAAGCTCAGGAAGGAGGAAAGAACCGCGCTGGAATGCTCTTAGGCTGATTAAATGCTACACTCAGAGGCCAGAGTTTAAGTGCAGCTCTCTTTAAAGGTGACATCAAGGTCACATCATAGAGAAATTGCTTGCTTACTTTATTGATTGTGGTTGTTTTGTGACCATAAGAACTTTTACCATGGTATACAGTAGATATCACAGTAGTCTGATGATGCCTATCCTATGGTATATAGTACCACAGGATCTGATAAGGTACATGTTTCTATCAGAGGACATAGTTTAGTACAATAGCACACCACTATGGTAGGATACACAGGTCTACAGTACCATGTGCCGTAGTATAGTACTGTGGAATACATACCAGGATACTGACTAAAAATATGTTATATACAGGATGTTATGGTACTGTGTGTACTATGCTATACTAATAGTATGTACTAACATAAGTAATGTAATATGGTACAGTACAGTATGTACAAACATATCATGAGCTTTGCTAGCCACTGTGGTAGCCAATAAGTACCATGGTATTCACCATAGTATGGGTACACACTATAGTACTACCATACACACTACAGTACTTCGCCCAAGTAGGTTGGTATACAGTACCAGAGTAACATTTCTTTCGGCTTGACCCCTAGTATGGGGGTCCGGCACACAATCCATCCATCTATTCAGAAACCTTTGTAGTCCAACTAGAAAGTGTGGAGGCCAAAGGTGACCAGTGTCTTTATTCCCCTTTTAATTTTACGACCATAGTAGGTCCACTGGTTAATGTGTTTTAAATAATTCCATTAATTTTGGGGTAAAATTAGAAGGTGGCAGCTAACAAGCCTGCAATTCTAATAGATACCAAATAAATAACTGTGACATACAAATGAGGTAACTGCTAGCTAACTTTCTAACTAATCAAATAACTACAATTTAACTACAAATTAAGTATATTATTGACTAGCTTCCCATCTTGCCAAATAATATCTATTTAATAAAACTAATAAAACTAAGCTACATCATCTGCCATATACAGTGAAACCCTGGATTTGCGGGCTCGTGTTACAAAACACTCGTAAACCAAATCTAATTTTGCCATAAGAAATAATGAAAACTCAAATTATTTGTTCCACAGCCCCCAAAAAAGAAATACATAAAAATAATTGATACAATATATAAAGTAAAAATAAAAAAATTAACCTGCACTTCACCTTTAAAAAAATAAAAATAAATAAATCCCGACAGGTAAGTGTTTCCGTTTGTGCGCGCAGGCGCCTGCATTTGTGTGTGTGTGTGGAATTAGCCCCTTCCCTCGCCCTGTCTTACACAGTAAAACTTCTCCTCCCTCCCCTCACCTCGCTTTTTACAGTAAGTTTCACAACAAACACACACACAACGGAAACATTGTTTTAACGGGAAAAAAGGAAATTTGTCTAATGACACTCGCGTGAGCGCGTACTGATGGAATCACTGCTGTAAAGTAAAAAACAAAAACAAAAAAAATTAACCAGCACCTTACCTTTGAAAATAATTGCGACAGAGCAGAGTTTTCTGTGTAAAGAAAGTGTGTCTGCGTGTGTAAAGCAGAGTGTGTGTGTGTGTGTGTGTCGGTGTCAAATTACGCGCACGCACAGAACAATCATTGGCTCAATTGTGATCACTTGCCGCTCGGTGTCAAAATAAAAGTCGCATGCGTAATACATGATACTCGGCACTCGTAAACAAATACTTGCTCGGTTTCCATTAAAAAATGTATTAAAAATCTTTGCTCGGTTTGCGGAACATTCGTAAACCACATTACTCGCAATCCGAGGTTCCACTGTACTCTATACATTGCAACTTATGAGCTAGCTTCCTCTCTTGCCTTGGTGATTTGCTAGCTGGCTTGCTATCTACAAATATAAAATTAACGAAGTTACATAGTAGTTTAGATTGATATCTACTGTAGGCAGCTAAAGGTAAAGTTGCATCATCTCATATACAGATGAGAAGTCGCTATCCATCCTTTTAACTTGTAGAATATAAACTATTAACACCACCTACTGTATGGATATCATACAAATAGAGTAGTTGATGGCTAGCTTTCTCAACAGACAAATAAAACAAATAAAGTTACTCCAACTGTCATAAGCAGCTGGAGTTAAGCAGCTACAGTAAATCGAGGTCTTCCTCAAGAACAATCTGAACCACTGAGGTCACACGGCGTGCATGGCGTACCTGGGGATTTGACCGGAGACTGACCGCTGGCGGACAAGTATGGAGACGTTCTCCTCACTGCAGATTTGCAGACATACAGTAGAGGAGAGAGGAGAAAAAAAAAGAGCGTGTTGCAGTAAAAATATATATTTCCCATAAAGATGTACAAAACCTTAGAGTACTCCACATGGAGTACTCTAATAAGAACCGAATTTGCTCCACATTTTGTTCTCAAGGCTGGGTCTAGCTGACCTTTTGTTAATTGTGAATATTAATGTAGTGGACCTTTTAAACCCACACTGAAGTGTGTGTTAAGCATCATTACGCCACAGCCAATGAATTTTCAAATTAAGTTAAGTAAACATTTTTGTAGGAGCATCTCATTCACTGGGACTTGTATGGAGAGTGTTTTATATAAATGAATATATATATCCTGATTATTATAATAAAAAAAATGAATGTAATAGGAACGACCTTTATTTAAACTCACTTTATTTCTCTACAGTACAGACCAGAAGTTTGGACACACCTCCTCATTCAAAGAGGTTGAATTTGTATTATGGCAAGAAAAAAGCAGCTAAGTAAAGAAAAACGAGCGGCCATCATTACTTTAAGAAATGAAGGTCAGTCATTCCGAAAACTTGGGAAAACTTTGAAAGTGTCCCCGAGTGCGATCACAAAAACCATCAAGCGCTACAAAGAAACCGGCTCACATGCGGAACCGCCCCAGGAGGAGAAGTTCATCCGAGTCACCAGCCTCAGAAATCGCAGGTTAACAGCAGCTCAGATCAAAGAGCAGGTTAATGCCACACAGAGTTCTAGCAGCAGACACATCTCTAGAACAACTGTTAAGAGGAGACTGTGTGAATCAGGACTTCATGCTAGAAAATAGCATGCTAGGAAACCACTGCTAAGGACGGACAACAAGCAGAAGAGACGCGTTTGGGCTAAAGAACACAAGAAAGAACACAAGAAAGAAAACTCGCTGAATGGGAAGGGGTGTCCAGACTTTTGGTTTCACTAGAGTTTGGACACCATCAAGGCAGAACGTTTTCTCAGTAAGCTGATCAGACTGCCTGCCTCACGTCTGGAATGCAGGCCTCCCAGGAACCCCTTTAATGGCCTAAAACACCGTTCAAATGCATTACTGCAGCTAAGAGTCTCATCACCGTACTGTGCTTGAAGTCTTATGTACTGTAAATGCCAATGGCTTTTACGCTTTCTTTCACAAGAAATTTCATCACAAGTCCTCAGTTGACTTAAACGCTTCTAGTAACACTGCTGTTCAATAAGAACAATGTAACTTTTTAGAAACGATACATGAAAGGATATCACTGAGGTTAGAGTTCACACACACGTCTGTAATCTGCTCACGTCACTGTGTACCTGTCCTGTTTACATAACACTCAGGGTCAGGTTCACCTTGCTCTCTGTGTGTGTGTGTGTGTGTGTGTGTGTGTGTGTGATACTGCTGACCTGATCCAGGAGATTTGCTGCGCCGTGCGGGACTCTTACTGCCACTCGACCTCACTGGAGTAGTGGGGCGAGACGTACAGGAAGATTTCAGCACACGGCACTCTGTAACACAGAATACAGAAGAGCTTTCAGTTAATGTGACAAAGTGAATTCGCTGGAGGAAAGAGTAAAGTAGTATATGTAGCATAAAAAATGTGGTTAGTGAATAAATACTATTTCAGGAAATGAAAGATTTTACAATGTTACTTCCACCATCAAGAGTTGATTAGTATTCGGCATAAACGCTCCATATAAAGGTTACAGTTTCGTTGTCTTGAGGTTGTATTTGCAAACATTGTGCTTGCATCGTTCAGTTTAATGCTACCTCAGTTTATCAGAGTCATTCTAACTTTGAAAAACCAAGTTGACCCGACATGAGGACGTCCTGATGGTGGATGTCATCTCAACGTCATTACCACTATATTAAAACAGTCATGCAATGTTACAGTTCCTGCTAGAGGTATTTTACTGACTGCTGTTTGAAAAAAAAAAAAAAAAAGCCTTGGAACTTTTCTCAGTTGCCTTAGTAAATTGCATATAAATTGATCTATTTTTTTTTTACAGTTGCATGCAAGCAGACATAAACATGCACAGACATACAAACACATAGAATACAGTGTGTGTGTGTGTGTCTGCGATAAAGAATTCCTTTCAATCCCATACTTTCCAAATTTGCCACCCCTGCGCCATCACAATCCCTTAGAGTGATATACAGAGGCTAATCTGCGTCACTTCATCCCTGCAGAAGTCAATCCAGACCCACTAATCTTATACCTGTATGAAATCCTTCCATCTAGCATCTGTCACATCTGCTGAACATCTGCTGCACTGAGTATTTCTAAAGCTCAGGACTTTCTGTTCTCAGTCGAGTGAGCATGCAGCAACAACGAGGGGGGAAAAAAATCGCAGTCTGATTTTAAGTAGGTCAGTGATCTCAGTTTGGGTGATCCTGTGCCCACTGCAGCCTCAGACTCCTGTTCCTGGCTGGCAGGAGTGGAACCCGATACAAACCCGTCTGGCATGTGATGTCATGCTTTTCTTCTCACTGGGTGTAAAGAGTGGTTATTGGAGTTACTGTAGCCTTCCTGTCAGTTTGAACAATTCTGGGCATTTTTTCTCTCCCCTCCCTCATCGACAAGCCTCTAAACTCAATATTTTTATTGTTTTTCACATCATTCTGTGTAAACTTGGCTTAAAGAAGGCTGCACATGAAAATCCCAGCAGATCAGAAGTTTCTGAACTACTCAAAGCAGACCGTATGATATTTGAACATTATCTCATGCTCCTCACCTGTATATACACGAGTGTATGAATTGTGCTGCTGCCACATGATTGGCTGATTCTTTGATTTGCATGGAAAGCCGAAGGCTTTAACATCCCCGCAAAGAAAAAAAAAAAAGACCAAGGAAAAAATTTTTGCAATTGTTTGGGGCAATAATAACTTTTAAAAAATCAGATTCCTATTCCAAACGGTTGAGATGTCACTTCATGGTGTAAAAGTGCCAGTTAAATTTTTTTTTTTTTTAATTGTACAGTATCAGTATAGTTAAATTAAGGGCCAATTCCAAGTCAAATATGTATACTGAACAAAAATAAAGAATGATAACATTGGTATATATTGGTTAAAATAATAATCACAGTTCAGAAAATTATACGAGAATAAAATGCTACCAAAAAAATCAGAAAAGTCACATAAAATGCTAATATTTTGTTTGTGTGGAACCACTTTATTTATCATGGTATATGCTACAAGGCTATTACAATTTAAACAATTTAACAATTTAAACAATTTAAAGACAGCACCACCTAGAGGATTTGTCAGCATAGCATACCGTAACCGAGTGGTAGAGATGGCTCAATCAGGTTACGTTCAATATATTACTTAATACATAATCAGTATACTTGATGAAAGTATTTTGCATTATTGAGCATTTAAGGCCAAAAAATTAGTCAAATAGAATCAAAAAATGTAAAATGTAATCGTATACAACACATACGATACTAAACTGGCAAAACTTTTTTACAGAATATAAAAAACTGGATCTAAACTGGGTCCTAATGATGTAGATTCACTGACAGCAGCTACTATTGGATGAAAACACACCATTTCTTTTTTTGGAAAAGTCCTACTTTATCTAAGTGGAGCAGCATGAAGGATAAGTAGGGCAAAGACACTGCACAGCTTAACTACATAGTCTACTTTGTGTGTGTGTGTGTGTGTGTGTGTGTGTGTGTGTGTGTGTGTGTGTGTGTGTGTGTGTGTGTGTGTGAGTCTGTGTGTCTAGCATGTGTTCAGTGTTACACAAGCTAATATTGTCTTCTGCAAACAGGATGCACAGTACAAGAGTGTCTTGATGACTAGATACTGAGGTTTGGGACACTGGAAGGGAAAAGGATCTTGCATGCATGTGTATGTGTCCTGTCTGCTGTAAAACACACGTGTCAAAGCTCAAGGTCCAATTCACTTTCATCACCAAGGTCATTTCCTGAAGCAGGATGCCAATGGAATGGTGTATCCAGTAACTCTAAGTCTATAATTTAAAAAATAAAATAAAATATCAGTAATTGAGGAGAAACTTCAGCATACGAATGCCCCGCCTCACAAATTGTCACCTTAAGAGCTGAAAATTTGCAAGAAATTAGCATTGGCATACAAAGCATTTTTGGCATACGAGTGAATGAACCAAGCAGAACCGTGTACCGGCTAAGTTGCACATACGTTCAAAACCTGATTGCATCAGCGGAAAGTCGAGCAAAGATAGTTTACTTATTTTTTTTGTGGGGGTTTTGCACTTTGTGCAAGATTTATTAATGAAGACATACTGTAGCACCATGGGTCCCAGGAATGTTAGCAAGGATGGCAGCTAGAAGAAAAATTTTGTTCTTCTTGTTTTGAAATTTTCAAAACTTTCAGTTTGTTTTTTGTCGGTGCCAAGAGAAATCATAAATTAACTGGCTTAATGTCTATTTATTTAATATTTGACTTCATTTACATGTCTTTTCTAAATGTTTTGCTTGTTTTTATATGCAGAAATATGATTATAGTGTTGGAAATTGGTAATTTTTTTGGGTGGATGGAACGGATTATCTGCATTTACATTATTTCCTATGGAAAAATGCACTTCGCAATACAACATTTCGCCTTAAGAACTCACAATGCCAAGGTACTATTGTATTCCTGTTTATTCCAGGAAAGATTTCATCAACCCTCATCAAGTCTTTCCTTCTTCCATGAACATATTGTTCACATCTTAACCTTAATTTGAAATTAGTGTACTCATGCATTCATGTGCTCATGCAATGACCACTCATGTAGAAGCAGTGCAAATGTCATCTAAAAAACATCCAGTACTGAGGCTTGTTGATCAGGGAGGATCAGCGCAAAATGACCAGACTGGTTCAGAAAGGCAACGGTAACTCAGATAAGCACTCTTTACATCCGTGATGAGAAGAAAAGCATCAAGGCATCAAATGGTACAGGAACACAACTGAGGAGCATTGCCTGTTATATTATTTTCCCAAACAGCACATCTGCCTTGCTTCGTTCCTAACATTAAAAAACTCATAACATAGCATAGGTCAATGGCGATAAAAAAAAAAAAAGTGCTTATATTGAAGGCTTCCCAGTGTGTGTTAATAAGGAGGCTTCAGACATCAAATTGTATACTTGGGTTTTTTGATATGTCAGGTAACAAAAGTTATCTTTACTTTTTATACAGGGTCAATTTTACCACAACCGGAATATGAGAATACTTTTTACTTTTTCGAATGAATAATATTTGAAATTTACTCAATGCTGAATTATTATTATTTTTTATAAATGCTGAATGAAAACAGCTGGAATGCTACCAAAGTGGACGGTGTGCAATTCCGCTGCAGAACACCTCACTGTTTAGTGCACAGCTCATTACTGACTAACATCCGGATTGTTTAAAGCAACACTGACTCTTTCTGGAGGAATTCTCTAATCCTGCCAGCAACATGCAACATCTGGATGCCATATTCCTCTCACACTGTCAGGGAGCGAATGTTGCGCCAGGTGACATGTTACGTGCCTCTCTGTGTGGATGTGGGCGGGTGTGAGACGTGAGACGACAGGACACAACAGACAGTGAGAGGAGGCTAGTGTTTAGCCGGGCCTACCATTCAGAAAGGCTGCGCAAGCCTTACCACTGTGATCCAACAGAAAATCATCCTGAGCATAGCGGTACTTCTCCGGACCACATGCTATGAACACGTCGTGATCGCCAAAAAAGTCCTGCAGACACGTGACCTTGGGAGAGAAAAAACACACACAGAAAGATGAGAACACGAATACACAGATGAAAAGAAAGGAAGGAAGAAATTAATAAAATATCAGGAAAAAAATACAGGAAGAAAGAAAGAACAAAATATCAGGAAAAAAAAAAGAATGTCAAAGGCAAAAGAAAGAAAGGATTGACAGGAAAGAAAGAAAGAAAGAAAGAAAGAAAGAAAGAAAAAGATGAAAAGGAAAGAAAGAACTAACAGAAAAACCGAAGAAAAAGAAAGCAAAAGCAAAAGAAAGAAAATAAATGACAAAAGAAAGAAAGAAAGAAAGAAAGAACCACTCAAAGACTAGAAAGAACAAAGACAGAAAAGATGAAAAGAAAAAAAGAAAGAAGAAGTTAACAACATACCAGGAAAAAAGAAAAGCAAAATAAAGAAAGAATAGAAAGGACAGAACAAAAAGAACAGAAGAAAAAAGAGAGAAAGAACAAAATATCAGGAAAAAGAAAAAAGAATGGCAAAGGCAAAAGAAAGAAAGAAAGAAAGAAAGAAAGGACTGACAGCAAAGAAAGAAAGAAAGAAAGAAAGAAAGAAAGAAAGAAAGAAAGTACCGCTCAAAGATTAGAAAGAACAAAGACAGAAAAGATGAAAAGAAAAAAAAGAAAGAAGTTAGCAAAATATTAGGAAAAAAGAAAGGCAAAATAAATAAGGAAAAAAAGGACAAAAAAAGAACTGAAGAAAGAAAGAATGAAGAAAGAAAGTACGAGGGTCATACACAAAGAACAAACATAAAGAAATAAGACTTAACAAAGGAAAGGGAAAAAAAAACATCAGACAGAAAGACGAATAAATAAAGAATTCTGAACGAGCACTGAGAACTAATTTGACCTCAAATCCACCAAACAGGAAGTGAAAGCATATCTCAGCGACACTGATACCAAACTGCTCGAATATACTGTATTCAACAACAAACAGGTTTTCAGTCCATTTGAAAACAGGAAGTGATGTGAGACCTAAGCAATAGATTGTTATAGTTTAGGCTTCAGATTCAGTACGTCTCCTCAGGGACATCGTTTTACTGTTGCTACTTTGTGCGGCTAGAAAGTGATTGGACCCGTTAATCGCTGCTTGTTGTTACAATTGTTAGTATTGTGATACTGTATGAAGATTGTTAATTATTTGACTTAACCATAATCACATTTTAATGACCATAATGATCATTTTTTTTGACATTTAAAGGGTGTTCAATGTGTGAACAGCTTTCCAAAGATACACAGACTGCAGCTAACTAGCTTGCTAACACGACATGGTGGCTCGTTAGCTACCTACCAGGTTATTGTTTGATGTATACGTTAAGCATTGGGGGGGGGGGGGCTAAATCGCAGGAAGCAGTGGCTTTAATAAAGTTTGCATGTCTGTGTGTGTGTGTGTGTGTGTGTGTGTGTGTGTGTTGTTGTGTGTGTGTGTGTGCGTGTGTGTGTTGTTGTTGTGTGTGTGTGTGTGTGTGTGTGTGTGTTGTGTGTGTGCGTGTGTGTGTGTGTGTGTTGTTGTGTGTGCGTGTGTGTGTTGTTGTGTGTGCGTGTGTGTGTGTGTGTGTGTGTGTGTGTGTGCATGTGTCTGTGTGTGTGTGTGTGTGGCTCAGCATGTTTTAGTCTTTCAAAACCATATGCACTGCATTGATATACAGCCTTGTATAATCCTGCTCGCTTTCAGTTTCACTTTGGATAAGGATTAATGATAAGAAAAAAAAAAGAATCTCTCTCTGTCTCATTCTCTCTCTCTCTCACACACACACACACACACACACACACACACACACACTGAGAGCTCACTTAGACAATGCATACACATAACACCGGTATGAAAGTGTGTGAATGTGAGTAAAACAAACAGCGACCTCTGATGCCATTTCAATCCTAAAACAGATCTAAGCATTATTTATTTCTTAGAGACAGACGAACAAAAGAGAGGTGAGGTATGTATATCTGTATATCTGCTACTTTATAATATAATAGATACTACGACTCGTTGGAACTCATTTTTGAGTGTGTAACTATACGCACTGAGTTTCAGTTTTGTTTGCTTTTTAAGATGATAAACCGAGGCTGTTGTTTGTTTGTTAAAACAGACTGCTGAGAGCTGTAAGCTGTTATCATGAAGCTTTAACGCCAAAGCTGACTCTAGAGGTACTGCGGGGGTGCGGTTTCCATCTGTAGACCACCGGATTATCCATAAAAATGAAATCATTGACTTCGATGTCAATGAAATCAAATGAAACAGTTATCAGTGTGATACGAGGGGTCCTTCATAGAACTGAACTGGAAGCTATAAATTATTATAGCTTTTAAAATATTAATCTTACCTACAGTATATGTTATGAAAGAATGAAATTTTACTAATAACACTCAGGATGAACATGAACAAGCTTTAACAGTTTTTGCCAAATTATACACACGGTCATACTGTACATGTTTTGGGACCCAGAATTATTACCAACAAGTGGTGTTCAAGTCAAACTGGGACTTGACTAATAAATAAACGTATTGATATTTAAAGAAGACTTTAAGCACAGTATGGCAATCTGATCACGGCTCTGGTGTACTGAGAAAACTTTGTACCTTGATGGTGTCCAAGCACTAGTGAAACACTGGGATAAGTGCATTAGTGTAGCAGGGGATTATAGAGGGTTTTTACTTTCATAACTGTGTTCTGATCTTCCGCACAACCAAAGGTCCCACTTTGACTTGAACGCCCATTATACAAAAGATCTGTTGTACTTTATCATGAATTCTTAAGTACAATTTTTGGTTTAAACTAATTTTATGTTAGTGTGGTCTCTATTTCTGTTGTTGAAAGTGTCCTACATTACACACAAGGTCATTCTACCTGCTTTTATCTCTATGTGTAGAAAGTGGTGCAGCGGCACTTTAGTCTATTTGCTCTGTTCTGCTTTCTCACCTCCTCATCTTTATGCTTGTAAGAGTGAGTAACGGCTTCCAAATATTGGTGTTTCCAAATATAGTGATTCCAAAATCACTGCCTGAGCTCTCAGGTCTCTGAGAGTCCAGCATTTGCACCACTGTCCCCACTAACTCTATACCAGTAGCGGCTACTGGTCTGTCAAATAGGGGAAGCTCATTTTCGGCCTACATCATAAAATTGTCTATTTATTTAAAAGTAAATTCTGCCCTACGTTCCTTTTCAAGAAAACGGTCTGTGACCCAGTTGTACCAACTAGGCGTCTTTTCCAGTGACTTGACCAGTGTCCTCTCAATGGCCAGCCAAATGTATGATGAAAATCAAGCAATTTCGCCAAGCAAATATAAAGAAATAGGTTGCAGCAGTTTTTATTTCGACTGAACTTCAGAAATCCGCGATGGGACTTCAGCGATTCCTTATAGTACAAAATTGCTGTCAGTCAAAAGGAGACGCCGTCTTTCGACAGACCCTCCAATCATCACGCAGAAGCTCGGCGTCCGGGCCAGCCCACTCCTCATTCACCCCCAGAGACGCTGAGCGTCCGTGGGCGGGACATAATCGCAGCGTTTATCCAATGACCGTCTAGTTTCAAAGCACTGAAGAAAAAAAAAAAAAGTTCAAAGCAGCCGCATTGAAGTCAATGGACGCTGGGCTTCAACAGGGAAATGCACTGCGACGCTACGGGAATTTTTAGTCAACAAAAATGTTAATACAATAGTACATAATTTGACCATTAATTTTGTGACATTATAGGGGAAGCTGAGCTTCCCTTGCAGTCTTAAAGAAATCACACCTGCTCTATACTTATTTTCTTAACAATGACATTGAATATCTGCTGGAAAATGGTGCATGAGAAAAGGAGCTCTTGTTTTTTTTTTAATTGGTGCAATAAAACAGGGAAACAGGGAAACCAGATCATTATCCCTTATATCTTTTTCTTCTCTTATTAAAGACATTGTGACTTTTGCTACCAAGAAGGAATGACAAGAATAACAGCACCAACTAACAAACTAGTAACTAACCTCCATCCATCTATCAATCTAGGAACCTCTGAGTCCAATTAGGGACCATGGAGGCAATGATGTCCATTGTAGCTCTTACCATTTTTACAACCGTGGTAGGACCTCGGATCAACATTCACACACTACATTCACACACTACAGGCAATTTAGGAACGGCAATTAGCCTCATCTGCATGTCTTTGGATTGTAGGAGGAAACTGGAGTACCTGGAGGAAAACCAGCAAGCACGGGAGGAACCAGGCGGGAATCAAACCTGAACCCTGGTGGTGTAAAGCCACTAAGCCACGGTGCCTCCAGTACCTAAATTCAATTACAAATATTTTAAATTAAACATCTTTTAAATTAAACATCAATTCATGCATGATTTAACCGTGTCCCTGTGGAACCTTTTTTTTTTTTTTTTTTTACACTGACTCAGCAGTCTGCTCCATCTAAACCCTACGGATAAAAAACAATGTCCACTGTGCCTCAGGATAAAATCCCGGCATGCACGGCGGAGTCATTATAAGGACACGGTGTGTGGTGTTAGCTGTACAATTGGCGGCAGAGTCAATCCATTCAGATTAAATGGCTGAGTAACCCTTTCAGCACACACACACACACACACACACACGCGCGCACAGTGGGTTCACCTCGGGACCGCTGCAGTGATGTATTATCAATCAATATTGTCCAGTCCTTTTTTCTCCTCTGCTGTTTTAAGAGCATTGCATGATGATTTAATTCTATGACAAGAATATCTTTAAAACATAAACGAGACAAACAAAGTCTGAATCAAAATCGGTCATGCGGTTATCTAACCATCGGCACAACATTCAGAAAGTGGTCAAGATCTCCAGATTTAATTCACAATGTAGGACAATATGAGATCTCAGTGCCCTGGACTCTATCAGTGGCGTCGGTGCCAAACTGGTTAAGACTGAAAGAATATTTCAGTACCTGCTGATATCCTACAGTAGGTTTTCAAATACACTCCAATTTCTAGAGTTTACACAAAATAATGCAGAAAACAGCAACAGCAACAACAAAATAACAAAAATAACATCCAGTTAGCAAAAGGTTGTAGGTATGAAAATGATATAAGGTCTGAGTGGAATGAGCAGACTGTTTTGGTAATACAAAACCTCAACTAATCACTCCGTGATGAACGGAAATGCATCTCAAAACACAAACCCACAACATTATGAACCATGAGAATAACGGGCTACAAAGCAGGTGATCTCACCACGGTATTGGCACCATCGATGGTACCTGTACCATACAGTACGTAGTACCATGGTATTTATTTGCTGATATACAGTAGTACGTACATGTGCATGGTTTCAACATTGTACAAAATTTGGCACAGCGGTACCCTTACAGTACTATACTATGGTACTAGGGAACACGTACCTGTCAAAAAATATATTGTAGATGTTTATGGAACACAATGGTAATATTTACAGTATATCGTGTATGGTACCATACTATATGTTGTTAAAGTGAGCTTTTCCCATTTCAGCTGCTTCCATCAAGTTCGATCCAAATATCTCCTTGGCACAGGTTTTACGCAAACCTCCCATTTAACCCGGGCTTGGGACTGGAGCTGCATCCAGTGACTGGGGTTTGGGCACTGGGTAGGAATCGAACGCACGGCAGGCGAGAGACCTACCGCTGAGCCACCAATGCCCTGGTACCACATTACATAAATACCATTTAACTGTATGTAATATCACGAGACTCAATATACACTATGGTATTTAATTAACATTACATCCAATAATATGGTACTTCCTACAGTATATTATACCATACAAGTAGTATGTCCTAATACTGTATAATATCTAAAGTGGTACAGTATGTACAAACATACCATGTTAGATACCTGCTAATTTTAGGTAGCCACTGCGGTACCTAGTAAGTAGCATGGTGTTCACCAAAGTAGCGTGGTACTCTCCATAGTACTATGATATTACCCACCCAAGTGCCAGAGTACCGACCCTGGTACTCTATAAGTGCTATGTTGCCAACCATGGTAATGTCTGAATACTATGGTATATTATGGTATGTGTTATAGTTGACCATACTGTAGCACACTACGGCACATACCATAATACATTTTTATGGGGTTCCAGTGCTGTCGGTCAAGAACAGGAATCTGACTCCGCACAATTATAGGCAATTAACAACAGACCTCATCATGTTGTTCCAGAGCATCCCACAGTACAGAACATTACATCTTTTAATGATCGCGTTTTATTTAGGAGGTTGTAAGGGCTTTAATTAAGGTTTATCTCACGTCCTCTGAACTGGATAAAGTACAGGCCTGGAGTCTCAGCGAGCCGACAGTACGTTGGCTCTAATAAAAGGCTACGACAGCTCCGTCTCATCCTGCTGGTGATAATGAGAGGTAAGAGGAGCCGTCACACTCCCACCATCCTACAGCTGGAAGGGAAGAAAGGATGAGGTCATGCTGGGACTCCAAAACCGTATCTGGATTTCACCCAGGGAGGCATGAGCTGGGCTTTGTGATGCACACTGGCTGCTTCCACGCACGGCTTAAAAAGTCAATTAAGGCGAAATTCTAAGACGCACGGCTTCGGACAAAGAGCGAACGGTCCATGTGCTTGTTCTTTTATAGACCGCACTCTTGTCGAGAGTAAAGTACTTACAAAGCATCTTGGTCGTCACTGACCAATCGAAAAACCCTGACGCCTGAAGAAAAACCCGGCTGAGATCGAACAGAGCTCGTCATTACCTAGTCCAAGCATGTGCGATTGGTGATAACGCGTCGTTACCCAGCGCCGCTGCTTTCTTTTTTTCAGCCTAACGAACGCAAATCGTTATCTATCAAACGAAATCCACGGACGAACTGGAACCGGGTATGAAGGAGCTTTTAGGCGAGAATGGGAGCAAAATAAGCTCATTTCTGTCACAGTTTCAAAAGGCATTAATAATAGAAGGTGTCGAAGCAGCAAGGAAAAATGAGCATGCCATTGAGAAGACGTGGCTAAAAGCCTTGGGGATGGAGAGAGAACGGGTTTACTGAGGTGAAATTTCTTAAGGGAATAATATAAGGAGGTCCATTAAGTAGCAAACTAACACCGGTCCTGAAGGAGCATGACAATGCAGTTTCGATGCAGTTCAGCATACTTAATGAAAAGACAGCTATGGAGAGGATTACACAAAGACTTACTGTAGCTTAGAAGTTTGCATGCACTCTGCAGGTTCATGTCAGCCATCAGCAGACGTGGGAGGTAACCGAAGACATTTACTTTAAAACGATAAATAAAGTTTTGAAAGATAACACAACCGTTATACCGTTACAACACTAAGAGATGCGCGGCACGAGATACACGTTATCTTGTGTCACGCATCAGAACTCTAAACCCTGAGACCACGGATGGGGTCGGACGTTGTGCGAATGGACGTTTATCAGAATAAATGTCCCGAATAATGATTTACACTGCGTCGTTTTGAGGTTGTGTTTTTACATCGTTCGTTCGACGTTTAATACACGGTAGTTTAAAACCGACGTAGGCCCGATGATGGCCGCCATCTCAATGACGCTGTTACCCAGCGCTCCTCTATTTTTTGGGTTCCTGCTGGACTGTATTGTTAGTTTAAGGAAATTGGCTTTGGTAGCACTGCCGTATTCTTTAAACCTATAAATAAACTGCAAATGTATGTGTCATGATTTACACTTTGAAAGACAGCACTGAGATTAAGATTAATTAAGATTAGTGTTGATGTATGGATCAAGGCAAGCTTGTCTTAAAGCTGACACCTTGCTATTCTTCAGTTCCTCAGAAACAAAATGAAGGAGATTTGACTTTGGCTTTCCCTCCATTGTAAAATGATGAACTACAAAAAGATTTCTGGCTTCACCGACACATCCTAGGCAGCACTGCAGAGCTGGATGGATGGATGGATGGATGGATGGATGGATGGATGGATGGATGGATGGACGGACCTGGTTTTGAGCCGACAACGTGTTGCGTCTTTGTCCTTCTGCCAACTGGCCACTGCTTTACTGTACATTCATATAACTCTATATATTATAGTGGTTTTTGTGCTTGTGCTATGCTGGCGCTTTTGCTATGTTGCTATGTACTGAGCAAGGTTTCACATATTCCTGCAGCAACCCTCCCAGTTTATAACCAGGCTCAGGGCTGGCACTGTATGCATTTGGCTGGGTTGTACCGGGTGTAGAGGGTGTAGGGGTAAGTGACTTGCCTAAGGACCCCCAACAGTGGAGACATGGTCGAGGCAGGGATTGAACCCCAAATCCTCCAATCAGATCCCATGGCTCAACTGCCTGCAAGTTCCTTTCTTTCCCCCAAATGAAATTACGCTTGTTTTAATTCATCTCCCTGTCATTTGACTTTGAAGTACAATTTCACACTGAAGGGCTCACTAACTCATTTCTCTCTCCACAGTAAGCATAACATTAAGAAAATTAATAAGGTGTCCGCGTACTACTTCCTGATACAGTATGTCTTTGGTTCACTGCCTGTGTGGGTCTCTTACTGGTTTTCTTTCTCCCTAAACATGGCACTAAGATGGGAATGAGTCTGTGTGCATGGTGTCCTATAACAGATTCCAGGTGTATTCCTGAATCACACCCAGGGTTACTGGGATTACTGGCCCCAGAGCAAACATCCTAACAAGTACCCCAATGAGGTCTGGGACATGTTTTTTTTTTTTTTTTTCCGGACCTGAGACTAAACACGATAAAACACAAATGCTTCCAATATGTATAACCCACAAAGTATACTCAGTAATTATCAAATGAATGTAGTTTAGTCTGGTGGAGGAGAAAGCCATAAAACAGACAATTTGTTATAATATGCAAGAGGTGAAAAAAAAAGAAAAAAGAAAGAGAGAAAAGACGAGTCTGTTTCTCCAGGGTGCGAACGTTTGATGCCGTTTTATTTTGCAGCCAGTGTTTGCCGGTGACTCATCATTCCCGGGGAGATTTAACTTCACGCCTCTATTCTTTTTTTATCACTTTCTTGGACAAAAGCTTGAGCCAGTGTGGCTTTCATAATAGCGTATCGAATGCCCGAGATCACACAAAGCGTGGAGGTTTATAGAGGGAGAGGATCGTTACTTCCTCTTCATTTGCATGCTTTGGCAGAGTCTGCGGGGTCGTGGACAAACGTGAAGACACGGAGGGGACAGATGGGGAGCAGGACATCAGCTTTGATTTTACAGAGTGCTGAGTCGTGCTGTCAGACCGCACTAACATCATCAGCCTGTCCAAAAATGATGGCGCCTTGCGAATTATGGCTTCGCCGAGCATGCTGCTTAAGCCACAGACTTAACCGTGATGATTATTAACACACTGATATATTTATTACATGTCATGTTAAATCGATTTAACTAGCAGTCTTTAAACTCTTTAAGGAATCTTTATTAGTGTATAATTCTTTAGTTTGCCAGTGGAGAAACCAAGTTAGTTTTTTTTTTTTTCCAGAAATATGCTGTACATTCTTAAAAAAAAATTTTTTCAAACAGTATTAAGCCTTTATTATCTAATTTATTCATCTTTAGTGAGTAGTTTATCCTTCATCCAAGATCATGGTGGATCCGGACCATATCTGATGACGAGGCAATCCACCCCGGATAGATTTGGAAGAACAACACCATGTTTATGAACTACATTTTTTTCGCTTTAATACTTAAACTTGGCTAAGGAAACTCTTCTGAACTTGCTTGACAGAACAGCCAAAGTAGCATGACACACATGTTTCTGGACATGTGCCAGGTCTGTGCCTGGCAGCGATGCCCGCTGTGGTGCCCAGACACTCAGAGGAGACAAAGACGGAGCAGAGAGGTGTGGATTGTCTGATCCACAGACAATAAGCGGTCACTTAAAATAAAGGCAGTGGTGCAACAGTATGAATTGATCATTAAATGGCTAAAAACATGTAACATTTTCGCCATAAACTTACATACACTGTACAGAATGTGTATGGAATGACTACTATTAATATTATTAATAAGTAGCTCTTGTTGTTGTTTTTTTTCTACCACCCAACTCAGTCTCACCGACTTGGTATGGGCTTGTGGATTCAAAGGAAAAGCTCACGGTGATTAAACTTCATATCCCGCAGCCTTTCCCCTTCAGCCAGACCGCCCTAATAATTCTAACTCCAACTCTAACCTTGAACTTCCTTATAAGAGGGCTGTACCGAAAATGAGGCATAAGTGGGCATAACTTTTTTGTTAACTGACGTACGTCATTCTTCTGTACAAAAGGAGAACAGTGACTCAATTATGCCTAATTAGAATTATGACTAATTAGAAATTACAGCTCAACAAAGTCTCCATCCCAAGCCAGGAATGTGTACCTGAATAATCTTTGAGAATGCCCTTTGTCGAAGTCTGTCTCCTACTGCGCCATGGCAGCATCGACGAGAACAATGTGCACAGACGGATGAAGATGTTTAATGAAGGGGAAACCAGAACTGAAGACAACCCACACCGTGGGAGATCATCAACAAGTTTCAAAGACGATTTTCAAATGGGATTGCATGGCTCGTAATGTAGACTATGTTGTGTAGTACCTTAGAGGTAGAGAGGAAGAGTTACTCGACCAACATGTGCAATTTTGAATCACCCATGTCAGTTAATAAAACGGTATTCCCACCACTTTTGAATTACTTTCAGTATAACCCTGGTGCATTTACAGTACATACTGTATGAAAACCTATTCGATGATTAAAGCGCTTTGTGTGGTACCCAAGTCACCTGAGAATTTTATAAAGTCGCATAGTCCTGTGTTTTGAAACACATAGTCTTAGGTTTACACCCAACCAGACACAAAAGATGCCTTGTGGGTCGAAACCCCCCCCCCCCGCTCTTGCCCTCTTCTAGTCTTCCTTCTGCTATAAAATGTTTACGAGCTTCTGTCCCAAGTGTCCCGTTGCTACGCCCCTAGAGACCGTCCTCATGCCCTCTTCTAAAATCATTACAGACTCTATTAGCATGTCAACAGCAGCCATTAGCAGCTAATCACAAGAAGCCCAGCTGAGAGCAGGGGTAAAGCGCGTTTTAACTCAATTCTACACTGACAAATCGGGTCGAAGACGTCTGTAAACACTGAGGGATAATACGATACATCATCTGTCATTTAACATTCCGTAATGAATCATGGTGTTGAAAATAAATGAAGCCTGGAGCTGTAATAGGAACATCATTGCGAATCTTGCTCATTCCTTGGAAGAAAAAAAAAACAAAAAAAAACATACAGAGTTATTTGTTGCTGATTATATTTTTTTTATATATACACAGAAGAAGGGAAGCCGATTTCACCAGAAGCACTTTATAGTGAGATAATATAGTTCTTAATACTTCATACTGCTCAGTGAAAGTTATTATTTTTTCACATATCCCAGTTTCTTGTCAATAGGCTGGGGTCAGAGTGCAGGGTCAGCCATCATACAGCCCCCCAGGAGCAGACAGGGTTAGGGGCCTTCCTCAAGGGCCCCTCAGCGGCAACCTGGAGCAGCTGGGGTTCAAACCACCGACCTTCCGATTGCTAGTTCAGAGCGTTAACACACTGAGCCACGATTGCTCCGAATGGTATTTTACAGCTAATATGAGTTAGCTGTTAAAAAAAATAAATAAATATATATATATATATATATATATATATATATATATATATATATATATATATATATATATATATAAAGAAAACATTTCACTGTATTGTAACTGAAATGTCACTTGCTCCATATTTATTGATAGATATATATCTCACTTGTAAGAGTGCGGTTATACTAAATGTCAGCATAAATGTGATTAGCATCAGGCGCTAACATGATTGTGAATACAATATTATTTAATTCAACAAATCAGGATTAGGAAAATGAAAAACTCTTTTTTTTTTTTTTAAATATGCTACACATTACAGTCTTGAAAAAAAATTTTGATTCACATAATAACCATAATTATACACATAAACTGGGTTTGATACTTTATTACTGTACATTGATACAAGGAAATATCATGTTATATCATGTTACATATTGCATCATGTACATTTGAAACTTCTGATGTTTTTTTGTCACGTTGTCCACCTGTCCTGTAAAAATCCCTTTTTCCCAAAAGTGTCTTGGAGCTGTTATATAGGACATAATTTAAAGACGCAATATCAGTATTTACTGTATTCCTTTAGACTTCCTAGATCAGCACAAGTTGAGTTCTGACCCTGCAGCACATTTCTTAAGCCAGCAAGCGTGAGCTCTGAGATGCCAAACACAGCGATTAAAAAAACGGTTAGTTATATCAGTGTGTGGCTACGGCGTGAATCTGGACTGTTGCTGGACTGAGACTGCGTTGTATTAGCAAAGCCGCGTTAGCCTCATCGCCTTCCACCTGCCAGCTGCAGTTGAATTCCGCCCGCGCAGACTTTAGATCTAATTACCACAGAGCTGGACGGCGTCTCGGCGGGGAGTCCAGCTGAGGTCCCCCCCCCCCCCTGCATAAAACCTGGCCTCAGAGTGTCCAGAAGCAGATGGCAGCTTACTAGCTTTTGTCTTAGCACCCGAGCATGCTAAAAACAGATTTTGCTAGCTGGTAGGCTAGTACACAGTTTAAAACAAATGAGTGAGGATTAGACAGAAAAAGTGCATCAGCGATATCTTTTATATACATATGCATGCATTTCCTGAACTTTGTGCCAGATCTGCATAAGAGGAACAGTGCCTTTAGCTAGATGAATCCACAGAGCAGACCTCCCTTTGCACTGTGGGTGTTTTCGTGGCCTACTTTTAGGAGACGCCGCCTCAGAGCATGCACCCGCCAGTGAGGAAGCGTCTGCTATAATTCAGTGTGACAAGCAGAAACGCCTCAAAATCCACACTGATCCAACTGCAGCCATGTCTGACAGTCTTTCCCCAAGTCACCCAAAAATCCATAACCGATCCTGTCATCCACACACACACACACACACACACACACACACACACACACACAGAGAGAAAGTGATTACTTCCCAGTTCCAGCATGCCCTGAAGTGTTCTGTTCTTGTTATACCACAGAAAAGCTGTTCCACATCCATAAACTCTTAACCCTTATTCCTGTCATCACTTGTATTATAGCAGCATGGTTCCTCACTGTCCTTAATCTCATCTCTGTCTTTAAGTTAATATGCAGAAGTCATGTTCCTAGGAACCTGGGACGCACAAAGTGGACTGTAGACATTCGAACAATTATACTGTACATTAAAAAAAAAAATCACAGTTTTTTTAATCTGGCTTTGATTGTCTGGAGTGTTTGCCCTATTTGAAAACAAACCAGTGATTTGCCTTGCAACTGGAATTAGGAGCAATGTAGCGTATAAAATTATATTTTTATATTATTATATAGTCTTATAGTCGGATCAGTGAAAAGCAGTAGGGTTCACGGTCAACTCTGAGCTGTAGAGTAGCAGGTGGAGACAGGGATTTGGAAAATGCAACCTCCGCCCAATAACTTCAAGCAAATGACTGGAATTCCATATAGTGGGTATGCAAGGCTAAAAATACATGATTTTTAAATGAGAACAGGTGAACTGATTTAGCCTGTGATCCAGGGAAAGAACAAAAAAGTCTGGAAAAAAAAACAAAGATATAGAGGCCACGCCTCCTTCACTGAGACTGATAGACACATAGGCCACACCTCCTTCACTGTCAATAATAAGACACATAGGCCACGCCTCCTTCACTGCCACTGAAAAGACACATAGGCCACGCCTCCTTCACTGACACTGATAGACGCATAGGCCACGCCTCCTTCACTGAGACTGATAAGACACATAGGCCACGCCTCCTTCACTGACACTGATAGACACATAGGCCACGCCTCCTTCACTGTCACTGATAAGACACATAGGCCACGCCTCCTTCACTGCCACTGAAAAGACACATAGGCCACGCCTCCTTCACTGAGACTGATAAGACACATAGGCCACGCCTCCTTCACTGACACTGATAGGCACATTCACTGACACTGATGAGACACATAGGCCACACCTTCTTCACTGAAACTGATAAGACACATAGGCCACACCTCCTTCACTGACACTGAAAAGACACATAGGCCACACCTCCTTCACTGTCACTGATAAGACACATAGGCCACGCCTCCTTCACTGCCACTGAAAAGACACATAGGCCACGCCTCCTTCACTGACACTGATAGACACATAGGCCACGCCTCCTTCACTGAGACTGATAAGACACATAGGCCACACCTCCTTCACTGTCACTGAAAAGACACATAGGCCACACCTCCTTCACTGAGACTGATAGACACATAGGCCACGACTCCTTCACTGAGACTGATAAGACACATAGGCCACGCCTCCTTCACTGACACTGATAGACACATAGGCCACGCCTCCTTCACTGACACTGATAGACACATAGGCCACGCCTCCTTCACTGTCACTGATAAGACACATAGGCCACACCTCCTTCACTGCCACTGATAAGACACATAGGCCACGCCTCCTTCACTGTCACTGATAAGACACATAGGCCACACCTCCTTCACTGCCACTGATAAGACACATAGGCCACGCCTCCTTCACTGAGACTGATAAGACACATAGGCCACGCCTCCTTCACTGCCACTGATAAGACACATAGGCCACGCCTCCTTCACTGAGACTGATAAGACACATAGGCCACGCCTCCTTCACTGCCACTGATAGGCACATTCACTGACACTGATGAGACACATAGGCCACACCTTCTTCACTGAAACTGATAAGACACATAGTACCTTAAATTAAGGTGATATTTAAGTTAAGATGTTTGTCATTTCCTCTCACGCTTTTATTAACCTTACTGCCCAGTGTGGTTTTTCTAAGGAAGCATTTTTAAGCGTGTGAGTCATTAGTTGTTTGTCTCTCATGGTGGCTTTCCTGTTATGTGACTTCCTGTCTTTGAGATTTGCACAATCATCAGTGTTCTGCTCATAACTGCAGCGTAAGCTCTACAGTCATCACTTTATTAGAGCATCTCATTTCATTCATTTATTTATTTTTTCGGCTTAAAAAATAAATTCTGCTTACTTTTTAAAATTCCTTGCTACTCTTTACTACAGCCAGTAAACTGATGATGTTTTTACGTGACAAAAAAGGTGTTTTTTTTTTTTTTTCATGTTAAAACCTAAAGCGCTTAGGAACAGTAGGACATTCACTGGGAATCAAATCATAAACACATTTTCACCCAGAATGTCTCACAATTCAGCAAACTAAATAACGATCCCACAGCACACACAGACAAGAAAGATTGAAATGGATATCAAAGCTTCGCCGGGAGCGACAGCGCTCGCCTCCACACCTACTCAGTCTCAGTCGTTATCATATCACGCTCAAATCTTTTTCCGGGTGATTTTTGCATAATCCCAGCAGACTGAGTCGGCGTGCTGAGGAAGCGCCTGCGTGAAACTCTCAAACACTCACACAATACTGCTGACATCATCAAACACAGCATAAATGAATCTCATACTGCTTAAAGCTCACATGAATACGGGCCAGCTCACTCAGCAGAAGATCAATCGAGGACTTCATTGAATGCTTCTTGAGTCACAATTTTAAGCAGAATTAGACAAATCTAAAAAACTCAATTTCTTTATAAAATCCCCTTGAGCAAGGCCCTTAACACTGCCTCATACAGGGGAATTGTGTCATAGCTGACCCTGCCCTTTGACCCCAATTATACTGGGATTTGTGGAGAAAGAATTTCCCCGTGCAGTAATATATGTTACAAATTAAGGCTAAGAAAAGAAGATATTAAACCATTAAACACAGCTTTAGAGTCCTGAGCCATTTCATATGTCTCTATACTATAAACCCGTTTCGCTGCAGGATGCTGCAGTGCAGATCTTTTTCGTCTCTTTTACTCTTAATAAGGACGCCGAGACACGTTCCCTAAAATATTTACAAGATGGATCTACAAAATAGGATGTTCCCCTGGAGACACATATTGCTACATTTTCATCCCCACACTTTCTGTCTGTGTGGATAGATATTTAATCGACCATAAGTAATCATTTCTAAAGCATATGACTGATTTCTTATGCATGACTAGACTCCTATTTACACACGTCCCATGTGGAGCGTACGTCCATCCGGGTGGCGAATGAAACAGGGAGCAGGTGGCGATTAACAGCTGCTGATGTGTAAGGCTGAATGAGCTAAATGTAAATAATCCTATAACATGCCTCTTCACTTGACAATCCCTCATGGTTAATGTCATGCAAGGCAGGGTTTTACATGTGGTCCAGGAAAGCCCCTTCTGTGCGGCCTGAAAAAGGATGTTGTTGTGATAAAAATTGTGATACGATATTATTATGATACCTAGGTGTGCCGATTCGATTTGTATTATAAGTATAAAGAGTCAGAAATTTGAAACTTCACTCATTCATCATCTATACCGCTTAATCCTGTATTCAGGGTTACGGGGGACCTGGAGCCTATCCCAGGAGACTTAGGGCACATGGCAGGGAACACCCTGGACAGGGTGCCAATCCATCGCAAGGGACAGACACACACACTCACACAATATGGGCAATTTGGGAACACCAATTAGCCTAACCTACATGTCTTTGGACTGTGGGAGGAAACCGGAGTACCCAGAGGAAACCCACCAACCACGGGGAGAACATGCAAACTCCATGCACACAGAGATGAGAACCGAGCCTGGCCGGGGATCGAACCCGGACCCTGGCGGTGCAAGGCGACAGTGCTATCCACTACACCACCATGCCGCCCTGAATCTTCACTGATCAACTTCAAATTGTACAATTGATACTATCCTATCCCAGGAGTCTCAGGGCACGACGTGGTGTACACCCTGGACGTGGTGCCAATCCATCGCAAGGCACAAGCACACATACTACGGGCAATTTGGGGAAAGCCAATCAGTCTACTCTGCAGGATGTCTTTGGACTGTGGGAGGAAACTGGAGTATCTGGAGGAAACCCATCAAGCATGGGCAGAACGGCAGGAATTCTCCCTCAACCCTGGAGGTGCGAGGCCACCGTGTTAGCTTCTACGCCATTTATCCTTCATTTTACATAACAGCCTAATTGACCCTCCTACCTGCTTCCCCTCCAGGGTGTAGAGTCTCTTCACCACTCCGGAGTCCAGCTTGATGGCATCGCTGATGTCCGTGAGGACTTGCTCGAACGAGTGCGCTGTCTTCTTGTTCAGGAGGATGCGCACAGCCTTGCGAGGCTTCACTCCGCTCCGGATCACCGTCACCAGTTTGGGCCGGATGAAGTCCTTGTTTTCCCGCTCCCTCAGCTCGTTCTTTAGTATGGGTAAAGACGAGAGCGAGCGAGATGTTCCTGCTCTAACGTTTACCGACCAGTTGGGGTTCACGTTCTTGGTGTAGTCCACTCTGCGGAAGGGTTCGTTGGAGGCGCAGACGTAGCTTTCACCTGTCGGGGGAAGAGGAGGGCTAGAATTACGTCTGGGTGCATTGATTTTTTTTTCTTATCTTCATTGGTCAGATGGTGAATAGTTTCCTAAAACAGCATATACTGTATGAAAGGAAATCTGGAAATCACATTTCTACGGTATGAGTGCACTCATTTTAACATACATTTTTGATATCGTGACATTTCTTAATTGAAACTGATATCACTCGGGCTTTTGAGTGTTACATTGTTAACCTTGAAACAACTCCCTATAATCACGCGTGGTGTCGTGATACGAACACAAACACTACACTTCGCGTACTGCTGCGTTTTACAGCTGCATGCATTAAACATGATGCTAATCGCTTCATCGGGCACAATTAAAGGCAACAAAAGTGAGCCATTGATCCCAGACCAGTCTAAGTTCTTTCTCACTAATTAAGTACCCCAGGAAGACTTGCGCCGTGGATGAAAGAGTCTTTTATAGCCTGCCACAATCTCTGGAATGCACTGAACAGTTCCAAAGCTGCAATCGACATTTTAACAGCACCTTTATCTCACAAACACATGCTTCCTGCTTATCGGAAGTGCACGTCAGAAAGATGAATTTCTCCATGCAAAATTTTGGTTGGCTTTCATAACAGCGGGTCCCATAAACAGTTTGGATGTCCGGGTGGAACGCGGAGCACGCCGAGGCCACTTCTGTCCCCTGTGCTCTCTCGTCTCTTCGCTAACTCTTGCGGTGTTGGCTGACGTCCTGAGCACATTCCCGGGTAACAGTGCTAAATCGAGCCCTTCCCTTTCCCTAAGGTCTACTCAAATCCACGCTCTGATGGTAAACGAAAACCACGAGAAGGGATGACTAAATCAGTGGATGAATGAATGAATGAATGAATGAATGAATGAATGAATGAGTAAGCGTTTTGTCCTTTGGAAGAAAAAAAAAAAAGAAAAAAGAAAAAGCTGTTTTGAATAACTAAGGCAAGCAGAAATATGCGACGAGTGTTTAAACTGGTGCATGCTGCAAGAAGGTCTGAAAAACTACGTCTGAAGAAGCTGATGAACGTTTACTCTGTGTGTGTGTGTGTGTGTATGTGGGTGTGTGTAAGGGTAGGCACAGCTTGGCACTACAGCATGTGCAGCTGGTCGAAAAATGGACCTTTGTCATGCAGAGACTAACAGCATTTTGTAGCATCATACGAGGGGGAAAACAACCACCAAAGACAATCAGAAGCACATTTCAGTCCGGTTCTGATTAAACGCGTGCATTTACCAGTGCCGTGCTCTCCACATGATGCTCGGGGGTGCATTTCATTTTTTTTTTTTTTTTAAGTCAAACAACCAACCACTTGCTGCATACAGTAAGTGATAATGCTATGAGAACACTGTTGCTAGGTAGCTGGAAAAATATGGACATTGAGCTAGTTAATAATAAGCTAGCGGACACCTCAACATTACGTATTTAGTTGCTTGCACTGGCATACCATAAAAGTTACAAAGGTTGGTGTTAAGACGAAGGATGTATACTGTAGATAAGCATGTATTATTTCAGGTAGCGTGTTGAGGGTTCGATTCCCACCACGGGTCTGTGTCTATGGAGTTTGTACACCTCTGCTTGGTGGGTTTCTTCCCACATGCAGATTACATCAACTGGTGTTCCCAAATTGCCCGTAGTGTGTGCCCTGTGATGGACTGGCACTGGGATGTACTCCTGGGATAGGCTCCAAGCCAACATGTGTTCCCGATCCTTGACGTAGGAAGGCATTTACTTACTGTCACTTGGCTTAGGACTTGTGAGCAGCCTTTGTAGGACGTATTTGCTACAGTATCTCAACGGACAGTTTGAAAATGAGCCAATTTCATAAAACATGGAAGCGTCAAAAAGGTCTCATTCTGTTCCATGCGTCTATACAGTACACGTACATTCGCTGTGGTCCCAGTGATTCCTAGTGCTCTCATTAAAATGTTTAGCTTTTTATATGATCAAGCATCCCGCAATACAATCAGTTGTGATATCCAACAATGATCCAGAACACCCTGAACATTGCATTAGATAGAGCACCGGAACTGAGCCGTGATGTTGGACAGTTTCCATATTTCTGCTAGCTTTAGAGTACACAGATGAGCTTGTCTACGGAAGCAATGATATAAACTGCATTTTGGGGAAGTGTGCATTCCATATGGGACCACTGACTGACAGCAGCAGAAGGTGAGTCCCAAAAATAGAGACTTGGAACTGAAAAACTGTATCAGAATGAATCAGGGAGGCCTGGAGAATGCGGTACGTGTGTCGCGATCAGACCTCAGCATCATATCAGGCAGCAATCGTGAGTGTGTATCTGTATTAACGTTTCTGAGCAATGTCCTTGAATCCTATCAAACATTCGAGGCAATGAAAACGCCGACCCTGCAGCAGTACTGTAGTTTGGATGCGTTTCAGCAACTGAGTGAAGTGCTGGCTGGATTGGGTTTATGAATTACAGCACAGGGAATGACGGAGAGGTTTAAGACTATAACTGATATCAGGGGATGTATTGACGGAGAGGATGGAATATATCGGGCTGGATGGAAGTTGTACAGTGTGGATATGTGGAATTATTGATTGCATGTATATGCTACTCTCCAGATTCCATTCATGGCATCACTAAAACTAATGCTAACAAATGACTCTGTATGGGGTGGGGGGGGAGGGTGCGGTGTTTGAAGTTTATTTAGTTAAGATGTCGAAGCAATCTTTTTCCCCAAAGTGCCTGGTGATGCACAGTTCATATATCAAGTGGTTCCAGTAAACTAACAAGATTGGACAAGAACATTCCGGTCGTGCCAGTATTCAGTGCAACTGCACAAAGACACTAGGACATGCTACATTACATTCGGATTTTAGCAATAGCTCCTCACACTAAAACAAGTAGAAAGACATTAAATAGCAAAGTATTTGACTATATAGGGTGTGAAACATCAGTGAAGAAGAAGAATTGAGCTGTGCACCTTTCGAGTGAATGACTGAGGTGAGATGAGGTGACGGAGGCGAAGACTCAAAAAGTGTTTCTAGAAATCAGAGAGTTCAAAACATTTCGGATTTTTGTTCAAATTTTTCTGTGTGCATTTTGTACATGTCAGAAATTAACATAAAGGTTGGTAAAGTTATAGAAAAGTATTTTATCTTAAATATATACGACCAGTTTTATTGCAAAATGAGATATCTCCACTTTGGCAGTTTTGACAAAATGGCATGCTTTTTTTTTTTTTAATATATATTTTTTAAAGAAGCAAAAGGAGTAGGAACTGTTCTGCACAAGAAAAAAAATGCATTATGCATCATGCATTAGTGTTTGTGGCAATGTAAATATGCAATTTATTACCAATCTAAACGTCCTAGATTTTATACAGCTATATATTTAACCCGAAAATGTTTTGTTATAGACAACCTGGTGTGCATGAGGAAAATCATTAGCAAAAATCATTGAAAGTTAAAAAATGGTGTTTATCTCATTTTGCAGTCTTTTTTTTTTAACTGTTTGTTCAAAAAAGGTTTTAAGATCAGTACCGAGGTTAAGGTTTGTACCTTTCTTAAATAGGATCTCATTGGAAAATTCTCTGAACCTGAAACTTTTTCCCTGTAGGGGCAAACTGAAACGCCTTGATGATAAAACATTTTTTTTTCATTCCTCTTATCCTGTACAAACCAATCCATCACAGTGCAGACACATACACACCACCAATTAAGCTAATCTGCATGTCTTTGGTCTGTAAACTCAGCACACACAGACCCGAGGTGGGAATCGAACCTTCGACAATAGAGGTAGTTTCAGTATTTTGACCCAAATTGGGTTGATCCAACATACTGGGTTTGAGAAAGGAAACTGGAACATCATTTTATGATTTACTGTCAGAGTTTCCCAAGTTTCCCAAGTTTAATATTAATTATTGTTTTTATGATTTTTTTATTTATTTGTTGAAACAATGCATCATTAGATCAACCTTGGTTTGTTGTTTATATGAAAACAGCTATTCATACGAGTGATATATTGTACTGTACCTTTGCATCTTTTTTGTGTATGGCAAAGCAAGGTGGTCACCACAAGGTGCCTCACAAACTAGTAACAAAATAAAAAATCGGAACCCAATGTAACAGGTTTAAAAACCCCAAGCCGAGTCCATTGCCGGACAACATTTTACAAATCATGTTAACGAATACAATATATCCTTCATTTTCCTACATATTCACAGGTTCAACCTTTAAACTCTAAATATACTTTAAAAGCTTCATATGTCTACTGATAATTTTAAAAATCATTTCCACATAACAAGAGAACAGACTCCCAAGACGCCAGGCTTTATTAAGCTGTCGAATTAACAAACGGCTAAATTAGCCGCTCTGCTCCAGATGGGGGTCACGATAACTGATGTAAAAAGACTGACACAAATGAGCAGTTTCACACATAATGAAAAGGCGGGAACTGGTTACGGTCACACCAGGGATTGTGGGATACAAAGGCGGCCTTGACGAGGGACTCAGGTGTGAAATTCCCACAGCGATCAGCGACCTTCCACCCCGGACACTGAGCCAGTGTCCTTCTGGTGTCCAGATGAGACTTCACATGTCCTCAGCTGGTACTCTGTCTGTCGTTATAATATATGACATACAGTACACGCTCTCTCTCACTGTTAATGATGTATAGCAACCACTGTCACAGCAGCTGTTAGAGAAGACCAAATCATAATCTAAAATTTAACAACGTAGTTGCATAAATAATAATAATAAGAAGAAGAAAAATAATAAGAAAATCAGAGCTGGTTGAGGTGGCTGGGGAAAGAGGAAGTTTGTGGTTCCCTGCTGGAACTGCTACTGATTATGAATAAACAGTCGAAGATGGATGGATGGATAAACGGATAAACGGATGGATAGATGGACGGACTCAGCGTTTCATCGTAAGCGCTATTGCGTAATACCTGACTTCAGCATATTTGACAGACGAAATGGGAAACTGGATGTTCAGGTTCTGTTATCATCATGCTAAACAGCTAACTTGGGCGAGATAGATTTCCTTTCTCAAACAATGAACTGTACAGTCATTGTTTTAGATTTAACAATCGGATGTGTCTATGAGTCTTCTAACCTAAAGCTAATACTTGCATAACAGAGTAACACATTTAAAAGGTGAGAAGCTTCACTTTGTTTACGCCAGTATTAAGGAAAAACTTTGAATTGGGAATGAAATCATGAGTTAACTTCAGTTCCGTTGTTATTTTACGTCAATCAAAGACGTTACCTGCCTGTTTACTCTGAGAGAGTAGGGTTCACTGAGTGCAAAGAATATTAAGAGTAAATATTCCTTATTTCAAAGAACCATTGTGTGTACGGTTTGCTATAAATAGTGTTGTTATAATAGTCCTTTTCACATCTAAATGCGTAGATTGTTTTCTGTTCTGGTTAAAAACCTAAATGTATTTGGATTTGTCTGCATTCCTTATGTGTCCAGGAAATTATGGCCGGTTTGCTGCTATGAAAAGTTGAGTCAAAAACAATGCTGGCTTTGATTAGAGTCCGTGGCATCATTTTGAATACGGTCAATTATACGTTTCTTGTACTGATGATGAACACTGCATAAATTCTTCTCCAGCGCATCCCAAATATTCTCAGTTGGGTTAAGGTCTGGACTCCGTGGCCAATCCATGTGTGGAAATGATGCCTCATGCTCCCTGTACCACTCTTTCACAATTTGAACTTCATGAATCCCGGCATCGCCATCTTGGGACACACCCGTGCCATCAGGGAAGAAAAAAAAAAAATCCATTGACGGAAAACCCTGGTCAGGTCGTCAGCTGACTTTATTTTATTATTATTATTGCTGAGTCTAGACCTGAGCGACTGAAGCAACCCCAGATCACAACACTGTCTCCTGAGACTTGTACTGTACAGTGGACTCTATGCATGATGTGTGCATGAATTCATCCGTCTCTCCCCTTACCCTGACTCACCCATCACTCTGGAACAGGGTCAACCTGGACTCATCAGACCACATGACTCTTTTCCAGCGCTCCACAGTCTATTCTTTATGCTTTCTAGCAAAATTCAGAATAGCCTCACTGATAAGTGGTTTTCTTAAGGCTACGCACAGTTCTCTCGGCATTGTGCATGTGGAGATGCTCTGACTCTCACTATTAAACATAGCCGTGAGTTCTACTTACAAGTGTTGCTCTCATCACACTCATTCATGATGTTTGCTTTCCAATCACACTTCTTCCTCGAAGATGCTGTTTCACCATTATCCTTCCAGGTTTAATGATGCGTTATTTGGTTCTTAACACAATTTTAATAGTTTCAGCAATATCTTTAGTTGATTTCAGAGATCAGGCCCGAGTTTCCTCAGCACCACAGGACATGGTAGAGCGAGCATCGCACTGAACTCTCTCTCTCTCTCTCTCTCTCTCTCCCAGTTAAGATGACTCTTTAGGGAAACTCAGCCTACATTGTGATGTGTCATTTAGATAAATATATATGACAGAAGTTTCATGCTGGCAACCTAAATAAAAGCAGAAGCCAGGATGCATGCACATGCACATACACACACACACACACACACACACACACACACTTTCATATGCTATACTTTGGGTCAGTGGTTTTAGCTTGGGAATAATCTCATCCCAACTGCATAACGCACAGCACATTTACACACATTTGCCCCACTTTCTAGCAAATGGACTCGCGATCAGTAACATCGCAGCGCTCATGGAGTCAATTTATGGAACCAACCCCTGGAGACGGGAATCGATCTCGACGTGCCATATGGATTCCATAATCCTGAAACGTTCTACTTGGAACAGCGCGAACGTTAAAAACTCACCAGCACTTACGGCTGCTCCCTGGACACGAATCAATTCTATCGACTCGGTTGTACATTATTAGAGTCGATATGAGTCAAGAGCTCTGTGTTCTAGTGCCATTTTAGAGGATTTCTGCCTGCTGCGTCAGCCACGAGGTCAAGAAGCGAACTTTAACATTTTAAGAAGGGGAATATTCTCTGTATAGACAGGACTGTACTGTGCGAAAGTCTTGAGCCGAACAGTGACCCGTGAGTCAGTCAAACATAAAGAACATCAAACTTAAGGCATGAACCGGTGAGAAACAGGTGCGGATGATGAACAGATGATCAGGCCGGTGATTAGTATATTGCTGATGCTGAATGTTGAGTGGATAGAACAGACGAGAGGGGAAATGAGGCTGCTGCTGAGGTCGTTACGTAGATGTCACAGTTCAACATCATTTAATTTCATGTAATATGAGATGAGGTAATACGAAATTAGGCTCTTTCACTAGACTTTTGCACAGCAGCACTGTATATATTAAATATAATGAATTTAAAATGCAAAATATTTCACTTCCACCCCTTGCCTTCTTTACTGTGTATTGCAGTCCTCTGTATTCCAGTTTGGTAAGATGCCATTACTTTTGGTAAAGGGCCTTTATGATGACATATTTCCCCGGGGGGGAGGAAAGCAGATATACTTTAGGTTTAGGGACTCTTTTAAACTACAAAATCTGTCCTTTAGTCAGGATACTACAGGGGTTTTTTTAGCGGTCATAGATTTTGGTGGGGTACGGCTACAATAATAATAATTAGAATAAAATGAAATGATGTTGAGAGGCTATCACACCTTGATTTAAACTATAGGCTATTATCTAGTGAGGTGTTAGCAATCCCTCAAGGGATTTGATTTGCTCAAGGCAATAGCAACACAATGGCAGATTGGTAGTGAACCCATGACCTTCTGATTTGTTACCCAAAGCGTAAAACATTTGAGATGTCAACCTCAGCTTCTTTCTGTCAAAAAAAAAAACATTAGTTAAGTAAAGAATTCAAAATGTATATGGTTATTTAAAAGGACTTGATGAAAATGAACGCTTGTTGAACATGTGATAGAGTGGATGAGGCGGTGATCGAACTGCCCCTGCGGATCGGCCATCACTGCTACTGACCTTCATGCATTTTACATAGCAGCTCTGTATTCTGACTTTGTAGCGTGCTGGTCTCAGTTCCTACTACAAAATAGATCCAAACAGTCCGTAAAAATAATCTGGGAATGATTAATAATTACATAACTGCTTTGAACTCTCTCACTTTTATCGACCCTGTACAAGCACCACCCAGTTTCCCCAGCTTTCGGCTTTAGTTCTGTCATCTAGACTCATTGCTCTCTCTCTCTCTCTCTCTCTCTCTGTCTGTCTGAGTCTCTCTTGAAAGACATGTTGGCACAGCAAAATTACTTTCTGTGAACTGATGTGAAATAAAATGTGTCAGTGTATGTTCCACTTACATAATTATACAGTTCACATCAGCTAACTATATTTATTAGGGATGTACTGTTTAAGGTTTTGCCATCTGTCTTGTGCAGTACGCCAGAGTGTATTATAATGAATAGTGGCAAAATGATTATACTGCATGTTATCAAGCAATCTTTAATGAGGCATTAGAGCCTCGTGAAGCATGATTAAATGCTTTCAACGAATCATTACCACTTGCTCACTCATCGTCTATACCGCTTTATCCTGTATACAGGGTCGATGGTGTCCAGGGTGCTCGGCGGCTGGAGCTTTTATCAGGAGACTTAGGGCATGAATTAGGGTACCATTCAAATCCATTGTAGGGCCCCACACATACACAAACTGGAAACGGAAGTTAGCCTAACTTGCATGTCTTTAGGCTGTGGGAGGAAACCAGAGTACCCCGAGAAAACTCGCCAAGCATGCAGAACATGCAAGCTCCAGGCACATAGACCCGAGGCGGGAATTGAACCTGGACCTGGACCCTGGAGGTGCAATGCGACAGTGCTAACCACTAAGCCACCGTGCTGCCGAATCATGATCATTTTACAAGAAACATACTGTAAGTGCAGTTATATTAGTAAGATTTATGAATAGCATTTGAGGTTTCTGGACCCACCCAATGCCCGCAAACCCTAGCCAGGGTGTATCAGGAAGGGCATCCGGCGTAGACAAACCTGTGTGTAAAAAGTTGTTTGGTCCACTGTGGCAACCCCTCAACGGGAGCAGCCGAATGAGCAACAGACTAGAATAGAAAAATATGCAGCCTTTACTTGAGAATGCTCATGCCCAAGTAAAGACATGAAGATGTCTAAACAGAGGGTAAGAAAGTATGAGGACTAATTATTGTGCATTTGTGTCATTTGGTATGAATGCGCGCACACACACACACACACACACACACTCTACTAGTTCTTCCAGACTAGTTAACAAACATCCACACACTACAGTCAATTTGAAGATGGCAATTAGCTTAATCTGCATGTGGGAGGAAACCAACCAAGCACAGAGAAAACATGCAAACTCCACGTGCACAGACCCTGAGGTGGGAATCGAACCCAGACCCTGAAAGTGGAAGGGCGACAGGGTTAACCACTAAACCATGGTGCGGCTGAATCATTACCGGTTTACAAGAATCATAAATGCAGTTATGAAGATTTATAAACAGCACTTGAGATTTCTTGGAAAACTTTAACTTTGGAGTGCTCGTGCAAAAAAAAAAAAAATGTCAATGACGATGTCTAAATAAGGGGTAAGAATGTGTGTGTGTGTGTGTGTGTGTGTGTGTGTGTGTGCTCCACTGATGTCTAATTATTGTGCATTTGTGTGAGCTGGTATGAACGTATGCACACACGCACACACACACACACACACTCACTCACTCACTCACCCTCTACAAGTTCGTCCAGACTGGTGACCTTCCTCGCTCCGTCTATAGTATAAATGCAGCGCACCCCCTGCGGCAAGCTCGCGCCGTCCCACAGCGAGCGCGTGAGCTCCGCGAGCAGCGCGTCGAGCGAGCGGAAGCGGTCGCCGGACACGGCGTACGCCAGGCCCTCGAAGTGGCGGTCCCCGTTGCGGTAGAAGCGCACTTTCCGCGCCTTCTTCTCGGCGGCGAGCGAGCGCAGCGTGCGCGCGCGGTAGAAGCTGCAGTGCGCGCTGTGCGCGGGGCTCGCCACCGAGCCGTAGCCGTTGCCGTTGCCGCGGGACGCGCAGCGCGAGCTGGCCGCGCTCGCGCGACCTGAACGCGGCGCCTTCTCCCGCTCCTCAAAGTGCTCCCACTCGATGCTCCTGCCCGAAGACATGACGCAGGGACGGATGAGGACGTGTGTGTGTGAGAGAGAGAGAGAGAGTGTGTGTGTGTGTGTGCGCGCCGACCGGGTGGTCTACGCGTCGCCGGTGCGTAACTGTGGAATGAACGTTATACACTCTTCAGCTCATCGATTCAAAACGAAGGTTTGTTTTTCTGATGGCTTCTTTGAACTTGGTTACAACTTGGGCATCCAAATACAATGCATCTATAAAAAAAACAATCCAACATCAAAGAACTAAAAGATTCCTAAGTCAACTGTTAGAACTCCCAAATTGCCCCAAAATAGTCTTTAACTTATGAGGAAGATGATGAGAATCCTTCTGAAAAGCATCCATACAGTCGGGAAGCGTTTGATCAGGAATGTAAAACCTCCACATCAAAAGTCGAAGCAGCTGCTCCGTTTATTCCAGCCCCATCTCTTTCACTCTCTCTCTCTCTCTCTGGTGTGCCCACACACACACACACACCACGTACCCAACACGAAACACAATACTGTACACCCAGCACGCCCTCTCTGAATCTGGCCTCCCAGGATTGGCCAGAGCAGCGATGAGTCGTGACGAGTCAAATGCCTGAGTCGACTCTTTCGAACCAACTGATTCACAGCCGTTTTGATTCAGTGATTCACCACTCACAGAGAAGCAAGTCGATCCTTTAAAGGGCAGAGATTCAGTGGGTTAAGGTACTGCGTCACTGAACCACCAGGGTGCCATTGTTGGGCCCTTGTACAAGCAAGGCCCTTGTAACTATCCGCTCCCGGGTGTGGTAGACACACACATACCAGTAGTAGTGCTGTATCGTGGCTGACCCTGTACTCTAACTCCAGCTACATTGGGCAGATACCCTTATCCAGAGTGACTTACATTCATCTCATTATGAATCTAAGCAGTTGAGGGTTAAGGGCCTTGCTCAAGGGCCCAACAGTGGCAACTTGATGGTGCTGGGGTTGGGGTTTTGCTATGCTGGGATATGCAAAGAAGGAATTTCACTGTGCAGTAATGTATATGTGATAAAGGGTTACATTAAATTCTTTTTTTAAAAATTCTTAGAATGTCTAATTTTCTTATTCTTATTGTTTTATTAGTCACAGCCATGATATGGCACCCTCTGACCAGGAATGAGTACAGCTTAAAACTCACAGCATGTTTTGTTTAACTTTCTTTTTTTTTTTAAAAAAAATAAACACATATAGGGCTCAGGATTGTGCAGTATACAGTAGCATGACATATCCTTTTTTCAGCACAACTGAAATGATGAATGACTGAATTAAGGTTATAGGCAGCGCAGTGGACTGCTGATGCTGATTGGAAGCATGGCCCGTAACCCTCAACTGTGCAATGCCGTAAAAATGTAAGTCGCGCGAAAATATTTAATTTTAGCCAACTATTAAAAAAAGCACTAATTTTTAAAGATCTATATTTCTATATTCTATATTTTATATTTCTACATAGTTCTATATTTAAAAAAATATATTTTTAAAGTTCTATATATTTCCCATATTACGGTAGTGGTAAAATTTACATGTTATAAAAGTAATTAATTAATTTTTAAAAAATTTTTTTATCGTCACTGACTTATAGTGTGTTGCCGCTTTTAAGGATTATTAAGTAATATGCAAAGGCCAACCTTTGGTTCAGGAATGTTTTAAACACTTCCTTTGCTGACTTCTGGGCATCATATCTATGCAAGTTATGTAAAGTGACGTGGGTGATATTCACTTCCGAGGCGTGGAGGGAAGCACGCTGAATACAATAGTGAAGCACGGCCATTGTGTCAGCAACCCACATTCCTGGTTTCCCAGGGTGATTTTGTCCAACAAACGGGATATCCACCTGATATCTGAAGTATATAAAATTATGCTGACATCCATTGTACTCGAAGCTCTGTTCTCGAAAATGTGGCCTCCTACATGGAAGCTCAGAAACTCAGAAGCTCAGAAATCCCATTCCGCACTGCCTGAGTCCTCATACACAAATGATGTGACAACAACATGGCGGGGCAGATTTAACTATTTCTACTTGACCAAACTTTGTTTTTTGTTGGTATGTCGCTGTTGTGTTAAGGCGAGTATTAGAACTGTTATGTAATGTATATCGGAATGTTCCTTGTGATTGATCTTTTTTTTTTCATAAGAAAACACGAATAAGATTGTTATAAACAAAAAAAGTTGTTATAGTATACTGTTTGTCATAGCTAGTCATGTAAAAATAATACTTCATGTGTATTATTATTACACTTTCATACCATTAGGAAGATACGAGAAGCCATATTCATGGTTTAAAGTTTTTCATTTGTTCAAGGCTTTAATACTCTACTGGGTATGTGTCATGCTTCCAATAACGGTATACTATAATTTGAGAATCTGTGCTTACTTTGTCCATATTTTTTCTCCATGAGTTTTGCTGGATTCCACAAAACTCAATTAATCAGACAAAATCTTCCATTGATGTATTTTTATCTTCAAAACATGCATATTTGTAGCCCTGTTAGCTCATTTCTCCTATTAACAGCCTATTGTTTAAGTCTTAGTCTAATCCGAAATGCCCGCTTGTGTAATGAGAGTATATTGTATGTTGTTTTTAATAGTCAGAGCTCTACGATGGAAAAATTCAAAATGTATCAAAACCCTTCTATTTGTTTGTTCTTGCTGATCTGCTCACCTCCGTCCTCGGGTGCGCATATTATGGTCATTTACATTGAAGTAAAATAGTGTAAATGTGAGCATAGATGCTACACACTGCCATTCTGGAGGTGCTTTTATGACTTAAAATGCACACAGCTGAAAGGAAGGAAGTGTCGCAGCAAAGAGGAAATCCAGTACACAATCACAAGCGCTCACGGATCCAGCCCGGAGTGCAATCCCACCCTCTGAAAAGGGAAAAGGTCAAAGAGATGTAAATCTGTGCTGAAAGCGCCTCTCAGTGCCGGGGCTTGCATCTGAATAATCTCCAATGCTATTGAGCTAGACAGAGGCGTGAATGTGCATTCTGTAGAATAAACACCTAGTAACAGTTAGTGGTGAGCATCTGACAAAAGAAGATATTGCATCATAAAATATAAGAGCCAATCACATTCAACTATGCAGATGTGTCTTATTTAAAGCGAAAATGGTTGAGAATAGATGCAGATGTTTAGATGTGGAGGCTCACAGTATCTATCTATCGATCTATCTATCAATCTATCTATCTGAACTTTTGTGTGTTTGTGCATACAAATTACAAACTTTTCTAAAGCTCATGGCTAAAAAAAAAAAAAGGTAACTATTTTAAATAAATTATATTAAACAGACTGCACCAGGTCTGTTTTTAATTCACAACATAATACAAGTCATGACTTAATTATTTTTTTTATTTTTATTTTTTTTTTACAAACTTTCAATTTAGGATGGACAAAATTGACACTTGTTGTGTGTGTGTGTGTGTGTGTGTGTGTGTGTGTGTGTGTGTTCACGTTTAAATTCACTTTGTGGGAAATATGCTTGAATGAAATTTTGTTTAAATGTTCTTACAGGCATTTCTGTAGTGATTGGACGGAGTTGATTATTAAAAATCAAAGCGAGTTTTGCTCGCTAGCATTTAATATATATATTAAACGTTTTAATAACTTTAACAACTTTTTATCCTGCAGATTGCAGTGAGCAAACTTCAGGACTGATCCAAGTCTGCCATCTAGCGGACACAACATCAAACTGCACCCTGAGAACAGATTTCCAGGTTTAACTAGTAGATTGAACTACTGCCCCCTGCTGGCCGTCCTACCAGGTTTGTGAAATTAGTTAAAATTCTCTCTCTCTGTGGAAAAAAAAAAAAGTTAAATAGTTTTGCTTGTCACACTTACACAGTATATGCCTGAGATCATCAAACAAATTAATATTAATATTTATAACAAAATGAAATATTACACAAAGATAACTACACTAAAGAGTAAATACAAAATTATTAAGGGAAAATGTCTATTAATTCAGCCACACTGGAGGCTTTTCAAATATCAACAACCTGTTTAAGGATCTCAATCGGATTTCAAGTCCGGCCTTTGACTAGGCCACTGTTTTTTTTTTTTTTTTTTTTTAGCCTTTCAGAGGTGAACTTGCTGGTGTGTTTCAGATCCTTGTCCTGCTGCATAACCCAAGTGCACTTGAGCTCAAGATCACAAACTGATGACCGGACACTCGCCTTCAGGATTTTCTGGTAGAGCACAGAATTCATGCTTCCATTAATTATAGCAATTGGTCCAGGTCCTGAAGCTGCAACACCCCAGACCATCACACTACCACCACCGTGTTTGACTTTTGCTTCGATGTTCTTTTTATGAAATGCTGTGTTAGTTTTAATCCAGATGTGATGGGGCGCACACCTTCCAGGAAAGGTCTTGGGGAGAATCAAGATGTTTTTGGCAAATGTGAGATGAGCCTTTGCGTTCTTTTTGGTCAGCATTGGCACTTTTACATTTTTACATGGGGCCAGGTAGGTTTAAACAGCTTTTCCCCTTAATGAATTTAAATAATTAATTAAGACTGCAGGTTATCTTTGTGTAGTATTAACATTTGTCTGAACAAATGCAAAAATGTGTCGTCTAAAAGCACATCATGTATTCTATTTTAAAAGTCAGGACAGGATATTTCAGGACAAGTCTTGTTTGCCTCTTCCAGAAGGTTACAATGCCACACACAAACATGCACAGCCCGAGTGTTTGCCTGGCACCAGATCAGTGTTTACCGTGGTGCATTTGTGCTGGAGCTGCAAACGAAAATTCTTAATTGAAAAGCATATTCACATATTTGAATGCTTGTGCATGAAGCCGGATTAAAGATAAATCTTTTACAAGTGTCTTCAGGTCTGCAGCGAGAGACTCAGTGCTGTTATTGTGTCGAAGAAATATTAATCACAGAGGGGATTATTAAAAGAAATAAACTAATACTCTAAACTGCTACCTTATTGCATGTTCTTATTTTATTTTATTTTATTTTATTTTATTTTATTTAGTGTATCCATATTGCTCCCCAACTTTATATGAAGGGTGCCAATAATTCTGCAGTGGATGGAATTGGAGATACAATTGTAACTCTGCCTAGCCATGCTCTGCTGATAAGAACTGAGATAAGAGCTGATAGTGCCAGGTGATGCCATCACGGAGTGGTACTGATTCAAGCATTCGATTTTTTTTTCTGGCTTTGGGTTCTGTGATGGTGGAACTTCCTCTCTTTGTTTATGTGGTAGATAAACTTGAAGACAGAAATGTTCCGGGGAAACTCAGTTAGCAAGGAAGATAATGTTTTTATTTTTTCAATATTGTCTGTATAATAGAATAAAAGTTTTTGAAGTGTTCCAAAATAAACAAAACATAAATTCTACTTCAAACAATGACACGGAAACAACTATTATTTGGTTCTACAGTAAATAAAAATGTTAAGAGAAACAACCAAAAATTCTCGTTTTATTTACGCTCCTTAAGACTAGAACCTCAACCCATGCTTGTAGAAAATAAGAGGGCAGCGTGGTGGTTCGCTTTGGCCATCTGACAGCGCCGTCCTTCCCAGTTTGAGCCCTAGTTACTGTTTTTGTCGATCTCTTTATACTCTCCCAGTGTTGATGGCGGTTTCCTCCAAGCTCATGAGAAAAAAAGAAAAAAAACAAGGTAGGTGGATTGGCTCCTCTGAACGGTCCCTAGTTGTGATTGTGTGTGTGAATGTGTCTGTTCATGATGTCCATCCAAGATATATTCCCACCTCGTGCCCATCGTTCCTGGGATAGACTCCAGATCCTCCACAGCCCTGGCAACCATCAATCACTTACTGGAGATGAATGAAAGCACGAAATAATGAATTGAACACAAACAATGAATTAAATGAATCAATCTAAATGGAAATGTTTGATATCAGCTAATTCCACAATTCATTCCAAATGTATTAAATAGCACACGTGAAGAGGGATGATGTAATAATTAAGGGATTAAGTTCATAGAAGCAAATTCAGTAGAAGCACATTTATTGTTGAGAAGTGTTAAGTAAATCGAACAGGCTGAAGTCATCATAAACTCCAGGTCCAAGTGATCTGGAGCAAAGTGACCCAGAAACGGTCAGAAAGCTTTTTGGCAAAGCAGGCAGCGCTCTAAAAGGTCACTTATACTCATCAGGGGAATCTAAAAATATATAAGCTTACTAAAGCACTCAGCCTAAAATGCTGGAAAAATAGCCTGAGCACTTAAATAATAATAATAATAATAATAAAAAAAGCAATGTAAATGTTCTGTCTGTATATAACATCTTCCTGATGACCGCTACAGGTATTGTATTATATATATATATATATATATATATATATATATATATATATATATATATATATATTATTATTATATTTTATTATTATTTTATTATTATTATATTATAAATAATTTTTATATTATTTTATATATTATTATATAAAATAAAGGCAACGTTGGCCACCTTTTCAATCTTTGGTTTGGAGGGCTTCATAGAAATGGTCTTGCATATTTTTAACCTTTGCTACATTGAATAAACCAACACAGAGGTCTGCTAATCCCATGAATGCGGTTTCGTCCTCACTGTGGATGTATTTGTGACAGTGAGGAAGTTTAACAGATTGAGACCGAGTTCATTAGCCAAATTAGCCATTTCGTCAAATTATGCGAACCGATTTTAGACCCCATTAGTCACAAAGAAACCAATCTAACAATCTTTTAAGCGGTGACTATTTTGTGATTATCCTGCACTCGATTCAGCTCTCCAGCTTACATCTTAGCTGCTGAGTATATGGTGTGAAAGAGCAGGTTGCTTGATTCATGATCAGTGTGTGACGCTTGACTAAGTCTCAACTAAATGAGATGATGTTCCAAATGATGAATAAGCACAATTGTTCCCACCACCTAACCACTAATAAGCACTGTTGCCAATGATTAATCACCAAACACTGTTGTTTGCAATGAACAATCATTATTAATTATTGGTCCCAACCACTTATCATTAATCACCATTAGTCCCTGACAAATCACAACTGTTTCCAATATCCAATCATTAACACTAGTATTTGCAATATCTAATCACTAAACACTATTATTTCCAGTGACCAATCACAGGACTTTATTGTTTCCAATGACTCATCACTAAACACTATTATTTCCATTGACCAATACCTAATCACTATTATTTCCATTGACCAATCACTAAACACTATTATTTCCAGTGACCAATCACAGGACTTTATTGTTTCCAATGACTCATCACTAATCACTATTGTTTCCAATGACTCATCCCTAATCACTATTATTTCCAGTGACCAATCACTAAACACTATTATTTCCAGTGACCAATCATAGGACTTTATTGTTTCCAATGACTCATCACTAATCACTATTGTTTCCAGTGACCAATCCCTAAACACTATTATTTCCAGTGACCAATCACTAATCACTATTGTTTCCAGTGACCAATCACTAATCACTATTGTTTCCAGTGACCAATCACTAAACACAATTATTTCCGATGACCAATCACTTATAACTATATTTTCCAATGACCAATTACTGGACACTTTTCTTTTCCGATGTCCAATCACTGAGCATGATTATTTCCAGTGACCAATCACTAAACACTATTATTTCCAGTGACCAATCATAGGACTTTATTGTTTCCAATGACTCATCACTAATCACTATTGTTTCCAATGACTCATCACTAATCACTATTATTTCCAGTGACCAATCACTAAACACTATTATTTCCATTGACCAATCACAGGACTTTATTGTTTCCAATGACTCATCACTAATCACTATTGTTTCCAATGACTCATCACTAATCACTATTATTTCCAGTGACCAATCACTAAACACTATTATTTCCATTGACCAATCACAGGACTTTATTGTTTCCAATGACTCATCACTAATCACTATTGTTTCCAATGACTCATCACTAATCACTATTATTTCCAGTGACCAATCATTAAACACTATTATTTCCAGTGACCAATCATAGGACTTTATTGTTTCCAATGACTCATCACTAATCACTATTATTTCCAGTGACCAATCACTAAACACTATTATTTCCATTGACCAATCACAGGACTTTATTGTTGTGACTCATCACTAATCACTATTGTTTCCAGTGACCAATCCCTAAACACTATTATTTCCAGTGACCAATCACTAATCACTATTGTTTCCAGTGACCAATCACTAAACACAATTATTTCCGATGACCAATCACTTATAACTATATTTTCCAATGACCAATTACTGGACACTTTTCTTTTCCGATGTCCAATCACTGAGCATGATTATTTCCAGTGACCAATCCCTAAAGACTATTATTTCCAGTGATTAATCACTTATAACTATATTTTCTAATGACCAATTACTGGACAGTATTGTTTCCAATGACTAATCATTAATCACTATTATTTCCAGTGACCAATCACTAAACACTATTATTTCCGATGACCAATCACTTATAACTATATTTTCCAATGACCAATTACTGGACAGTTTTGTTTTCCGATGTCCAATCACTGAGCATGATTATTTGCAGTGACCAATGCCTAAGGACTATTATTTCCAGTGATTAATCACAGGACATTATTGTTTCCAATGACTAATCATTAATCACCATCGTTTCCAATGACCCAATCACTAAACACTATTATTTCCAGTGACCAATCACTAATCACCACTGTTTCCAAAAACCAATCACTTCTTACTGATTTTCCCAATGTCCAATCATTGATCAACATTTTTTTTTTTTATAATGGACAATCATCGACCTCTATTGTTTTCAATGACCAATCACAGAACACTATTATTTTTTTAATGACCAGCCACTGATCACCTTTGTTTCCAAAAACCAATCAGTTATTACTGCTTTTCCCAAATACCAAAGAAGTGGTCACCGTCACAGAACATGATTATTTTCAAAGACCAATCACCAATCACAATTGTTTCCAATGACCAACCACTGATCATTACATTAATTCATTCATTAAACAATAAAACATTTAAATGAAAACCTTGCTTGGTGTCACCTGCTGTCTGTCAAAGTTTCACTTTTACATGAACACACCGCCATGGAGAAATTATGATGGATCTGCCTGGCGTGGCCTTGGCTTGCTATTACAAATAAATATTTTGGATTAATAGCAGGCTGGACGTCCATGCCAATAAATACATTCCTATTTAAAGTGTCACGAGCTTTCCAAGGCGTTCATTACAGAGTCGTGCCCCCTTACATCAACAACCAAAAGCAATCCAAGGTGACACATCAGACAGCAGTTTAGTGTGCCAGCCATCTCGTCAGCTGGCTCTCCTTCACCGTTCTTCCCTGGAGAAATAAGAGAGCGTCTGCAGGGGCTATGAAGCAAACACACACTTTATCAAGGGGAAAGAGTTAGTATCGATCTCAAGGGGATGTTATTGCAGGGCTGATTTCACACCAACCACTCTGTACTATTGCTGGGATGAAAGGAGCCCACAGGTTTAATTGAATTTATACCATGGTTTTCTTGAAAGCCTGAGTCTAATTGGTCAGAACAGCTGAACAGCGACTTTAACAATAGTTTCAGCAGGTCACAGGTTTAATTACTGCTTAAAATATTATTGCCCTTATTCTAATATTCAAATTTCTATCATAAACTACAGGCTTATATGAGAAGGAACATGTAGGAAAAAGTGTGCAACAGTTGCTAAGGTGAAGTTAGCTTCCCAGCAGATGTTTATTTCCATTTTTGGAAGGAGTCTTCAGTGTCAGTGCTTTAATAAAGGTTTAACTTAATCAGGACTGCACTTTTGCATCTGACAAGCTCCGACAAGCTGCTTTTTTACTTCAGGTGAAGAACAAAAGGAGAACCTGATGACGAAATGACTAGCGGTTATAATAGAAGTGATGACTGGAGCGATTATTCTGTGGTTGCCCCATGACAAGAAATGTAGCTATAAATGGAATTAAAAAGTATGAAGTGACTGGGAAAATGCTGGGAAATGAGATTGGACTCAAGACCATGTGAACAATTTGACAGGAAAATGATATAAGTGACATTTTGAGACTTATACTGATTTTCACCAATTATTGTCTGGAGGCTAATATCATTGTCTTTTCAACACCTCACTACAACGACATGGGGCTGCTCTTTGCACAGCTACTTTTCTGCACAATTAATACTGTTTGCACTGTTGTCACTTTGCAACATATAAAATTGCACATCATGAATGACTGCAATTAACCTAATAATTTTTTTCTTTATGCTTAATTATACACTCCTTGTATATCTTGCAGTGTTTGGTCTTAGATTTTCATTTCATCCATCCATCCATCCATCCATCCATCCATCCAATATTAAACATTGTTTCTTGAAAAGTATTTGCTGCATTTGGGAGTCACGATGCACTCAGGAGAGGCACAATCATTTACAAGAGACATGAGATGTGTTGCATGTGTTGTATTTCAGAAGCTGTTGTGTTGGGTACGCCTGTTATTTCTGCCACATCCTGTTCTCCAATCTGGGTCTCTGAACTCTATTATAACTTTAAGGGACCATGTGCATTCACATTTGTATGGCATTTGTTAATTGGGCCTTGCTCAAATGCCCAGTGGCAACTTGGAGGTGCTGGGGCTTGAACCTGGGATCAGTATTAACCACCGAGCTATCTCGGAGAATTTGTGTTGTTTTTCGATGCATCTTCTGATCATCAACAGTATGTGTTCAATATTTTTCCTTTTTCCGTGTTCCTTGTTTTCAGTGACTCAATACAAAAACACAGTCAAAGTATGATTTTGCTATATTTTGTTTATTAGAACTTAACCAGCACTATTATTGACACTGTATACAGTAGCATGTTTAAACGGCCTTAAACACTGCTGCAGGCTGATGTTTCCATTGTGATAAAAATCTGAGAGGTGGAGTTACAGTATAGTGTTTTACAATAGCAATTGCACCAGATTTACAAAGATTTCACACTGGTTCACACAGCACAATTTTGGAACTTGCACTTTTTTGAACACCCTTGTGTCTCAAAAACAAACAAACAAACAAACAAACAAACAAACAAAAACGTATATTCTCAAATTGACTTTTGTTTTAATATTTATTTCCTATATAGATATTCTTTCTTGTATTAGTAACTTTTTTATATTACTCCTATTAATAGTCTTGTTTTAAGGTCAAGGCAGTCGCCTAAGCATTTCACTGCATATTGTACTGTGTATGACTGTGTATGTGACAAATAAAAACAAATTTGAATTTGATTTGAATTTGATTTGATTCGGTCCTTTCATTATAAAACTTCAAATAAAATAAATTAAATATTTATTTAAACTGACAAAATGGAGATCTCATTTTGCTGCCAAACTGTTAATATATTTACACTATTTGGATAAATCTAGGAAATCCAAAACAAAGTGGTTTCTCACATCCTGAGAAATGAGACATGAGAAATACATGAGTCGGAAAACCGGAAGAATTGCAGAACAGAACAGAACAGAACAGAAATTGCTGAGGTTTAAAAGGAACAAGACCAGACGATACACTGTTTTTGGAACATAATTAACTTGCGGTATCAGTAACCTGTCATTGACTACTTTCCTATAACTGCCTGACTCCATTTGTTTTTATTATTAAATAATTGGTGCTGCAAAGCGTAAACTGGTTTATGTGGACCTTGAACAGTGTTTTTTTTTTTTTTTTTTTTTTGGCTATATAATGTACAGTACACTGGCTGAGAGCACAGAGCCACAGATGTGTCATGCACGCCGTTGTAGTCTTTGCATTGCTGCAGTGTGACTCAAGTTCATCGACAGCTAGTTTCACTGTGCATATCAAGTGCCTGCTGCGTGGTGGCATTGTCTGGTCAGTGCATCGCATCGGTGCTTTAACATTTTTTTTTTTTCTACAACTTCACAGACCATGTGTCATCTGTGACAGGAAGTCGGTAAGTTGGCGTGTCTCATTTCCATGTGACATGTTTCATTAAGTAGCTCATGTGAGATGCAAGAAAATAGATTGCTGGCGTTATCTAAAACCTAATAAACTGTTTATCCACTCTGGAGGTGAGCGCAGAAGACGTTTTGCATACCCTTCTGCAATATGGAAAAGGCAACAAACAAACAAAAAAGATTTATTAGAAATTTATTTTAACCACCAAGCCATTTAGAAAGCAAGTTGTTCCCTAATGTACAATAAACTGGACAACTCTTCAACAAAGTGCTCCAGAAAATAATTACAGTGAAACTGGTTTGGAAAGTTAGAACTATTAATCATCTAAAGAACCTCTCGAGAAATCCTTTTTCATGACCCACCCACTGTACAAAGGTCACACCGTACAATATTCAGCGTAATCCTGTTGTTGCAGCCACCAAAGTTCTATCAATGTGTGAAGTTTTTGTATAAGACCCTAAAATATAAAGTATAAGTATGAGGCACTTTTAGAAGTCACTAATTGGAGGACATTATAAGGTGACATGAAACCAATGTGACATCAACAATCACAAAACATAGGTGAAACAACATACCGGACACGAAGAATAATCCTTTTTAAGCCTAAGCTCTCTTCAAGGGCACTTAGTATGCAAAATCCACCTTATCATTTTTAGACTTTCAGATGGGTCTCCAGTGTGCATGTACAAAAAGAGAGAGAAAAAGCGAGAGAAAGAAATACTAACAATCCTTGCTGTTTTTTTCACCCATTTTTTTTTTTTTTTTGTTTTTTTATAACGGCTAGTGGTTTAAAAAAAAAAAAAAAAAAAAAAAGCCAATTTGATTTTCCCATATTGTTACTTCATATAAGAAGTAACCCTGAGATTTTTGTTTTTCAAATTTTTGCTTTTTATTTATTTATTTATTTATTTATTTTTAGATTATATACTGTATTAAGAATCACTCGGAATCCGTCCTAGGAATCATGCTTAAAGTTAAAATATTCCTATCTAGCTATCCTCTTACTTTCAGCGAGGAGTAGGACTGCTCCTAGGAAAGCGTCTGATGTCATCATTTACCGTACCTCACTGTACATGAAGCAAAGTAGGCTTCACATGAATGGAAGGAATATTTTCAGCCCTAAATTTACTTTAAGCACGATTCCTAGGAGTGATTCTGAGACGCTTAATAAGTAGCGCGAATCGTCGTTGTTTTGACAGGTTTTTGTAGTTTTAAACGGTGGAAAAGTGAAATGGGAAAAATCAGTATCAGTTGCGTGAAAGCTTTACGAACACAGACAAAACGTATAGATGTGTGACTCGACTGTATGAACTTATCCGCGTCAGACTGCTCCAATCACGCCTGTTTAAAGCCCCTGTAATAGAGCTGTGTAGGACTGTTGTAATCGGATCAAAATGATTTAAAGAAAGCGAAACTGGAGAGAAGATGATAAGTTTTGCTTGAGGAGAAGGGACTAAAATGTAAAGAAATAATTTAAGGAAAATTCTGCCTCCTTACTCTTACCTCTAAAGATAAAAAGTGAGTGGATGGCAATTTGCGAAAGCATCAATGTCACCTGTCAGTTCGCCGCACGTACAGAGAATCTCATGAAAGCAGTTTTGCACACTTTGATAATTTAATGTAAATATATGAAATGTATATAAATATGATTATTTTAATGTGTGGCTGATGCCCACAACTCCCTGAATGCAGTTTGTTTTTTCATTGATGTCATGCTGCGTGGTGTATGAATCTGCATATGGTCTGGCGTTCTGCAAGAGCAAAGTTTGATTTATTATTTTCCGACACTGTCGGCTGTGTCACTGTTTCAAAGCTGCATCTTCGCTGTTACTAAAAAAAAACTTACAGTATCAGACACTTGCAGAGAGAGCATACGGAAAGTTCCTTAATGAACCAGTTACATACAGTACCGCACGCAATGTTCGTAAAAAAAAAAAGAAAAAAAAAAGAAAAAATATTCCATTTTTGTCCAAATGTGTCTTTTATGAACTCACGTCTCTCCTCCAAACACAAGTCTCCCTGAAAGCCATTTCAACGCTACGCCTAACAAGCTAGGACAGCGTTCTTCTACATTTTGGTGGAGGTAGGAGTGATTACCTACTTTAAGAATCTTGATCAATTTCTCCTACTCCTACTCCTATAAGTAGGACCAAAATTGCGTCACGCTGAGAATTTCTGGCCCTATACAGTAGGAGCGATTTCCTACTCTGACACGCTTAGTCAATACAAGCCCAGAACTGCAGTTCTCTGAAGGGGCGTGTCTCAGCGTTAGCTAATTTACATATGGCGCATTTGGCGGGGGAGTGAAATAAAGGGAGTTTAATGTGTATAAAAACGCATCATATCAGGGGTTTAAGGGGTGTTTTATCTAGAGCATTAACATATATTCTTCCGGGGATTTATAAGGTTTATGTTAAAAAAAAAAAAAAAGAAAGAAAAAAAAAGAAAGAAAGAGTAAAATGTTTGACCTTTAAAGCTCATGTCATGCTAACTCATGAAGTAAGTAAAACATAGTTATTTTCTTTAATCACAAGTCTATCATTAGAGGATTATACATTGTGTAACCTGACATGGAGAGCATGTGATTGCACAGTCTGGTATAGAATTCAACCAAGATTTTATTGGACTCATGCCCTACAGTGTGACAAGCAATAATTTGAAAAGACCATTGTAATCACACAGTCTGCAAAGTTTGAAAGTTTGTATAATTGTGGTATGAAATTACAAGGAATGCAAAGTTTTACACATAAACATACATTCATCACGTTGCCTGTTTTATTTGAGAGTATCTGTATTGGTTTTGGTCCTCCTCCACTTTTACATTTTCTGGTTAAACTCATGAAAGAGGGCAGAACCATTTAACAGATTTTGGCATCAAAGCAGAACTTTGGATTGTGCAGATTAATAGGAACACAGTTATGAGAGTGAAAACGTCCTTTATCTCTCTTTAGAATCATCTATTAAAATGATTCACAATCATTTTAATGTAATTGTCTCGACCTCCACCACAAATTGAACAGAAACGCACAAATTTACTGTACAGCGACACAGTGGCTTAGGCCATGTCCACACGTAGCCAGGTATCTTTAAAAACTTGAGTTGGTGAAAACAGAGCATTTGGGAAAACTCGAACCAAAGTGAAGATTTTCAAAAACTCCGTGTGTTTTGGACGAGGTTTACAGAGACTTTGGCTTGTTGTAACGTCACCTTGTACGCCGATGATGTCATGTTCTGTGTGCTAGTCGCCTTGATTTGACGTTGCTTACTAGACTTTTCACATGCATGGACATACACGCGCAGTTACTCACACAGTACGTTAATGTGCGGTGCCGGAACGTACAAAGCTCACATACAAAACTCCAACGACACAGACGCGCAGACAGTGATGGCAGTTTGGACGAGACCCATCAGACAGCTACAAAGAGCAACCGGTAATGACGTTTATTCTAGGCGTCTGATTAAATTTTTCAAATTCAAATTTTATTTGTCACATACACAGTCATACACAGTACGATATGCAGTGAAATGCTTATACGACCGCTCCGTGACCTTAAATAATTTTTACAAAAGGAACCTATAAAACAGATTCCAACAAAGTTACAAAATATATATATATACATAAAATCTGGAGTATGAAAAAAAATGTGCTCTTGTCAGAAGTGGGATGTGATGTAATATATTGCGACTATAGTCTGTGAAAACTTGAGGTAGTTTTTTAATGAGATGAGGGGGGGGTGAAAAGAAGTCCTTGAAGTGTGCAAAATGTGCATATGTGCATATATGTGCAATGTGCATTGACATAATTGTCCGTTCTGTTGTGTGCAAGAAAATGCAAAGGTGTTTAGTCCAGTGTGTTGGTTTGGTTGAGAGACCGTATCGCCTGCGGGAAGAAGCTCCTTCTCAGTCTCTCTGTATTGGCCTTGAGGGAGCGGAAGCGCTTCCCAGACCGCAGCAGAGAGAACAGTCCATTGCTGGGGTGGCTGAGGTCCTTCATGATCTTCCTGGCCTTGGTCCAGCACCGCTTGCTGTAGACAGAGTGCAGGTCAGGGAGCTCAGTTCGGATGATGCGCTCAGCTGATCGCACCACCCTCTGTAAGGCTCGTCTGTCCTGCATGGTGCTGTTCCCGAACCAGGATGCGATGTTTCCCGTCAGGATGCTCTCTATGGTGCAGGAGTAAAAGTTCCTGAGCACCTTGGAGGGCAGTCTAAAGTCTCTCAGGCGTCTGAGGTGGTAGAGACGCTGTCGGGCCTTTTTCACCACGGTGTTGATGTGACAGGACCATGATAGGTCCTGCGTGATGTGAACACCGAGGTACTTGAAGCAGTCCACTCTCTCCACTGGGCTCTCGTTGATGACGGGGGTCTGGTAGTTCCTCTCCTGCTTAGTGCTGAAGTCCACTATCAGCTCCTTTGTTTTACTGACATTTAGAAGAAGGTTGTTCCTCTGGCACCAGTTCTCCAGATTTCCAATCTCCTTCAAGTAGGCCGTCTCGTCGTTGTCAGAGATCAGGCCCACCACGACGGTGTCGTCAGCAAACTTGATGATGGTGGTGGAGCTGGTAGTGGCCGCACAGTCATGTGTGTACAGAGAGTACAGCAGGGGGCTCAGAACACAGCCCTGTGGGGCTCCAGTGCTGAGAGTGAGAGAGGCTGAGACGTGTCCACCCATCCTTACAGCCTGTGGTCTCCCAGTTAGGAAATTAGAGATCCACTGACATAGAGATGAGCTGAGTCCCAGATGCTCCAGTTTGGTGGTGAGTGTGGAGGGTATTATGGTGTTAAATGCTGAGCTGTAGTCGATGAAAAGCATTTTAACATAATTCCCCCTTCTAGTGTCTAGGTGAGTGAGTGTTGTGTGGAGGAGATGAGAGATGGCATCATCTGTGGAGCGGTTCGGGCGGTATGCAAACTGTAGTGGGTCCAGAGTGTCGGGTAGTGAAGAGATGATGAAGTCTCTGACCAGCCGTTCAAAGCATTTCATCACCACTGATGTGAGGGCTACAGGTCGATAGTCATTGAGGGAAGCAGGATGTGGTTTCTTCGGAACAGGAACAATGATGGACTCTTTGAAGCATGTGGGGATCACCGACTGAGATAAGGAGAGGTTGAATATCTCTGTGAACACAGGTGCAAGCTGGTCTGCACAGGCTCTGAGGACTCGACCTGAGATGCCGTCTGATCCTGCTGCTTTCCTGATGTTCACTCTCCTGAAGGCTCTCCTCACGTCATGCTCGGAGATGATGAACGCGTTTCCGGTGCTGGCAGTGACTTCCTCTCTGCAGCCGTTAGCGCCGCTAGCATTAGCAACGCTAGCGTCTTTAGCTGCAGCCTCGAAGCGAGCATAAAAGGTGTTCAGCTCGTCTGCCAGAGTCATGTCCGCGTTCGTCATACCGGATGTTGGTGCTTTATAGTCCGTTATTGTCCTTAGTCCCTGCCACAGGCTCCTAGAGTCACTCTGTTGGAGTTGTGACTCTAGTTTCCTTCCGTAGCGCTGCTTCGCCTCCTTCACCGCCTTCCGGACGTTATAGGACGCAGCCTTGTACTGGTTCATGTCCCCCGATGTAAGTCCCGCGTTGTAGGCAGCGGCGCGAGATCTCAGAGCGTCGCGGATGGTTTTATCCACCCACGGCTTCTGATTGGGAAACGTTCTGATGGTCGTTTTCTGCACGGTATCATCCGCTAGTTTCCCGACGAATCCCACGACCGCTTCCGTAAACATGCTGACGTCATCGGAGCTGTTCCGGAACATGTCCCAGTCTGCGTCATCGAGTGCGTCCTGAAGCGCGGCCACCGATTGGTCCGTCCAGCGCGCGACCTCCCTCTGAACCGGAAGTTCCTGTTTAAGCCTTTGTTTATATTTTGGCATGAGGAAGATGGCGGCATGGTCGGATTTCCCAAACGGTGGACGAGATTGTGCCTTGTAGCCGTCCTTGACTGTTGTATAACAATGGTCCAGTGTCCTTTCACCCCTGGTTGGGCATGTGATGTGCTGATAAAAGTTCGGCGCTGCGCGTTTGAGGTTGGCACTGTTAAAGTCTCCCGCCACAATAAGCGCAGCGTCCCGGTGCTGTGTCTGGTGCTGTGTGAGTGCCTCATGCAGCTCGCATAAGGCAGTGTCCGTGTCCGCTTGTGGCGGAATATAAACGGCGCTGATTATGACCGATGTAAACTCCCGAGGAAGATAAAAAGGACGACACTTGATGGTCAATAGTTCCAGGTTGGGTGTGCAGGAGCGTGCGAGAGGAACAACGCTCGCGCTGTTGCACCAGCCGCTGTTCACCATTAAACACACGCCGCCTCCCCTTGTCTTCCCCGAGTCCCTTGTCCTGTCCATGCGGTGAACCGAGAAGAACTCGGCCGGCTGGATGGCGTGGTCCGGCACCGCTGGGTTCAGCCATGTCTCGGTGAAGCAGAGAAGATTGCAGTCCCGAATGTCTCTCTGGAACTTTATCCTGGCCCTGAGGTCATCGAGTTTGTTCTCCAGTGACTGGACGTTGGCGAGCAGGATGCTAGGCAGAGGTGTGCGGTGTGCACGGGCTCTCAGCCTGTTCCTGACGCCGGCTCGTTTTCCTCGGGGCCGCCGCTTCGCGTCGCGTCCTTTGTTTTCCCTCAGGATCTCACTCGGCCAGCTCGGATCCGGAGTCAAAAACGTCGAATTGTGAGTACATTGTAGACCAATAGAAATAAGAGTATCTCTATCGTACCTAATGCACTCAATTGTGATGAATTGGCCGGATTAAAGTTACTAGAAATTAAATAAAAAGACGAAAACAAAGTAAAGTCGGTCGGAGCAGTCGTGACGGCAGCCGACCTCACCGGCGCCATCTTGGAAACTATTTTAGGGATTAGGGATGTTCCTAACAGCACTTTGCATTTTCATGTGGACAAAGATATTTTTAAAACATAGGTCATGTGCACAGAATTATATATATATATATATATATATATATATATATATATATATATATATATATATATATATATATATATAAAATAAAGTAGAAAAATCTCTGTTTTTAAAAATACCTGGCACAGTGTGGACATGGCCTTAGAGGTGAGCGCTGTCGCCCTGCACCTGGCGAGTTAGATGAATAAATTTGCAACAAAAAAAATTAAGATTTTGGCTGTTCTGGAAAAAAAATGGCTGAGATCCTTAACTTATTAAACCAGACCTACTGTAGATCTTCATCAGCGAAAATACACACTTGAAGAATGACGAGTGTGCCTGCCTTATCCGTCTTAAAAATGAACCAGAACATCAGATTGTCTATAAATAGGCTTTATTTAAAGCGCCGCTGCTCACATGAATTAATGTTAGATGGAAATCTAATGGAAATCGAAATCTGTAAATAACGTCTGCAAATAAATTGAAAACACTAAATCACTCGTATTATTATGAATCATGATATGGATACTTAAAAAAAAAAAAAAAAAAAAAGCATTAATAATGTAATAAAACATAAGAAACGGCATGTGTTTAAAAACCTTTGACCAATAACAGACCTTCATGAGCAGATTTGGGACTGACACTATGATGGAGGTGTTTAGTGACTGCACTCTCTGAATCACATGGTCCAGACGATGGTCGCTGTGGTTGCCAGGATACCTCCTCCTCCTCCTCCTCCTCCTCCTCATGTGACTTCCAACCTTTCCAGAGGTGGCACTGTGGCTCTATCAAGGTTAAAGTGAGCCGGGATGAGAAAGATCAGAGTGAACACAAAGAAGGAGCACGAGAGGAAGTTTGTGTCTACAAACCCTTTTTTAAATCTAATTTCAGGAAGGTTAGGACTGACTCATGATGAAAATATTAATTAATGGCATGCAAATGAAAATCTGTGTCAGTTGCATCCTCACTCATTTCTCTTGTGTGGCTTCTTTGCCATCCATCTGTTGCTCATTTCCCTTTATTCTGGTCCAATCCAGTTCGTGTTGCTCACAGTTCTTGTGTGTGTGTGTGTGTTTGTGTGTGTGTGTGTGTGTGTTTGAGCCATAGAGCCTCAAAGATGAAGAAAACGTGAACAATAGATAACTGAAGCAGTATTAGTGTGTATAGGTACTTTAGACAGAAACTTACATAAGAGCAATTTTCACATTTGCCTCATTTTTTTTTTCTTTCTTTCAGTCTGCGCACTTCAAACTGACAAATCCTATTTTAATGATGAGACGTGCGATTTATTAGTTGCAGCACATGGCGTATTTTTCTGCTGGCTTTTATTAAAAGTTTAAAGAATAAAATGCCTCATGAACCCTGTGATCAGCCACACATTCATAAAATTACCCAAATGGCTTATATATGAGGAACATGACTGGATACGAAAAGAAAGTTGCCATTATGCCAAACATAGACGTACGTATCATCCACCCACACGCAGTCGTTCTCATAAACCATTTTGATGGACGTTAGCAGTGAGTAGCATTTTACGAAGCGATTGTTTTAATGATTAAACCTATCGCCCCTACGGTGAAATTCTCTCATGTGCTTCCTTTCTTCCTTGTCTTTTATTTAGCTAGTTTGCTTAAGTTAAGTTAAGTTAAGTTAAAGCACGACGCCTGGCCGAAAGAAGAGCCGCCATTTCAGGAGCGCTTGCATCAAAGCAAAGAAAGCAACAAAAGGGGATTTGCTGAAATTATTCTGATTGGGTTAAGAACTGTCTTGTGCATTATTAAAACCTGAATGGAGAGCGCGGAACCATCACCTTTGTTGGAAGAAACGCGGTCAGGCCAAAACGCCATGAATGACCATGATTGGAGACGACTTGTCCAAACACTTCATCATAAAAAATGGACAGTAGAAATCCGAGTTATGGTTAGCACTGTGGCCTCGCACCTCCAGGGTCAGGGGTCGATTCCTGCCTCCGGGCTCTGTGCATGGAGTTTGCATGTTCTCCCCATGCTTGTTGGGTTTCCTCCCACAGTCCAAAGACATGGAGATACAGGATAAAGTGGTCTAAGCCATTAATTAGTGAGTAAGTAGAAATCAGAGCTGTTTTTAGTAATGAAAGTAAGAGTATTCAGGGGATGGGGATTAATAAAAGGTGTGGCCAAAATCATCAGGAAAAAAAAAAAGCTTTGGTTTGCTAGGGAGCATAAAGATTGGACTTCGGAGGAATGGAAAAAGGCCATGTGACCTGACGAGTCCAGATTGATCCTATTCCAGGGCGAAGGGTGTGTCCAGGTAAGAAGGGAAACGAACGAAGCGATGCACCCATCATGCATCTGGTCCCAGTCAGAGAACCGACTCCAGCCACTGGGGGCTGCCTGAGCCGATAGTTTCAGTCCTAACCTCATATAAATTGGCCAGGACTGCACCAGGAATGGCAAGCAGGATTAAATCTGTGCCACATCAAATATGCAGACCTGATGATCTGCTGCAGAGGTCCCCTAAAATGAGAAGCAGCCCAATGAGAGACAATTACATCCAAGAAGGTTTTTGTGCAATCCAAATCCCAGCCTCGAAGACTATCCACTCTGATCTCTTTACTGCACGTCGCTGCGATGTGTTTCAGCATGACTCTTATTTTCTCCCCGCCGCTCCACTGGGATCTTTAGAAATCTGGGTCCAACCGTCTGGCACCTTCCAGCATTCTGTTGTCGAAAGTTCCTGTTTGCTCTTGTTTTGGCTCCCTCCTGCTCCGTCTCTACCATGACTCCCTGTAATTATTGTTCTCATTTGTCTGTAGTTTGTTTCAGCTGGGTCTCATTTACGTGGTTGCACCTCTGTTTCCGTCTGCGCCATCTTCCCGAAGAACGATTCCAGGCAGATTTCTGTAAAGTTTGCTAATAGCAAAATATAAATACAGTTGAATGGAATGTGGGTGTTTCCTAAGGCAAAACATTAAATAATAATAATCGTCCAGAGTTTTGCTTCTGGCTTTGAGAACATATTTCACTATCCTTCAGCATCTCCACACAGCACAGAGTTTTATTGCTTTTAGCCTCTCAAATGAAGTTTACAGTAGATATCATTAGTAACGTACCTATCATTAAGTGACTTGGGCAGCAACATTTTCAGTGAATTTCCTTCTCAAACAATCAATTTATTATTTATTTATTTATTTATTTATTTTTATCAATAATTGAAAAACAATTCTCAAACTGCTTCATTTATGAAGGCCAGACCAGTCAACGTTTAGCACTGGAACCAATCTAAACCTGCTGGCTGAAAACCAGATCTTGTGGAGTTGAAGCCTTAAACGCTTCCAGATATGGCGGAAGAATCAGCACTTGGAGGTTATTTGTTCGCATTAGGCTTAGCAATGCAGTGTCCATTAGTTGACTTGTACCTGCCATTAAAATATTATTTCCTCCAAATCGATAATCTAATAATTCTGCAATGCTGCAATACAGTTTTACTTTCCCTAGTGAGGGCAGAGGTGAATCCAGTATATACAGTAAGGATATCTGGGGTTGCTTCAGGTGGTACGTGGCAATAAAATGACTTGAATGCACTGAGTGACCAGGTGATCACATCCATAGTGTTCTGATGTTCTTTCCTAATTTTCCTTCAAGGTCTATTCCAGTACTCAGATTGCAAAAACCTGGTTCTGGGAGCATGCGGAAACACGTTCACACATAAACATACTGGACTAACCTCAAGCTCACTGTCCGAGTCTTTGGGATGTGCTGGAGAAGCCTTTAAGGAATGGTTTGACTTTCCAGTAATGAATACGAAAACCTCACTCACTCATCTTCTATACCATTTTATCCTGCATTCAGGGTCACGGGAGCCTGGAGACTATCCCAGGAGACTTATGGCACGTCGGGGTACTAATCCATCGCAAGGTACACACACAGACTCTCACACATTCATATTGTACACACACGACCGACAATTGGGAACACCAATTAGCCTAATCTGCAGGTCTTTGGACTGTGGGAGGAAACCGGAGTACCTGGAGGAAACCCACCAAGCAAGGGGGAGAACACGCAAACTCCATGCACACAGAGACGGGAATCGAACTGTGCAAGGCAACAGTGCTAACAATTACACCACCATGCCACCTAGAGTGAAATAGATTAGAGATTTTTTTTTAGGCAACACAGTGTATAATCACAATCCGGTATACTCCGGTATTACCCGGGTTCCCGTATAAGTCTGGTTCCTCTCGAGATTCCAACCTCAGGTTGGTTTTCCTTGCCACCATCACCAATGCCACGACCATTTACATGAATTCTTATATATATATATATATATATATATATATATATATATATATATATATACAATTACAGACCAAAAGTTTGGACACCCCTTCTCATTCAAAGAGTTTTCTTTCTTGTGTTCTTTCTTGTGTTCTTTCTTGTGTTCTTTAGCCCAAACGCGTCTCTTCTGCTTGTTGCCTGTCCTTAGCAGTGGTTTCCTAGCAGATCTTCTAGCATGAAGGCCTGATTCACACAGTCTCCTCTTAACAGTTGTTCTAGAGATGTGTCTGCTGCTAGAACTCTGTGTGGCATTGACCTGCTCTCTGATCTGAGCTGCTGTTAACCTGCGATTTCTGAGGCTGGTGACTCGGATGAACTTCTCCTCCGCAGCAGAGGAGACTCTCGGTCTTCCTTTCCCGGGGCGGTCATGTCGCATGTCAGCCAGTTTCTTTGTAGCGCTTGATGGTTTTTGTGACTGCACTCGGGGACACTTTCAAAGTTTTCCCAATTTTTCCGACTGACTGACGTTCATTTCTTAAAGTAATGATGGCCGCTCGTTTTTCTTCACTTTTTTCTTGCCATAATACAAATTCAACCTCTTTGAATGAGAAGGTGTGTCCAGACCGTACTGTATATATAATTTTTTTGTTTGTTTGTTTGTTTGTTTTTTGTGAATCTGCCCCTTCAACCAGAGATACAGTTATGGAAGATGAGTGAATGAATGAATGAATGAATGAATGAATAATTTAAATTATTGTTTCAAGCTGAGACTTTGTCAAACTTCATAGCAAAGATTAATACCCTGGCAACAAATAACTAACTAGGATTATCTATAATTATAAGACATGGAAAATAGATAATGGGTAAAACTGAGATATAATCCATAAACACCATACAGAAGTTAGAATAAAGCTTGGACTTAATACTTTGTAAAGAAACACAGAAACAACAGGGTATATAGAGGGTAGACAACAATTTCAGGCTTAACACAGAACAGGTGAGGAGTGTAGAGTAACAGGCCAATGACAGGACACGGGAGGAGACACAAGGCACATGCAAATGTCCAAAAAAAAAAAAAAAAAGAGAGAGAGAGAGAGAATTTGTGACACCAACCTTTGTAATGTTACAGCTCCAGTTTACTCTAATCATAAGTATTTCTTTCACTTTCTGGTTTTACCAACAATCTAGTTAATGTCATTATGGATTGACAACGGCCATGGTGATTGAAAATGTTTAAATATAAAGAAACATATAGTATTGCAAGTCTGTTATTGTGTGCATGTGTGTGTTTTTGAGAGAGTGAATGTGTCAGTGCATGCTCCGGCTGATGCTGTCTAAACCGTCCTAATTGTTTAATTGGGTTGTGGAGAGGACGATGTGTCAGCTGCAGGGTGAATCATGTTTACGAGGCTCCCACTGGCGTGATGGGGTGATGGCAGGAGCGCAGAGTGATGAGGCCAATGGCAGCCAAGCTGGCATCTGTCGTCTGGGTCGTGGATGATGGAGGGGAAGCCTCGGGGTCTGATTCTATTGCTATCTCTCCTTTTGTCTCTTTCGCGGCTTTATGTAGTGGTTTCCACCACTCTCCAATTTGTCCGAAAGCAAGTCGTTATGCTTGGCTGTGACAGAAAAGCTCAAGATGTAATAAAGACGCAAGGAGATAAATAATGACGGAGAAGAATTATGAAGCTGATTGAATGATCTATGGTGAATGATTTATGCAGTGTTTGTACTGTATATAGAGATTCAGCCAAAATAAAATTATACACACTTCAGGAAAAGAAACACTTGTATTTTTTGCTGTATTTAATATATGATAATATTATGATGATAATATTATTAATTTTGTAATATAATATACATCATTTCTTCCCTTTCAATCCCCCGCCCCCCCCCCTCCCCCCCCCCGAAACATTATCAGACCTCTATTAGGCAAATGCAATTTAGCAATTCAGGTGAACAACATAACATAACATTTTCTCAGTGCCATTATTTATTATTTTAAGCCAAAAAGGAGCGGCATGGTGGCGTAGTGGTTAGCACTGTCGCCTTGCACCACCAGGGTCCGGGTTCGATCCCCGGCCAGGCTCGATTCCCGTCTCTGTGTGCATGGAGTTTGCATGGTCTCCCCGTGCTTGGTGGGTTTCCTCTGGGTACTCCGGTTTCCTCCCACAGTCCAAAGACATGTAGGTTAGGCTAATTGGCGTTTCCAAATTGCCCATAGTGTGTGTGTGTCTGTGCCCTGCGATGGATTGGCACCCTGTCCAGGGTGTACCCTGCCATGTGCCCTAAGTCTCCTGGGATAGGCTCCATGCCCCCCGTGACCCTGAATACAGGATTAAGCGGTATAGATGAGTGAGTGAGTGAAGCCAAAAAGACTACCCACCCCCATCCAAAAAAAAAAAAGTTCCCCTCTTAATACTTTCACTTGATTGTAGCGGTTGACTTGCAGCCAGGAGCTGCTAATCATCATGCCTTGATTAATTGATCTTCGGCAGGTGCACACTCTCTATCCTCTATAAAAGGAGTTTGGCAGTTTATTGGTCTGTAGCATTCACAAGTGTGTGTTAGCACAATGCCAAGAGGGAAAGACACAAGCAATGGCCTTAAAGAATCAATTGTTGCTGCACATAAATCTGAAAAGAGTTACAAAACAATTCAATTTCCAAATGATTTAGAGTTCAACATTCTACAGTGAGAAAGATTATTCACAAGGGGAAAGCATTACAAGACGTTTGTCAGAGTAGACGTCCCAGCATCTACCCCAAGGTCAGACGGTGCGATGCTCAGAGAAGTACAAAAACCCCAAGAGATACGTCTCAGACCCTACAGGCCACACTGGGCATGTCAAATATTAACGTCTGTGACAGCACAATTAGGAGAAGACTGAAGTATGATTTTGCATAGAAATGTTGCCAAAAGAACATGGAAGAATGACTGAGGTTGACAAAACTGCATCTGAACCAAGCACAATAAAGGACAGAACTTTGGACTGTCCTATGGACTGATGAGACCAAAGTGGAACTGATTGGCCTAAATGCCCAGCGAACCAATTGAAATGCTGTGGCAGTACCTTAAGAAAGCTGTGTATAAGTGAATGGCCAAAAATCTCAATTTTGTAAAGAAGAATGGACCAAAACAACATGAGAAACTGATATTGCTGTTAAAGGAAAGGTGGACCTCTGTACTGTATGTGTAACTGTATGTATGTGAATGTATGTATTTATGTGCACGGATGTGTATGTATATATTTGCGTGTATACATTTGTGTATTATGTGTGACTATGAAATTGATAAGTAGTCAAAAGGGGTAGGATTAAATAAGTTTAAACTTTTTCCTACTAATTTTCGAACCTATTCGTTTTTTTTTTGCTTGTTTATTTCATTTTTGTTTGTTTTACTGTGTTATGTTCAAAATAAAGTATTTAAATCACTTTAAAAAATCTAATCAATCTACAAGCCATTGAATCATGGGGTACTTAGTATTGTTTACATTATTTAATTTATTATTTTCTTTTGTTTGTTTACTTTGCATTTTTAGATTGTATATATATATTTCTCTCTCTCTCTCTCTCTCTCTCTCTCTCTATCAGCTTGTTTTCTTCAGATGAGAGCGACATATTTGGTAATAAACTTTTAATAATGTTCTAAAAAGGCAGAGAACTTTGAACTTTTGAAGTTTACAGTTTCTCATGTGGATGTGAAAAATGCTTTAAAAAAAAAAAAAAACCCTCTGAGATCACAGTATGCACCTGCACATGCTGTACATTGTGTTGTTGTGAGTGCTATGAATGTGTTAGGACACAATAATGTGTTATTTGGGCTGCCAGGCAGATTGTTACTTTATGGACTGTAATTTCCTATTTGATAGCATGCTTATATTTGAACTCACTTTGTTTCATTAACCCTTATGCAGAGGCACCCAAATATGATCTCCAGCGTGCTGCTCCTAAAGCCCACACTCTGATGCTGCAAAATTTTGTATAAGAGCCAGATGAACACTTTTATTTCACTGTAACCTTAAGATTAGATCATCAGTTTCTGATTGATTAGATCATCAGTCTTTATTTTCCCAAATTGTAGTGCTTTTCTGAATTTTAAAAGGGCCTGTTATGCAATGTTTACTTTTTTAGTCATGTTTAGACATTCACACACGCAGGGTTCGAGTCTTAAAATACTCAAAAGACAAGCAGATTAAGCTAATTTGTATTTATATACGTACCCTGCATATCCGTTGCTTGAACAAGCCAATTAGATTTTTTTCCCTCAATGTGACCTCATATAAGGAAAACGCTCTCTGCCTTGTTGCTCAGCGCTGCAGTTCTCTGGAAGGGCGTGGCTCAGCAGTAGCTAGTTTATATAGACATTGGAACGACACGTTTGGGAGGAGGAGTGAAACACTGGGAGTTTGAGGTAAATGCATTATCTGAGATGTATTTCAGCTGGAGCATCAACAGAAACACTTGGGAGTGCTCTGAGACCCATGTAGACATAGGGGGAAAATAGTAAAATATGGGACCTTTAAAGGTATTCTTGATTAATTGACATGCTGTATGACACAGCCGGGTGCTTGGCATTTTAAAAATCGTATTTGTGTTTTTATACAAGGACAGAGATATTTCAAGTGGGTGGAATTATTAATTAATTAATTTATTTATTTATTTTTAACTACAGTGGTACCTTGGTGTACGAACTCATGAAGTTTCACCTTAAGAACTGAAATCTTGCAAGAAATTTTACCACGAAAAATTTCTGTCATATCAGCCAAGTCGCGTATCAGCATCAGTGGGAAGCCAAGCAAGAGTTTACATATTTTTACTAAGTGCAAGAAGGACTGTAAGAAGAAAAAAACAGAGCCGCTTTCATTTTGGTTTTTAATGCAGCTGGTGCCAAGAAGAATCATAAATTAAGGTAAGGTGAGGTTTAATGTCTTTCACATTTTACATGTCTGTTTAAAAAAAAAAAAAAAGAGAGAGATTTTGATTGTTTTTATATAAAACATGTGATTGTAGTATTGAGAACTGTTAATATTTTGGTAAATGGTAAAATTGGCAATATTTAGGGTGATTGGAACGCATTATCTTCCTTTACATTCATTCCTATGGGACAATGTGTTTTGCAACACAAACCTTAATTTCACCTTTAGAACTCGCGCTCCAGAAGAGATTAAATTCGTAGGCTGAGGTGTACCGCTGTATAGGAACAAAAAAAATCTTTTTCAAAAATCAACCCCTGGACAGTTTTTGGATGTCTCTCAGTGGACAGACATTTTTTCCTGACACATTACAAGACATGATATAAAACCAGAATATTCTTCTTATGAATTCCAGAATTCTTCAACAGCGATATCCAATTTATTTTCCCCCTGACCGGGAAACAGAAGCTAATCTTAAGACACCAAACTTGTGGTTTGCCAACTTTCTAGAAATATTTTCCAAATATTTGAACGGAAACTTTATCTGCTCCATTCCTTATCCCCCATTCTGTCTTTCACACACCCACCTTCCGCTCGCACATATACACTCCTCCTCACTCTCTCTCTCTCTCTCTCTGTCTGACGGTGGCATATATAGTGTTAAAGTCAGTAACTAGCACAGCCTAGGGGTAAAATCAAAGCAAACCCTCTCTCCACACCCCTCCACCTCCAGCCCGTGTCTGTCTCACTGTCTGAGATGATTCTGCTGGACACCTGTCAGAAATGTCACACATTTATTTGAAACTCTTACCCTGCCAATACTCTTCTAGACTCTCCAGACGCTCCTGTTAAATGCTGCAGTGGATTCGGGGGTTCAGCAGTGAATCTTTTAAAAAAGAAAGAATTCTCCCGTCTCATGCATATTAAATCTGAATCCTGATGTCTAATCCAATCCACATGCTCCAGATAACCAGAGATGTTTATTAGACTGGATCAGAAAAGCACGAAAACAGATTAAAATTGATTAACTAGCTGTATTCTTATAAGAGCTCGTCTTGATGTGTCGGATTCCTCTTATTTCTTAGCATTTTGCCAACGTTAACAATTATTTTGTGTGTTTAGATTAAATGCTTAGATTGAATAATTGTGCCATTTATAGAAACTGTAAAGTGTAAACTCACCAGACTTTTGTCTCTCTCCAGAGCCCGGATAATTCCATGGTCTTTGTTGTTGTTGTTGTTGTTGTTGAAAAACATATGTGTTTTTCATAGTTAAAAAAATCCATTATTGTTCTAGAATATTGAAAACAAATACAAACTTTTGTTTGTATTTCAACTGTCCAAACTTTTGACTTGTACTGTACAGTACAATATTAATATAAGCTCTCTCTCTCTCTCTCTCTCTCTCTCTCTGTATACTGTGTGTGTGTGCAAGAGTGAGTGAGAGAGAGAGAGAGAGAGAGAGATACAGAGGTTAGAAAAACGTACGCAAACCGCTTGGAAACAACTGTTTTTCTGCATTCACTTGCCATAACTTGATCTGATCTTCATCTACTGTACGTCACAGTAACAGACAAACACACTGTGCTTAAGCTGACAACACACAAACAATTATAATTTATTGCGTCTATTTTGAACACACTTATTAAAACACTCACACTGCTGGAGGAAAACGTGAAAAAAGTGAACCATGGACTTAGTGGCTGGCCGAAACTTATTTGGCAGCGCTGACTTTAAGTCATTTTAAGTGATTTCCGTCGCGTCGGAACAGACATGCAGGATGTTCTGGAGGAATATTTGGCTATTCCTCTTTACCGCTTCGGCTCAGACACTTTCGGATGGTGTCTGGCGTGAACGGTCACTCCACTGAGTCTCTATGCGGTTAAGGTCTGGGCTGCGACTGGGCCGCTCCAACAGGCACATTTTCTTTCTCTGAACCTGGATGTACTTCAGTGTTAAAGAGCATTGTCCTGTTGCATCACGCAACTTTTACTAAGCTGCAGCTGGCGGACAGCCACCCTGACATTATCCCGTAAGATATTTTTTGGTGCACCTGGGAGTTCATTTTCCCCTCGATGATAGCAAGTGGTCCAGGCCCTGAGGCAGGAAAGCAAGCGCATATCATCATGCTCCCTTCGCCATTCTTCACCATCATCGGGATGCTGTTTTGATGTTGGTAAGCTGGGCCCTTTTTGTGCCATACATAGTGCTGAGAGCATTCTTCGCGAACAAGTCAACTTTTGCATCATCAGTCCACAAGTCATTTTCCCTGTAGTGTAGCGGATTGTCAAGGTGCTCTCTGGCAAACTTCATGCATGCAGCAATGTTTTTTTTTTTCTTTTTCTTTGGAGAGCGGCAGTTTCCTTTCCGTGGTACTCTGCCACGGACGTCCTGTCTGTTCAGTGACTTACATACAGTATGAACGGAGATGTTTGCCAGTTCCAGTGATGTCTTCAACCCTTTAGCTGTTACTCATGGGTTCTTCTCTACCTCATGGAGGATTCTGCGCTGTGCCTTTTGAGTCATCTTGGCCGAGCGCCCGCTTCTAGCAAGAGTCGCCGCAGTGCTAAACTGTCTCCATTTATAGACAATCTGTCTGACTGTCGACTGATGGATGCCTAAACACTTTGAGATTACTTTGTCTCCCTTCGCAGCCTTATGCAGATCGACTCCTCTTGATCGTATGTCTCCGGAGATCTCCTTTTTGCGAGTCGTGGTTGCGATCAGCAGGCGCCTTAAACTTTGCTCTAAACCACACCTCCAAACTCATTTCATTAATTGGACTCCAATTAGCGCCGGAAGTTTCATTGACTTTTTTCCTCCAGCACTGTGAATGCTTAACGGGTGTGTTTAATAAAGACACGAGAAATTATAATTGCTTTAGTGTTATCAATGTACAGTAAGCACCTTGTGTTTGTCTACTGCGGTGACTTAGATGAAGATCAGATCACATGTTATGGAAAAT
>QNUK01000096.1:1072500-1130000 GCA_013621035.1 Clarias magur | reverse complement strand
GGCCATTGCTTCCATCTGTACCCACTGAAAGTGATGCAGTGGTACTTTAGTCTTTGAAATCTATTCACCTTCTCATGTGTACTCCACTGCTCAAATACTGGGATTCCAGAGTTTCACCTGTCACACCCACACGCCCTCGCTCTTGTCATCTCGGCTCGGAGATCGCTAACTAGCCATGCACTGTAACACCACTGCAGGCTGAAACTTCGAGTTCGACTTGTACGCTTGAAACCGCACGGGTTCAACTTACCCTGCTTCTACTGTATGTTGGACTTCTCATTATCACAAGTGAGCGAGAAAATGATCTCTCGTGCTTCTGCTTTTAGGTGCTAGCAGTGATGCAGCGGTGCTAGCAAAATACCGCACTAAGGAAACAAATTAGCACCGAAATCGCTTAATGTGTCTTGCAGTGAAATTTTCCTCTCAGTCTCCACTGCTTAGGTCGAAGTTTAGAAGTTTTGACTCGTCTCCAGCCGTGTCCTTTTCCCAGGTGGTTTCCAAATCTCGGTTCTGTTGTTTCGTCAACACTTAAGTGCAACTGCTGTTAATTTGTGCACCCGATCCACTGCCTCTTCTCATGCCAGTTCTTTTAGCTTAAGTGTTTTGCAGAATGCCAAAAGGTTACTTACGTAACCAGCAGGAACCCTGATGTCGTATGACGTTGTACCATCTAAAACACCATATCGGGACAATTTTGTTTTTGAACGTTAGGTGGACTTCGATCAAAATGATTTCAGAATGACTCTGTAATAATGTTGCACATAAGGGAACACACAAAGTGTGTATCTAAGGTCTCTTGTTCACTAAGGACTTGTACATCGTTTTTTTTTTTTTTTTTTGTGCTATCTGTACCTGTACAGTATGTTTCATTTTTTATCACGTGCATCATGACTTCCAAATTCACCAGAAACAATTCTGCCCATTAGACATTTTACCGTAAGATAATACCATCGCATTTTTGCCAGTACTATCATACATATGTACTGAGATCCATGGTACATGGTGGTACCATCTCAGTGACTTTTTCCTTGCCACCGTCAGCCCAATTATCAAATAATTTTGATTGTGTTAAGCTGCTTCGCGACAATGACAATGGTTAAAAGCACTATACAAATAAAATAGAATTGATGTGAATCCTATCCCAGGATACTTAGGGCATGAGGCGGGGTACACCATGGACAGGGTGCCAATCCATCACAGGGCACACACACACACACACACACACACACACACACACACACACACACACACACACACACACACACACACACACACACACACACTATGGGCAATTTGGGAATACCAATTAGGCTGATCTGCAGGTCTTTGAACTGTGAGCGGAAAACAAGCGTAGCTGGAGGAAACCCATCAAGCGCAGGGAGAACATGAAAACTCCATGCACACAGAGATGGGAATCGAACCCGGACCCTGGAGGTGCAAGGTGAGAGAGCTAGGTTTTTGTGTACCGTAATGATAATATTAATATAGTATAGTATAGGTAGTACCACTGTACTGTACTGTATGTATTTAACATTAATTAAATGGTGTATGTTGAAATTTGTAATATTACATACAATATGTACTAACATATCTATGGTACAGTATGCACTGTATAAACATACCATATTAGATACGTACTGAACTTTGGCAGCCACTGCGATACCCAATAAGTAGTACAGTATTTCACCAAAGGATTGTGGAACGCGCCAGAATACTACCACGTTGCTCAATGAAGTGCCATAAGTACCTACCCTGGTATTTCTAAAGTCCTACGGTGCCTACCATGGTAAGGTCTGAAGTACCACAGTAATTCTATAGTATATTATGGCATCCATTTATCCAAACATATGTCTAGGAACCTCTGTAGTCCAATTAGGGACTGTGGAGGCCAATGGCGACCACTGCATTCATATATTATGGTACAGTATGCTATTAAATGTTGCTTTGAAGTCACATTCACACGATTCTCTGAGGGTCATTCGTTCAACATTATCCCACCATCATAAAGTCAACCTCGGTCAACGCTCCTGATGGGTTTATTGCATTTTTCTTATACCAGATTACAACGCTGAATATACAGCAATATTCAAAATACAAAAGAAAAAAAGAAAAGAAATGTTATTCTATGACGCAGATTATCTGTAATAAGAACACTGATCCCAGTTCATGGCCAAGGAATTGCTGCTTGTTGGTTTGAATCTGTTTGCAGCAACAAACCCAGGCTTAAAATCGCACAACGTTAAGCCGGCCTTAGCGCTTACCCCTACTACATTTAATTTTCAAATACTGCATATCTGCCTGGAAACGTGAATAATTCAAATGACATTCTTTTGAGAAAATCAAATCATGTTTTTTCGTCTCTGGCATGACGTGACCCTTAAGCACCCACTTCAAAAGTTGTGGAACTTTCTGTCTCATTAAAACCGACTCAGCCTACTCAACCGGTCATGTTTTCCTTTCCCGACCTTGAGCCACCACCGTTCCTGCCCCGTGTTTCCACGCTCTGTGTTGGCAGGAAACGCTGTAGTATTCACCAGCAGGAAGGCTGCCAAAGGTCAGAGTAAACGCGAGTAACCTTTTTACGGCCATCCTCTTTGGTCTCTAGTGCCAAGGTCATGGATTTGCAGGCCGGCTCCACCTTAACCCACATTTCTGCTTCAGAACAGATGGTAACCTCACGTGTCATAAAGTTTTGGCAACCTGAATCTGTTCGGAGAATACACTGTACACCAGTGTCGGTCAACTTGTGGAATGTGTTTTGAATATAAATCTACTGTAGCTAAACATTCAGCAAACCGGGAGTGCAAAATAACAGAAAACATTTATAAGAGTCAACTTTTCCTTTCCAGCTTTATGTCTCTATATAATCCCCTGCTACACTAACGCACTTACCAGCGTCTCACTAGTGCTTGGATACCGTCAAGGTAGAAAGTCTCTTGGAATGAGGTCAGGACTGTACAGTGGACGTGGCGATATTTCCTGGCCGGGTTCCTGTAATGTGCAAGCGGTGTCCGTGAATGATCGTGTGTACAGTCCCCATAGACAGATGCATTTCTTCTGCAAGTTGACAATGATTTCCAGGGATCAGGCTTGCTAAATGTTCACGGGAACGCCCGCGGCACGCTGCGAGCCACCTCAGCCGGGATCGTCATTGTCACGGACAGCCGTATGGCCTTCTTTAAAACGTTTGCATCGCTCGAATGTTTTACTGCAGCTAAACGTCTCATCACCATACTGTGCTTGAAGTCTTCCGTAAATGTCAATCATGTTAATGCCTTCATTCACCTGAAATTTCATCGCCAGTCTGGTTCGACTTGCACACCACGAGCTGATCAACATGTGCAAGGTATCTGTAGTTTTCTAAACTGGAACCATCGTAGTTTTTTGTTGCAATTGATGGAAAACGTCCTATATATCCTATAACAAATATGTTTATATTGAAGTTGATATAGTTTATGGTTTATAGTGATAGCAACTATGGCGAAATAGCAGACTGTGTAGATCCACCGAGGGGAAGAGCTCGGCCATGTGACAGGCAGCTGTCTAGGTGACCTTCACTAACAGCAACATCTTGGTCACTAATCCCCCTTGTGGGATCCTCCTAATCCTCACATGACCGTCAGGTGAGAACCAACGCTGGGTTTCAAACTGCCGGTAGAGTTTCCCTATAAACTCCTCCCACCTACCCCTCCGAGCAGCTTCTTTCACCAGATTGTTATAACGGGATTGGATGAAAGTACAGTAGCGGGTGTATTAAGGGGTCAAGGTTAGGTTACTATCATGAACGGAGCGTGTGTGTGTGTGTGTGTGTGTGTGTTTCCAAAGGAAACATGCAGTCATGATTAGGAGTGTGATTTCTGACCTAGTGTTTTGCATGTGTTTTCTTTTCTTTTCTCTAAGTTGAAATGAGAGTCACGGCCAGCATGTGAGCTGCTTTGCATTTCATTTGTTTTTTAAAGCATTTAGGAAAATGCCACTTTTGCATGTCTTTTAAATTGCGGCCTACGACTGTAGTGCTTTGTGTAAGTCTTGTGCTGTCTGCACACGTGGCCTTTTTGTAGTCCCGTGTAGGTCTGTGTAATTTCATGCAGTTTCGTCTTGTTTTATGCGAGCACGATCCTGGAGAAACATTGCTTGGTTTCACTGTGTACTGGACCAGCGGTCTACGGTTAAATTAAAATAAAGCTACTTCAGCACTTTCACCCTACTTGAACTATTCAACATTTTAGAGTGTTACAGCCTATATATACTGTAGATATACAGGTATATACATATCTCTCTCTATATATACAGTACAGACCAAAAGTTTGGACACACCTTCTCATTCAAAGAGGTTGAACTTGTATTACGGCAAGAAAAAAGCAGCCAAGTGAAGAAAAACGAGCGGCCATCATTACTTTAAGAAATGAAGGTCGGTCAGTCGGAAAGATTGGGAAAACTTTGAAAGTGTCCCCAAGTGCAGTCACAAAAACCATCAAGCGCTACAAAGAAACCGGCTGACATGCGACATGACCGGCCCGGGAAAGGAAGACCGAGAGTCGCCTCTGCTGCGGAGGAGAAGTTCATCCGAGTCACCAGCCTCAGAAATGGCAGGTTAACAGCAGTTCAGATCAGAGAGCAGACGTCCAGTAAGGGAAAACAATTGGTTTTGTTGGAAACTGGTTGCATGATAGTGTAGTAGTTAGCAGTTGTAGTGTGTAACTCCAGGCTCGGCAGGGTAGGCTAATGTGAGGTTAGCGTGAGACTAACCATTTTTAAATTGCCAAAAATTTCAGAATGAGTGAGTGAGTGTGTGCTTGGGTGCCCTATAATTGATTGGCAGCCGGTCCAGGGTGTATCCCGCCCCTCGGATAGACTCCGGGCTTCCTGCAACCCTTAACAGGATAAGCAGTATAGAGAATGAGTGATTTATGTCAAACTCTGAATACTTTACGCAATACTATGAAATCCATTATTTACATCACTGGTTCCCAAACCTGGTCTCCTTGCCCTGCACATATTTGTGGTTTCTCTGCTCCAAGCAGACCTGATTCAGCTAATTACGTAATTACTTAACAGCTTTTTCTGGACGGACGTGGATGTGTTAGAGCAAAGAGAATACTAAAATGTGCAGGGCAGGGGGATCTCCAGGACCAGGGGTTTGGGATCCACTACTTTATAGAATAGTACGAATATGGCACAACTGCAACTCTGGAAGTAGAAGAGACCTTCCACCAAAATCAGAGCTCAACTGAAGAGGGGATCAGTTAGAGTAGCAACTAAGAGGCCAGGGCTAATTCTGAAGTAGATGCAGAGATCCACAGCTTAGATGGGACAAGCTTTTTTTTTTTTTTTTAGCTTGGGGGGGAAAAATGGTGATGGAAGCATCATGTTACTTGTTGAAGATGTTGAAGGTGGGAGGAGGTTGTATGGAGCCCAATGCAGGGCAGTGGTATTAGAAACCATTTTTCATTTAATCTTCAAGAGATATTGTCATGCGCACTCAACGCGACCGGCACTGGGACCCGGAAGTTGTACGGTCGTCAGGAGGGCGGTGTCTCCCCAGGTGGTTTGGATGGCGAGGATCCTGAAATCTGCCGTGTAGCGGCTCACAGACAATTCTCCCTGCCGCAGATGGTATAACTTAGAGTCGATCTCCACCTCGGCAGCAGGATGTTCAAAAGTGAGTTTTAGTTGACGGGTGAACTCATTATATGAATATGCTGTGTCCGAATCGGAGCGAAGAACCGCCGTGGCCCACTCAGCTGCCTGCCCTGACAGCAACGAGACGAGAAGGGCAATGCGCAACCGGTCTGTGGAGTATCTGGTGGAATTAAACTCAAACACAAGATCCAGTGTGGTTAAAAAAACATTACACTTCCCATCTGTGCCGTCCCATTTGTCCGGTAAAGCTAAATACACATCGGAGGGGGGGAGGCGCCGCCACCGTGACGGGCGACGGCCTAGCCGGCCGAGAAGCCGCCTCACGGAGCGACGTCACGTGGTTCGGAGGAAACACGTGATAGTGTTCGGCCCTCCCGGCTGAGCGGTAGTAGTAGCCTTAATGTGGGAGCCCCCTAGTGACGGGGAGGAATTGGACACGACTAAATTAGGGAGAAAATCGGGGAAAAATCCAAAAAAAAATAAATAAAAAAAAGAAGACTAGCAGTTTGCCCGTGGAGGATAAACCCAAACGCGGAAGCAGCGCAAGCAGGCAGGATAACCACGCGAATTATCCTTAGAACTCTCTCACACAGAGAGCAAGAGTTTACACAATTAAACCCGCATTCTAACAACACACACTCAATCAGGAAAATGGCACAAAATGGTGAGTACTCACGAAATTGGAGAGATAGCGTCGGAGACGGCATTGGAAAACTCAATGACTGAGCGATGTGCGGCGCCATCTTGTTTCCTTTTATACTTCCTGAATCGCGACCGTACTACTTCCGGGTCCTAGTGCCGGTCGCGTTGAGTGCGCATGACAGATATGAGATTGTGGTAGATGTAGAGACGTTTCAACATGATAATAGCCCTATGAATACGACTGAAAGTACACTTAAATGGTTAAAACCAAAAACCCATTGATGGAGAATCTGTTGCATCAGTGTTCTCCATGCAATCTGATAGGTAGGTATGTTTATTTATTTATTTATTTATTTGTTTGTTTAGTTTTTCATGCTCTTGGTATAGAACTATTGGGATCGAAGCAGATAGAGACACATTCCCAGGAATATGCAGCTGTAGATGCAACACATTGTTTCGCCCCAGGGTAAATACTTGTGCAAGGAACAAATGGCTGCTTTTTGTTTAATTAACTGTTGTGTCAGAATAAATCTTTCAGTAAAATTTCAGCAATGAAATCATTCTCAATTAAAGGTGGCAACAGCCCACGGGAGTGAATACGTATGCAAGACGCTGGATTAGAGTTTACACGTTGCCTAGATGTGTGGTATTGTAAATGATCCTGATGTGTCTTTGAGAAAATTGGGTGTGCTGTTTAGAAATCTAAAAATTTTCTGCCTGGATAAAACTGTCAAAATAAATCAGCAGGTTGAAAAACCTGTACTGAAAATAATCTGGAGAGGTCAGCTGGAAAATGCAAGAAATGTCGGTATACCATGTTTTATTCGATCAGACCCTTCTTTTCCAGAAAACGGAAGCTTTGCTGTTGAATATTAATGTACATCTCGTTCAATTTAGTGTTTTACAGTCAATTCAGGCTTATTAACTTGACTGCCACTCAAATGTATAGTAATTGCTTTCAAAGTCTATCCGTAGTACACTCACTGCATCACTCTTGCTGGAAGAACTGAATTTTAATTAGCGAGTCACGCACGTAAAGGGACGTGATTACTTAGGGGAAGCAATAATTCATAATCATTCATTCATTCCAAAAAAAAAAAAAAAGAAAAAAGAAAGAAAGAAAGAAAAGGTTTTATTCTGGAGATGTAATTTATTGGACTGTTCGAGCGGAGAACCGTAGCTGCAGTTCCGTTCAGTGAGAAAAAGCGGCCTGGGTGTTGGCGAAAGCTTTCAGCTCAGACGTGGTGCGAGAAGAAGAATGCGAGGAAGAGAAAAGGGCCTTCAAATGCCATCGTGATCTCTGATATCACAACGGTTCGGTCCAAAATCCCAACTTTGAGTTCAACCCAGTGCATTTGCATTATAGTGTGATTAACCCCACTTTGAAACCCAGCCTCAGTCCATTAATGAACTTGGCTTCCAGTGGGCGCAGGCTGATTAACAACATGCAGGTCAAAGAAGCAAAAGCTCTGGCTGCATCTCAAATCGACCGCTAGTTCCATACCTAGCAAGACTTAATTTATGCTTGATCTCACCAGAACATAATTAGTGTTCATGTCAGAACGTACTGACTGTATCGTGAACAATAATAGAAAATCTTATTGTATCACTGATCCATCTGGGTATAGAATCTATAGATTTAGAGATTCTATTGAGTAAGTTGTGTTTAGTTAAGTGTACTGGACTTAATAGTCCTTTAAAAGGGTTGGATAATGGTGAAACAACCTTCTCATGCTTACAAGCCATCATCCTGCTCTTGGTTTTATACTGGTCGAGTATTCCAGTACTGTGATGGTGTATCATGAGGAGTCACCACATACAAGTTTAACACGTATAAGAAAAATATTGGTGACAGCGTCAAATATGGTGAACCGTTGGAGAAAGAAGACGAGGTGTATATTTTGCTCCATATTTACTAAGTAAAGTAAAATACTGTACAAGCAGACGTAAAGGCAAAATGGAAATTTGATAAAAAAAATAAAAAAAAAACGATTTACTGTGCATGTAGATATGCAGACGACTTAATGCATGCTTTGAAGTGGTGCAAAGATAATATTTAATATGCTTTCTACATTGCTCTTATTAATGCAATATTTTAAAACAGTCCTCCTGCTTCAGGTACTTCATTCCCTGCTTAGTTAAATTAGCATTCTTAATTAAAACCTCGTACTCAGACATACTGTATAAAGGCCTTGTGTTTGCACTAATGGTGGCCTTTACCTCACCACTTCACCCCACCATATTATAGGGATCGAAGTGGACTGTTGCCATGGCATCGCCCGAGGCTGCATGCTGAGCGAATAAGAGGGTGGACGGCGGTTCCTCGTGCCCGAAATAGATGGCTAAATTGTTTAAACAGATAACAGGAGGCTGTGGCGCAGCGCCAGGAGCGTGCCTATCTCTCCGCCACGCGGGACTCGGAGACGGCACAAACAGTCTGCACTGCTGGGCGGGAATGAGTGCGTGGGCTCGAGCGGCACATCCTCCCCGCAGCCCCCATGAAGGAGACCAGCGTGTGCTAATCGCCTCCATCTCAGTCAGGTTGCATGTTCATTTGAAAGGGAATTAAAGCTAATAAGGGGTTCCAATTAAGGGAGGTTGTGCCAGTGGGGGGTTAATTTTTGATGCAGGCGCCTCAGAGTTTAAATGGTGCTGTTCACTGATGAAAAAGGGTTTTGAGACAGTGACACACATCTTTTCGAATGCAGGCGTTGATTTATACAAAAAGGTTTTAGATAAAGGAAGGGGGGGGGGGGACGAAAAGACTGTCTTTAAGCATTGGGCTATTATGGCATAATGAGACGAGCGCGGATAATTATAAGACTGTTAAAATTTCGACATGACAATTTGCTTTAAGAAGTATGATTAGACAGAGCAAAAACTGAAATATATGTTTGTTTGTTTTTTTATTCCATTTAATGTCAGTCACATTACCTAAGCCAGGTATAAATCACAAAGTGCCTACCATGTCTCACTCACTCACTCATCATCTATACCGCTTAATCCTGTATTCAGGGTCACGGGGGCCTGGAGCCTATCCCAGGAGACTTAGGGCATGAGGCAGGGTACACCCTGGACAGGGTTCCAATCCATCGCAGGACACACACATACACTACGGGCAATTTGGGAACGCCAATTAGCCGAACCTGCATGTCTTTGGACTGTGGGAGGAAACCGGAGTACTCGGAGGAAACCCACCAAGCACGGGGACGGGAATCGAGCCTGGCCAGGGACCGAACTCGGACGCTGGCGGTGCAAGGCGACAGTGCTGACCACTACACCACCGTGCCGCCCTCTTACCATGTCTACGGTGTCTAATTAGGCACAGGTTTAACAGAATTTCAGTACTGTACATGGTCAACTGCATACGACAATATGGCAGAAATAAAGTGTCGTTATTTGCGGTTTATTATAACAATTTACAGTATGAGTCTATGTAGTGACATTATTATCGTATCAAAGCCACTGAAGGTGGTTGATGCCTCGTGCTGTTGATTAATTTCTCATTTCTGAAATCTCTCCAGGTTCATCCACTTGTGTAATTTCATTGTTCATCATGCATCAACAATGAGCACGCATCAATAATGAACACCACAGACTGACAAAAAGTGAATACAAAGCCACTTGCCCCTTCAGCGGTGAGATAAATTATACTGAAATGTACTCGGATCAGGTCTAAATGTCAATATCCCCTTAATGTCGCCTGATGAAGGGCATCGCTCACGGACACTGGACATCGTGTCTGCTGTAGACGCTGCTTATCACCCACCACCGCAAACCAGCACCACCTTTCCAACCAACACACTGCAGCGTTTTATTTCCATTAACTCGGAGAACTTGCCGAGAGCTTGTGTCGAATGTGCACATCTGAAAGCGAACATGACAAGACTGCAAATATTGTGGTCAGTTTGATTAAATTGGTTCCACCTGCAGATTCTACATGAGCTGGTTTGTATGCGCTCCTAAAATCACACTCACAAGATCTACAATCAAAACAAAGTTACAACAGAAACGTTGAGCGTGGCTGAGAGACTATGAATGTGTACTTTAATGGCAGATTAGGAAAGAATTAGTTTCTGATGTCACAGCAGATAATGTTGCTGCCTCGCACCTCTCTGGCTCTGGTTTGATCTTGAGCTCTAGTTACAGGCGTCTGCATGGAGTTTCGTTCACCCTTATGTTCACACAGGCTTTTTTCAGGTTTTTACAGGCATTCTATCCAATGTATAGTCCGGCTTTGTGCACAGTGTTTCTGTCCATTAAATTCATCCAGTATTTTCAAATACATCATGGGCCGGATGAAGATAAAGAGGGTACTAAGGATGAATGAATGAAAGAATGAATGAATGGTTTGTTAATATGATAGCCTATGAGGCTTTGGGCAGATCTTGCTCAATAGAGATGCAAATGAAAACCTTGTAAAGAAGCATGTGGTTGGTTGGTCAGAGTTACTGTAAGTCTCTGTGGATCAATTTCTATAATCAACCAAAAATGAGATATTCAGCTCTTCCTAGATGGTCCCCACATTGTAATTCCCTGCCTAGGTGGCCTGGTGCTGTAGTGGTTAACACTGAGGCCTCGCACCTCCAGCCAGGATAGAGGGTTCGAGTTCCACCTAGGATTTGTGTGTATGGGGTCCGTGCTTGGTGCGTTTCCTCCGGGTTCTCCGGTTTCAATCCCGCAGTCCAAAGACGTGCAGATTAGGTTAATCGGTGTTCCCCGAATTGACCATTTTATGTGCATGTTTGTGTGTGACCTGCGAGGAATTGGCGCTCTGTCCAGTCTGTACCCCGCCATTACAGAATAAGCGGTATAGTGGATGAATGAATGAATTTCTTGCCTGAGCATTCATGACAAAGGTGTAGTGGGCACAAGAGTTGCAAAAGCCTTAAGACAGGATGGCCCCTGTGCACTTTCAAAGGTATTGAAAGGTTTTGATGGGTGAGGGTCATGGGGTATAAGGGCACAAATAAATTGGTTTTGCTACATCAGTTCAGTTTACAATGACTGGTTTCCCTTTGGGGAATGAATCTAGGGTATATTCTACTAACTCCTTGTTTGGTCCAGACTTTGGCCATATTGAGCCCATAATCGGCTTTAACCATAAAACTACCTGCATAATATTGTGCTACCAAAATGGCCCTGATTTGGTGAGGCATGACTCTACAAGGCCTCTACACAGATTCCACAAGGCCCCTGTAGTCCGCTACAATAAAAGAACTATTATAGCTCAAATAGCTGAAAAGGTTAATGCTGGCTCCCATAGAAAGGTGTCCGAGTGTACTGCACACGCAGTGCATCGCAGTTTTGGTGGCAAAAAGGGGGGAACTACTCAATATTAGGCAGGTGGAGATAATCTTATGGCTAATCAGTGTAAGTGGACGACTTAAATGCCGTGGGGGTCCGATCAATCCATGCGAGACGCCCTTGTCCCCATCTCTGATGAGGTCATAGGGATATAAATACAGTTCGGTAAAGATTACAACGTTTACAGCGGGACCAGCGGAAAGGGGACCCCGTATTATACAGTGACAGCGCTGACCTATGCAGGGTTCAAGTCCTTGATCTTTTTCTTTCAGACAAGAATGCTGAAGGAGTATAAAGAATGTTACATGAAGCCAATGCATTACTTGCAGATTCCTTTATAGAATAATAAGTGACGGGTTATGGTGTGTGTGGCTGGGGCTCTAAGCAAGAGGTCAGGACCACAATACCAGTGGCTCAGATGCTTTAGTCTTGTCGATTGAGGTTCATGAGGTGATTTTTGTTTTTTTACCAATGGTCCAGAAAATAGAAGGCTTATATAAGACAAGCTAGGGAATTTCCAACATTACTGGCTTATGCAAGAAAGAAAGCCTTCATTACTGATGATTCTGGCAGGTATGGTGTGTGTTGTGACTTAACATTGCCTAAGGCATCAGGGCAGGTATAACTAGAGCATGTAAATTACTGGGATTCATAGCATTCCTGACCTTTTACTCATCCAAAACGTTTCTGCCTTCCACATGGACTGGAAATGTTTGTCACGAAAGAGGCGGCGTTAAGCAGAAACAATAATTTCAACATGCAAAACTGTATTGAAATACAAAAATATAAATATTTGCAAGACAGCTCATGTGTAACAAGAGGAAGATAGAGTTTACTAGCTGGACCAAACGCAGGTCTATCAGGTTTAATACGCGTACAGAAAACCCATTTGTTGTTGACTGGCTCCGACACAGTAACCTTCTGGGTCTTCTAGTAGTGCAATATGTTTCTGCAATTTCCACTTTCAAATCTGAATTTTTTTTTATTTTTTTTTTTTATAAAAAGCGGAGACTGCAATGGAAAACGGCAAGGACTTAGATACAGCGAGAAACAAAATTAAAGAAACAAAAGGCAAAGCACACGAAAAGTTCTCTTTTTAAAAGTTGGAGTTGCCACTTTCTCCTCTGTCTGTGCTCCGTAGGCAGTGGAGGCTGCCCTGTGGGGGCCGTGTTGGTGAGTTAGCGCGGAGCTGCTAGCTGAAGACCTCGTATTGAACAGAAGGTGTTGTCTCGCGCTTCAGGCTGTTCACACACACACACACACACACACACACACACACACACTCGCGACAGTGAGAAGTGAAATATTAACAGCTCTCTCGCTCCGTAATTAACTGAACTCTGTTGCTGAGCATCGGCTTCGGGCTTGGCCTGTGTTCGGAGAGGCGACTGTAGTGCCGAAGGTTAATTTGAATATTTAGAGAAGAACTTTGAAAAGTTTTCATTTTTATTTTTTGGTTTTCAAAGAAAGGAAAAAAAAAAAAGGACTTGGTATTTACAGTAGATGGAGACGATCGAGGTTTGGTTCAATATTAATGGAGCTAAGTCGATTGACCTATAAGTATCTAGGTGAAAATAAAAAAGGAAAGATACTCCTGAATTGTGCAATTTATTTTAAGCAAGTGAAAATTCAATTCGGAGGAATTTACAAATAACTTAAGTATCAGTAAGAACGTCGGAATTTTTTCACAACTGAGAATGCGAAAGCTGTTCATTGGAGATGCAAGGGCAAGGGATGCGAGGAGGTTATACAGGCAAAGGCTGAGAATATCAATCCCAATGATATGAATATCAATGTTCGGATAGACGTGATATTGTGTTTATATGCAGTCAAAAATATTATGACTGTCAAAAAACACTGTATGTTCATCCTGAGAGTTATAGTTGTTCCCAGGCGTTGCAGTGATCCCCCGATTGGGCCGATGTTGACTTTGTCTCACAACAAGTTGTCACATTCATAGTTATACACCAGTCATACGACGGTTCCGGTAGTCTTGGACAGTTTCCGTCGGCGGTGCATCATTTCAAGCAATCAGAGTATTGAATTAAACAACGTTGATCATTTACACCCAAGAGAGCATTTGCCTGATAGGCCTATTGATCACCGCCGCCGCACACAGACACACAGACAGAAAATACTTGGAAAACTCATTTTTCCACTCAGTCTCCAGAGCTGTAAGTGTACAGTAGTCTGAAACCGCGTGGTACTCTATATACAGTACAGTATTCCCACCTAACAAACATTTGAGGCTCAGACGTTTCAGTGGAGTTCAGTATTCGGGCAACGTATTTAAGTAGTTGTGATTTTGAAGCCTGTCTCAGACAATTTCCTTACAGGCGCTGACTTCTAAGGTGTTCGGCACAGAAAGGTCGTTTAATGTTAGGACTCGAGGTCTATCTTGACATGGCATCTGTATTAACTGATTCTTGTATTTGATTTACTAGCCTTTGTAATCGGACCTGTATCATTCTTACGAACCGGTCTGTAAAAATAACATGCACATACTGTAGCAACTATGTTGTTACTAGAATTCATTCCTTTTAGGAAGTAAAAAAAAGGAAAAGTCAAATCATTGGCACAATGCGCTGGATAATACTCAGGCTTGATCTGTCATTTTTCATTTTTACGCCGTTATACACCTGAACAGTTGAGGATTAAGGGCCTTGCTTAAGGGCCCTTCTGTAGTAACTTACTGTACCGTTTGTGGGGTTTGAACCCAGGTTCTTCCGAATTGCAGTCCAACGACCTACAGTATACCACTGAGCTACTCCTGCCCCTGACATGCTGTAACCTTGGACCACTTAGCACGTTGTTTTGTCTCATTCCTGTCTGGCTCTTGGGCTTTACAATGGCGGACTTGAGTCAGGGGCGGATCTAGAATTTTTTTCATGGGGTGGCAAGGGGGGTGGCATTAAAATGAGGAGGGTTGGCAACACTGAAGCAAGTATCCTTGCATGGTTTTTGTGGATTCAAGGAACGCTATTCTTATTCGGTGTATACACTGGGGTGCACATTTTTACATTGTCCTATAAAAATGAAATAAAGGCTGATGTGTGATTGACTTGAAACTGATATCTGGATTGGAACGTCAGATAAATAAAAAAAAAAACTCTTTTATTTTTAGAACACTAGAACACTAATGCTGGGGTGGCAAATGGCGCGGCAAGGATCTTTCTTAGGGTGGCAATTGTCACCCCGTGCCACCCCGGTAGATCCGCCCCTGACTTGAGTACAGGCAACATAGCATCAAGGCAGCGATCTTCTGTTTCTTATACAGCCGATGATATTTGGTAAATGCTAATGCTGAGTGCATATAACCCGACTATCGAAATTTCAACCTGGCTGAGCCTTTCACACAGCACTTTAATCTCTTGTGATCAGTTGTTCGTGGGGACATATGGCGACATCCCTGCTGTAGAGCACCTGATTCTCGGATCTTAAAAAAACAAACACATGAGCGGGTAGAAAAGGGAACATGGATTTTATCATGTTTGTGCTGTTTCTGTCAATGATTTTCGATCTCCCTCCCGGAAAAGATGGACAACGAAGCGGCTTCAGGGATCTGTTGCACATCAAAGCTGATGAAATTAGATTTCTTCCCAGGCGCTCATTGGCTGTCTTCCATTGCTCTGCCTGCAACTAGTGGCGGAGTGCATCATACTACTCAATTTGCGCCTGACAAAAAGCAACCTCGCTGGAAAGTACAAGTCACACAGATTGCATGCAGAGTGCGAAAACCGTGTTGTTGAACCGTTCGCATTACACCAGCAGTCGCTGCAGGAGAGTGCAGTAAGTAGTTGCTGAGGTGTGGAAGTAGTCGTTGAGCCCCAGCTGAGTTGGCAACTGGGAGATCAAGTCTAAAATTATGTAGTGAATAGTGCCAGATCACAGGCTAGATAACACCTAGCCGCTAATACTCTCAGCAACGATCCTCATGAGCAGCAAACAAAATAATTGCTTATACATTTCTTCACATACAGTAGTATAACGTCTTACAATGACTCTGTCAATCAATCATGCTCCTAGTGCGCTCTCATAATCGCACCCTCAAATTTCTGCCATTCCAAAGCGCCATGCCGTCGTCACCGGGATTGTGATGTGTCGTGCAGAAAACAATCACGGCTCCCTGATAATTTTAAACCTTGGCTAAACGGAGAGCACTTGGCTCCGTGCTGCAGCGAGGCCTACGATTTAGCAGCACTTCTCTTTGAGCTCCACACAGCAGGCCTGCAGCCAACACGGCTGCTTCACCAAACGGAGGACACACGCGCGAACGCCGACTGAAGGAAACACAGCTTTCACACAGAGGAACACGCTGCTTTGCATAGCACGGCGCTTGCATAACAGCGATAATCAGATCTGAATTATATGTGTAGGAAAGAGTGCGCGCGGCGCGGAATAAGCTAATAGGGCTTTTGTTACATGGCGCAGGTGAGCCCAGGTTTCAGCGCGGTGAGGTTTGTTTCACACGTTTGGCATTTTAATTGTACAGTGATTACTGTAAGTATTTGTTTGATGTGCTTTCATGTTGCGCTGTTTCGGCAGGAGGTTGTATTTAATTATATAATGGGTATTTATGAGATGAGAAGCAGAGGGATCAAGAGTGTGATCAAGACACACCAAAAACAGAGGACGTGCGTTTCTTCACCGGATGCGCACCTTACAAGCATACATTTTAAAAAAGTATACATTTAAAAAAGTATTTTTTTGCCTCCGAGTGGCGCAGTGGTTAAAGCGCTCGCCCTATCATCCGGAGATCGCTAGTTCGAATCCCGGGTGGTGCTGTAACCTCTCGGAGGTCTAGAGAGAGCTGATTGGCCGAGCTCTCTCAGAGGGGAGGGATGAGAGGTACATAGTGCTCCCACATTAATCACGGCTCTACAGCCAGTCAGGGGCGTCTGTGAGCTCGCGCAGCGGAGGGAGCGGATAGCGCTGTCCTCCGAGTGTGTTACTCCGCCCCCAACGGTGCGCGAGCGAGCAGTTCGAAAAGATGCGGTCGGCTGGCGTCACGTGGTTCGGAGGAACCACGTGATAGTCTTCGGCCCTCCCGGCTGAGTGGTAGTAGTAGCCTTAATGTGGAGCCCCCTAGTGACGGGGAGGAATTGGACACGACTAAAAATTCATTTTTTTATTATCGATCTCACTTGGATACTTCATGCAGCTACAAGACACTAAATCGAGGTTACGGAATCGTAGGATGATGTCATTTTTTATTCTCCAGTCAATAAATAGCATTGTTTAATCTTGCTTATTATTATTTTACTTTACTGTAAAAAAAACAAACAAACAAACAAACAAAAAAAACGAATCCTTTGATTTAACGCTGAAGCCAGCCTGAAATGAGTGACACTCCAATGGCTAAGAAATGATCTGCTTTCTAGCACACCTTAACTACAGCACTGGCACACTCATAGTGACCAAGCATGTACTGTAACATCGAATCCCTGTATAATCCCTGTAATTATGTCACACTCTTTACAGTTCTCATAAAAAAAACAAAAAAAAAACAAAAAAATGACCATATAATTGAAGTATCTCCGTATTTTTTACGGCATAAAGCATAATCTGTCCCGAGTTCCTCGCTCTCTTCTTCTCAATAAGACCATGCAGCCGCACACAACAGGTGACCACTGTAATTAGCTATAAACTGCTACAACGGTGTTACCTCACCATGAAAGAACTTTTATTTCATTTAGAAAGGCGGTACGGGCTGAATAGGGCACCGGCGAGCGAGCTGCCTCCCACTCTAACACACAGAATGGCATGTTACGCAACCCCTGGCTGCTAATTGCATGTGACACTTTGGAGAATGTGTCCTGCGAAATGATTCATCAACACAAGTGTCAGATCTCGATATTTGGCAGCCTGTCTTTTGTAATTCAAATCAGACGTTCTGGAGCATCAAACAGGAATTGATAAAGGCTGGTTTCGTGGTATCGCAACAACGTGAGACTATGAGCAGGACTGTAAAAAAGGTTCATATGTACATTAACCGTGTGGTGTGATTGGAAAACCAGAGCTCTTGGAGCTGTTAACCTCAGCTTTATGGTCACTGTATAATGCAGGGATGCATAATGAAACGCAGCTACAGGATGTCCAGTTCGGAAACGCGTTATATAAAAAAAAACGATTCGTGACGTGTTGGAGGATTACATATATCCATCAGATAACACAAGATTGCATGCTAAATTAAAAAGGTAATAGATGTGGAGTTAGAGAGCAAACACTGACGAACAGGTATGAATAAAGTTACAGGTCAGAATGTTCTGAATTAAGAGTACTTCCTTATTGCAAACATAAATCACAATGTATCAAATGAACTGCTCACACCAATATAAGCCCTAGCAATAAAAGTATACATTACTAACCTGATTAGCACAGGCTTTCAGATGCAGAGATCCACACCTGTAAACGTATGGTTCATTTATTCAATCTTCTGCAATAAGTGTGGTCAATTTAATGTAGTCATAGAAGCGACCCACATGAACAGGCATGAACCAGGGAAACTGGAGAGCTGCAGGGAACCCACATTAACATGGATAGAACCAGAGAAAAGAAAAAAAAAAAACTAGAGAACTGGAGGGAACCGTCTTGATTTGGATCGCAACCAGCGAAACTGTGCAGAAACAGTGCATCCTCCAACTGAATGGAACCTACATGGATGTGGATAAAAACCAGTAAAACTGGGGGTGGTGGAGGGAACCTTCAGGGATATGGAGAAGAACCAGAGAAATCGGAGGATTACAAGGAATTAGGAACCAGTTTCATGAATCTGAATAGTAATCAGAGAAACTGGAGAACTAGAGGGAACCCACATAGATGTAGATAAGAACCAAGTAAACTGGGGACGTCGAGAGAACCTACATGGGAGTAGAGAAGAACCAGAGAAATTGGATAATTACAGGGAACCCACATGGACGTGGATAAGGGCCAGAGCAATTGGGAACCAGAGAAACTGGAAAACAGAAGGGAATCTACATGGAATTGGAAAAGAACCAAAGAAACTAGGGAAGTGAAGGGAACCTACAGACCTTAGATGTGGAGAATAACCAGAGAAATTGAAGAACTGAGGGAACCTACGTGGATCTGGATAAGAAACAGAAAAAAAATGGAGAACTACAGGGAACCTACATGGATGTGGATAAGAACCAGAGAAATCGGAGAACTGCAGAAACCCATGTGGACATGGATAAGAACCAGAGAAATCGGAGAATGGAACCTGCATGGATTGGATAGGAACCAGAAAAACCTGGGGAGGTTGAAGGAACCCATGTGGATGTGGACATCTGCTTTTAACTTGCATAGCCGATACTACATGTTCCTGGACTAGTGACCTACCTCCATAGTTTCTACTTGCGAATGTTGTTGTTTCTGTTCTTTTGGCTGTTCCTATAAGGGTCCCGATCTGCACAGGTTGGCACAGTTTTTTTTTCTTTTCTTTTTTTTTTTTTCTTCTTTTAAATCTGGGCTTGGGAACGGCACTAATGATACCTTGAAACCAGTGGCTTTGTTTGGGCCTTGGCTGGGAATAGAACCCTTCTGCATGGTAGGCGGGAAGCCTAACACTGAGCCATAAATGCCCAGGTGTCCCGCATGAATGATAAGCATTTTTACTGCAACGTTGATTTTCAGTGCTACATCATCGAGACATGTCGCGAAATATGAAAAAATGTTCAACTCAGCATGGATCTCAAGCCAACACCTGTCTTCGGGTAAAGAAGATAAGGTAAAGCCCGAAGGACAAGTCAGTGCATGATATTCTTCTTTTTGTTTAGACAAACTAATGGTGAGTTCAGCATCGGAGAACTACAGAGCCACGTCGACTGATTCCAGGGTTGCTTCAGATGGGACAAATGAAAAAACGAATATATGTCCATGGTATGTCTTCAAGGTTCCACTGTATAAAAAAACCTTTATATGGTTGTTAGACGCAAATAATAGCTGCTCGTCTACTGTAACTAGAGAAGCGCATCTGTGCTCCACTAACAAACAGCACGAGAGCTTTTCTTCTTGGTGGCTTTTTGAGAAGGTTTCCTTGAACCGGGTCAAATTTGAACTTGAGTGAAACTTGAGTACACGGCCAAGGCTTCAAGCCCAAGCACTCTCTCTCTCTCTCTCACATATCACTAATCATCTATAAAACATTAATATTAGAAGCCGAAACGACGTATAAATTCAAACCTTATTTCAAGCACTATATTTCTAAGTGAGTGTATCAATTCGAAAATGCTTGGTTTTATTAATATTCCACAAGGTAAAGGTAAAGACGAGGTCGGTGTTCTGATCTGACCTCCTTTTAAAACACTAGCTATTGCACATGAACCCGATGAACTCCACACCTACCGTCACTATGGTTTGTGACTGTATTATTGTCTGACTAAATGCTGCGGATGTTTTACAGTTCATTATCAGATGAGTGTGTGTGCGGAGTGAGTGACTGTGTTGCAGTGAAATGAGGAAATAATAATAAAATAAATAAATAAATAAAAAACGTAGACGAACGAAGCCTGCCTTCGACACCTGCTCGACTATTTGTCCACCTTAGTTTTAATTCGGTTCGATTCAGTTTCATTTGTACGGTTTAGCGCTTTTAACGATCGTCATTGCCGCAGAGCAGCATTACACAGGTTTGTATGAGATGTGAAACGTGCATGAATCAGGACGATAAGATTTAGGTTGATTTGAACGTTTTTTTTTTCCCCCGAAAGAACTTTCTCGAAAGCGACGCTTGGGCGTGGCTTCTCTCGTCTCCTCTGCACCTGCTCTGATTCCCATCCATTTAATCTGATGATTACTACTCCTGGAAAAAAAAAAAAAAGGAGAAAGAAACTTGATAACTTTAAAAAACAAATGGCCAGTAAAAGATCCAGGAACTACACTTTCGTGGGAATTGTTCGGCGGTGTCAGTAACACGCTTTGCGACTTGTTTTGGCAAAACAGGCGTCTTAGAAACTCCCGTTTTTAGCCGTGTTGACTCAGAGCTATTGTGGCCATGTGTGCATGCTGTGTGATTATAATACACTGTTGCCAAGGAGGAAGTCTCTGCCTATCCACTTTCTGCTTCTGGTTAGATGACTGAGAGTCATCAGACAGGTTTAGGTCGATGTCAGGTTCACTCTGAGTGATGAGTGTCACATTCTGACAGGAATGAAGATGCACACGGCTCGGTGCAAAAGCCAGCAGTGGGCGATGGGATTCCGCCCATTTGATACCAGCAGTCTGTTTTACAAATGAAAACTTTTCGTATATACGGACGTTTGCTCAGTACGCCAGGGGCGTGTTGCACGTCTGCAACGATGGCCTCCCAGGAACTCCTTTAATGGCGCGAACATGGTCAGGACTGCATGTGGCAATAACTCCCAGCTTAGTTCCTCTGATGTGCAATGATTGCGTGTACCGTTTCTACGGACAGATTCGTGTCTTCCACAAGTTGCTGGTGAGTTACCCATCGGTTTTCAAGGATCAGGCGTTGCTACTCCCTGAATGTTCGCAGGAATGCCTGCAGTGGGCTCTGAGCGACCTCGGCCAGGATCGTCATTCTTTAATAGGTTTTGGACCGATGGGACGTTTTACTGCGGCTAAGAATAAAAATATCGATCGCTTTTACGTCTTCATTCTTGAGGCATTTCATTGCACGTCCCGGGTTGACTTGAACACCGTATATTTCAATCACAGTTAATGACATTAAATGACAGGAATGCCTTTCATTTGGTTCAGATATCCTATTCCAGGGAACTAAAGGACATCCTGGATAGGATGGCAACCCATCAAAGTGCACAAGCACACATGTACACTACAGAGCAAACACAAATCAACCTACTCTGGATGTTTTTGGAATGTAGAAGGAAGCTGGAGCATCGGGTGGAAACGAACCAAGTCCGGACTACTGGAGGTGACATTTGAGCCCCTTCAATCCTGGAGGTTCGAGACGACACTTGAGGATTATTCATATACAATGTCCTTGGTATAACATGCAAAACAGTAGACTAATAATTTTACGGAAGGTTATGAGGTTGAATCCCAATAACAAACTCTAAATTAAGAAACACACATGAATAATAATAATAATAAAAAAATAAATAAAACAATCCGGCGAAGCAAACAACACACAGCTATGCTAACAATCACACTGTATGCAACAGAGCGAATGAAATATTAAGATGATGCAAACAATAACAATAAAATAAATGAATCCAAGTAAGCTCACGTCAACGCAAATTAGCGCATAAGGGTTCGGAAATAAGACAAGACCTCGCAACAAGCTAATAAAAAAAAAACAAATAAAAAAAAAACTGCGCGTAAACGAGCCCTCTAAGACCTCTAGTGGTGTAGGGTGGAATGGCAGGTGTATCTAGTAAATTTGATTCGTATAGAGCAGGGGTGGCCAAGTTCGGTCCTAGAGAGCCGCAATCCTGCAGAGTTCAGCTCCAACCCTAATCAAACACAGCTGAACAAGCTAATCAAGGTCTTGAGGACTACTAAGGCTACTGGCAGGAGAGTTTTTTTTTTCAGGGCTGGAGCTGAACTCTGCAGGATTGCGGCTCTCTAGGACCGAACTTGGCCACCCCTGGTATAGAGCTTTTAACAATGGAAAGCTTTACAGAAGCTTTTCAAAAGAAAATTATGCAAATGTGTAAATGTTAAGAATGCGTATGAATCAAAATGATCTATGTGCAGTTGAATACAATCGGTGCCGGTGTTTATGCGGAGGAAATATTCCTCAGTTGCGGCAAGGACCGGGGTGGGACCTCAGAAATCCGTTCAGCAAGAAGATACAGAAAATAACGAACAAGCAGTATGGACAAATAGAAGGTCCGAGTTGGTGTCCTGCGGATCCGGAGTCTATCCTAAGTGCATGGCAAGAACAGACAGGGCGGGCTGCTGAAGGGCACCAAAGAAAAAACAAAACACACACACACACACACACACACACACACACACACACACACACACAATAGAGCCACTTATCATAGCCAGTTCGGTTACTGCCATGTTTTTGGGAGGTGGAAGGAAACTGGAGAACTTGGACAAAACCCAGACAGACATGAGGAGAAGATGCGAAACTCCATGAAGACAGAAACCCGAGTTCAGGATTGGCAACGCTCATGTGTAAGTAATTACAAATTCGAACCTAGCCGGAGTTCAAAAGGAGGCTAATGCCTGTCTGAGGTTGATGAAACACCAGAATAGCAACTACAGATGGAATGAATCAATAACATACATAGACACATCGATGCCGCTCAGGGGCAGTCGATAAGAACAGACTACAAGTTTGTATCATATAGACACAAAGGAGAAAATAAACGAGGGAGCAACAGAGCAGGAAACACAGAGGAAGGGATTCAAGTTGACAAAGAGGGAACAAGAAGATCGGTAGAGAGAGAGAGAAAATCCGATCTAATCTTTTCTGCCTTTTGGCTACCTGAGCGCTACATCAGTGTCTGACTGACCCGCTTCACCCGCACCCGCACCCGCACCGCCACCATCACCATCAGACTAGAGTGTTTGGGAGTGTATGTGTGTGCGGTTGCCAGGTATAAGCGCTTTGGTTTGCGTAGGTGGATATCAGCTTGTGTCGGCCTATAAGGTACGATTAAGAGCACTAGGAGGCGGAATTAACACAAGTGCTTTCATTTGCATGGGGTTGTATCGCAGTCGTTATCTCGTCATGTATCCATGTCCTCAGATGCCCTTATGGAAAAAAGAAAAAACAAAAACAGAAATAGCAACTCATATAAAACCATAACAAGTCTATATATGTAAAAAAAAAAAAAAAAAAAGAAAAAAAAAACCCTGCATGATTTCCGCAGGACATTCTACTAACACAACCAGTGCAACATCTGCATACCGGTTACTTCGGGGTATTTTGGGCCACTGAAGCGCACGAGTGCCGCTGTTATCCGGGTGTAATGTGCTTGCCTGGCATCCGGAACAGAACGTATGTGAGGAAACACGTCGCATATTAATCCGCAATCTACTTGACACAATTTCAGTAAACAAAACATTATTCGGTGATGAACACGCGAACGATAATGCACCGATCCGGAGTCAGGGCCGCGTCTCATATTTGGTGTTCCTACTGAATATGGATCACAGGCATAATAGGATAAACACATTATTCAATCTGCCTGTTCTGGTGTACCTGGAGTTCTGTAGTTAGTCATGCAAAACGGTGTTCAAGCCTCGATATTATAACCTCAGGGAAGAAAGCCGGGACTATAACGGGAGGTGATGGACATCGTTTGGACAGGCGTTAAAGGTCATCCTTTACAGACAAAAAGAAAATGCATTTACTGTACACACATTACTTACAAAGAGTGGACATGTTCCTCATTTAAGTAAGGAAGGAAATACCTGATGTGCACACAATACATGTATACACACTTCAGGAAAAGAAAAGAAGAAACTGTATGAATATTTTAATATTAAATTTATTGCTATGCATTATTTATTGTTATTTATATAATATGCATGTAAGAGGCTTTGTGGTTCAGTTGGTTCAGGCTTTAAGTTATCGGTTTGGGGATCTGAGGATTTGGGTTCCAGCCCCATTATCAGTGGGTTGCCACACCCCATACTACCCAGCCACTGCATGCAGTGCCGGTCCCAAGCCCAGATACTGTTGTTTATTACTTATGAAAGCATTTTAATCTGCATTTTAATATATGAAGTGTGGTTATTATTATTATTATTATTATTATTATTATTATTATTATTATTATTATTATTATTATGTGATGTGATGCCATAAGAAAATAATCAGTGAAGAGGTGGCATGATAATATGATGATTCATGTCCTATAAGACCACACCCTCTTAAAATTATGATCGGCAATTAATTCCCAAATGACACATCATATGTTGTTTCCATTTATAGTGCCAGTTACCTTTGTGGAACGTCCACAAGACGAGTTCGACAAGTTGGAAAACACGTGTAAATTGTTACGATAGTAACTATAAGGTATTAGAGCAGGCACATTAATATAAACCTGCGATCTGCAGATCAGACAGAGCTGCTGAATTTTACAATCAACACCTTCGGACTAATCGGATCTGAGAATCCAACCGTGCTTGCGTTATGAAGTCAATAACTGGTTAATAGACAGGAAACAGGAGGCATGGACTGTAGAAAACCAGGAAGACAGCAGGAAGCACATATGAGGTTTCCCGTCATTGCTCAAGCTCGCCGTTCATGTTTTGAGGTCAGATATCAGCAAACAGGATGAAGAAGTTGAGGGCTGGAGGCCCAATAATTGTGCTAAATCACATGTGCAGGACGGTGCCTGGTTCGAGAGTCTAGCGTGTGTGTTTTTTTTTTTTCTCTTCCTGAATCTCATAATTCCTGAATCTCGTAAAAAAAAAAAAAAAATAATAAAAAAAATCTTCCACAAGGTTTAAGGGCTGCGATGAGGGAAGAAAGAAAAACACTTTGATTTGCACGAAACTCCTTGATTCCTGGTCAAATTAATCAACACATACTGTATGATATTAAGGATATACCTGATTGGTGCACATTTTGTAAGACAAGTGAGTGGGACGTTTGGAGGTTTTTCTCAGGAAGGGCTCGACTCGTCAATTTCTAAAGGCACTTTCGATTGTACAGACAGGATGGGATTTGGCATTTCTGCAAATGCCTCAGGGGCGGTGGAGCGTTGCTGCAGGGCAAACTCCTTCACCTACGGCGCAGGGGCTTGGACAAATAATTCGATTGCTAGTGTGTTTATATGACAGAAAACCTACTGTCGTCCGGATGTGATGGTTGCTTTTTAAAAAAAATGCCTGATAATCTTAATTCATTTGTTCATTCATTTGCTTCTTTTATTGAACTCCAACTTTTTGTTTCTTTTTCGTTTTTTTTTTATTGTTTTTTTTTAGGTGAGTTTATAACAAATAGAAATGCTCTCACACAGCCTATCCCAGGGGACTCGGGGCACGAGGCAGAGTACACCCGGGACCGGGTGAACTTAATTTGCATGTGCTTGGACTGTGGGAGGAAACCAGAGTACACAGAGGAAGAAGGGGTGGGGGGTGTTCGAGGGTGGGGGGGGGTATCAGACCCTCGACCCTGGAGGTGGGAGGTCTCAGTGATATCTAATATACCGCCGTGCCACCTAAACAGAAATCCAAAAAATATAAATAAATAAAAGTGAAAATAAGATAAAGGCATAGATGGCATAATTATGCACGCCCCTTAACTAATACTTTGTTAGGACACTTTTTGCTCGCAATACAACACTTTACGTAAGAGTCTACCCATATCGTCAGTTTAATTCTCTTATGCGTTGCAAAAACATATATATATATATATATATATATCCCACTTTTAATGACCCTGCAGGTTTTTTGATGGGGACCGTTCCAAAATGTGGATTTTCTTCCTCCCAATACATTCCTCTGATTTGATTTGTGAGTAGTGCTTTGGATCACTTTTGCTAGAAATTGGAATTTTCCTCTTCCTCAGCTGTCTAACAGATGCCTGCCAAAATGGACCGCTGTTAAACTAAGTCAGTGATTTTGTCTGGCGTGATTAGAACCCCAGTCCTACGTGAAGAGAAGAGGCTTCAGGGCATGATGCGGACACCACCGTGCTTCACCACATAACTTTACACAAGGTTCTACTTTACACTCATCAGACCAGAACACTTTGTGACTTGGTTCTAGCAAAGCTAGAGGTGTGTTTATCATGAGAAATGGTTTTCATCAACCCCACAGCCCTCTCATGAAGGACTGTCATACAGAGACACCAGCACTGTGGAGACACTTTAAAGTTCTCCCCGTAGCCTCCTTAATAAGATTTATTCTTGTCTGTTGATACATTTTTAAAGGATGTCCCATGACTGTGGTGCCCCATGGCACTTACTTTTTACTTTTTATTTTTTTAAAGATATGTATTTGGGATTAGTAAAAATAAGTTCATTAAGGGCAGGTCTATGATACTGGCCAAAAGTTTTTATAATAATAATAATAAAAAGAAAAATAAATAATAATAATAATAATAATAATAATAATAATAATAATAATAATAATAATAATAAAATTGTATATATAAAAGAAAATCTTTCACTCTGTTTTTCACTTAAATAAACAATATACCTGTAAAGTTTTTTCTTGTTTAATAAACATGAAGCATTAAATATGTAAAATAATATAAATTTATTTTATTTTATTTGAATTATTGGATTTAAATTTATATTTAGTGTTCTTGCATAAAACGCAATTTTTTAAAAACGCTTTTCACAAATATCCCAGATCTGCAGTAAAGATGCCTTGTACTACATCTTATTTTTCAAACTTAGATTGTTTTTATTCATAAAATTGTATTTTTTTTCTTGTAAATGTACAATAATAAAACTTTGCCGTGTTAAATGAAATAAAATGTTCAACCAAATAAATGAATTAAATGAATGAGTAATTTCTATGAGAAGTCAATTTAGTTTTAATAACCACCTACTTGAACAACTCAACTCTCAGAAATGACTTAACTGATCTTCCCCAACACCCAAACATCATCTGTTAGTCAATAGTCGCACTTCTCATGAGAATCTGATTTCACTGATGCTGTGGATTTGTGAGGGAGGATTTTTCAGCGGTGCTTCTGAGGAAACAGGATTTCGGTTTTAAATAACTGAATCTATTATGTGTCACTGTTGAGTAAAACTGGGAGAATTCTAATGAACTATGAATTCTTAATTGGTCAGATGGTGTGGATTTAAACACACAACACACACACACACACACACACACACACACACACACACACACACACACACACACACACACATATATATATAAACTATGAATTGCTAATAATTGTTGATAGAGTGACGTTTTCTGTATCTTTCTGTAAGTTTTCTGATACAGATGTTCATTTACAGATACAGATGTTCATTTATCCTTTATTGAAGGAGTCTCCAGTTTCAGGAGTCTCCAGTTTTCCTGAAGCCTCTCCCAGGGAACTTAGGCAGGGTACACTGAGGACGGGGTCCCACCCATCACAGGGCACAACACACACAGCTACACACAATGGGCAATTTTGAAACACCAATCAGCCTACATTGCATGTCTCTGGACTGCAGGAGGAAATTGGAGTATCTGGAAGAAAACCTTAACATTCCCTGGAGAGCTCTCATGTTAATCAATATGTTTGTTGCTTAAATTTCAAATCTGACCGTTTACTACTGTACGTCTGGGTTCGATTCCCTCCTCGGTGTGCATGGAGATACCATTTACTACCCCAGTGGAGACTTTAAAAAGAAATCCCTCCCCCTCCTTTGCTAAATTATTTTGGGTAAATGATAAATGTATTGTAAGTCTAAATTGAAAAAAAATCCTTTGATAAAAAATAAATAAATAAATAAATAACCACTCTATTGCAACAGTGACCATTGCCAGCACAACAAGGAATGTTTTCTTTCTTCTTTTTTTTTCAGGACAAAAGAATTAAGAAAACAGGTTCGACAGACGGGTATTTCTGACATTCAGTAGCGTTTCATTTGTGTTCAGAGAATTTTATCTGCAGGATTGTGTGCGAATGATTGTATGAGGTGTGACTGGCATATTTCTGCATCACCACTCCCAGATGTTGAACATGTTGCTTTTCCAGCAACATGTATTGTCTGTATGTGTCATGAGCCATAAGGAAATCTTTAGGGCACGGGTCATCGATGGGTGGCTCGTTGGTCCGGATCCGGACTTTTCTAACAGATCCGCTGTTGTGACTTCTCATCTACAGGGCAAAGGACAGTACAGTAGGTCAGAAAGGTGGAGGTCTCATGATTTTCTGGTCTAATTATAAAACTAATAAATACTGTAGTTAATACCTACTGTACTGAGTGCTGCAGTTCTTTGGATGAGAGTGACGGCATTACTCTCATTACACACCAACGCTAGCCAATCACGGGTATCTGTGAACTTAGGTATGTTGAAGAGGGCAGATAGCGCTTTCCTAACCTGCCCTGTGACACACCATGAGCAGCATGCTATATATACCATCATATATGCATATACATATCATGGTAGAAAGAGAGAAAGAGAGATGTAGGCTTTTATTGCCCAATGGTCAAATCTTAATTTGGTTAAAAGTGGTAAATTCACCACCATGAAACAACAAATTAGTAATGGTAACTAGTTAAAAGGTTAAAAGATAACTTTTTGGTTTAAGGTAAGTCATTTATCTGGATCTTTGTAAGCAAGTAATTTGTGTAAGGGAATATTTTTACCATTTTTAATAAAATATCCTTAAATTAAGGTTTTCTGAAGAAGGTGGCCATTCTTTCCATAATCAGAAGTTAACTGTAGCACCCCCTGGTGGTGAAATTCCCTAAATCCCAATTTAAATGCTGTTGCTCAGCTAGAAAATAAAACAAATAAATAATACCAAATCAGTATTTTAGATATAACATAACGTACAGACTCACCAACACCCTCCCCACATCTCTCTCTCTCTCTCTCTCTCTCTCTCTCTCACACACACACACACACACACACACACACACACACACACACACACACACACAGCATTACATTAGTGAGCTTCATGTTTGCAGTATTCTGTCAGTGAGCAGCTGTGAGTGGAGCAGGTTTCTGGGTGGGAAAACTGTGTGTTTGTGTGTTAACCCCTGCAGCTATGACCCGACCGGCGGGGCCCGGGAAAACAGCGAGAATACCGCACAGCCAAGAGCATTTCTTACTCGAGGTCTGAATTTAAAGATAAAGACTTCCCCGAGCTCATACAACCTTATAACCTCATACATATTTTTAGAAAGAAACTGCATACGACCTTCCAGCTCTATACAGTACATAACGATGTTTTACCTCTAATTAGGAGTAGTCAGTACAGACAGGAAACCAAGGCACGCTAATCAGTGCATTCAGCTGCATTTGCCAGTATTGGCACTGGACAAGGGCATACTGTACTGTACATGGGTTGATGTTTTGTTTTTTTAAAGGCAGAAAAGATGCTGAAAGACAACACTGCTATCAGGGAGTACTGTTTCCATGAAGGAGTCAACATGGTCTGCAGCAATGTTTAGGTAGGAGGTGTTTGTCAAAGTAACATCCACATGAATGTCAAGACCTAGGCAGAACATCGCCCAAAGAAACACACTGCACAAAGCCACACACAACCTCCATATGAAGTCAAATTAATCATAATTCATCAGACCAGGCCAACTTCTCCCATTACTCTGTGGTCCAGTTCTGAGGCTAACATGCCCATTGTAGGTGCTTTAAGTGGTGGACATAGGTCAGCATGGGCACCTCGACCGGTCTTCATCTACACAGTCCCATACTCAACAAACTGCAATGCACTGTGTGTCCATCTTCACCAACTGGTGCTACAGGGGCTGTCCTGATGGCGGCCATGATCCTGTCACTTCCTCTGACCACTTTTGGTCGTACTAACCACTGCATACCGGGAACGCCAAAGAAGACCTAGTATTTCGGAAATGCTCTGACCCAGTGGTCTAGCCATAACCGTCTGGCCCTTGTCAAAGTTGCTCAGATGTTTAAACTTGCACATTGTGCCTACCTTTAACCATTAAGTTTGAGAAATTGTTTATTTGCTGCCTCACATATCCCACCCCTGGGCAGGTGTCACTGTAATGAAATAATCAGTGTTATCATGTGACTATTAATCAGTCAGTGGGTTTAATATTATGACTGATCAGAAATGTTATGTTATAGATTATGTTATCATCTGTAGAATTAAAAATAAAGCTTTTGTCTGTATATTGGTCATCGCTCTTTCAATGATATCTTCAGAAGCCAGTCTCAGAACATTTTCTGTCTGTATGTCTGTATGTCTGTCCAGACAGACTTTGTCACAGAATCACACAAAACTGGGTGGACAGAATTTAATGAAACTTGGGGTATCTGCCTGAAGTTTAACCTGCACCATAAATTTAATCAAAATGTTGAGTAAAAGCGATGCTACGAACGGTTATATGGCGTATTTAATAACAACTTTAAAATAAGCTACTAATAGCTAATTTTTTGCTTGATGTAAACAAACACCTGCATCAATAGATGTTAATTAGTAAAGCTAGTAAAGCTAACCTGAATATTTTTTACTGGAATAAGTTAATATTTTCACAGCTGAAATAACGGCGCTTAAGTGGTCCAGTTTAAGTGGAATTTTAACGATTTAAGACAAAAGGTCTTTATCATCTTTATCCAACCTACTTTTTTGTTTTCACATCAAACAAAATTAAGAGAAATTACAGTTAAATTTTTTTTAAGGGTTCATCTTTGTTGCAGGCAGACTTGTATGTGAGTTTCAACCTGAAATAATAATAATAATAATAATAATAATAATAATATCAAATATCAATAATAAATATTTTTTCACTGATTACAATAATACATAATAATAATAATAATAATAATATAATATAATTGATTAAATAATAACAACACCAATAATAATAATAATAATAATAATAATAATAATAATAATATAATTGATTAAATAATAACAACAACAACAACAACAACAATAATAATAATAAAACTAATAATAATATAATAACTGATTACAATAATCATGATGAACCTTTTTCTTTTTTTTTCATGGCTGATCAACTTTTTCTAGCTTTAACCGTTTAACTATGCCTACAAATTCTTTAAGCGTTAGCGACGGTTACTGTACTTGCGCTAGTTTTTTTAGATATTATGACGTCATTCTAAATACTGACCAACAGCAGTGAAGCGGCGCGTAATTAAACTCTACCCGTGCCCTACTTCTCTCGGGCGCGCTTGCGCACTCTCTCTCTCTCTCTCTCTCTCTCGCGCGCGCGCTCTCTTTCTCTCCCTCCCTCAGGCGCGCACGGCGGGTAGGAGGGGCCCGTCGTTCGGACGCGAGCGCGCACGGCCGTGACGTCGGCGCTCAGCAAGTCCGCGCGCGTCCGGTGCAGTTCTGCGCTCGGGTGTTTTTTTTTTTTTTCCTTTCTTTCGCCGAGCTTGTCAGTCGTCTTCTTCATCTCGTTCCTCGGTTCCTTTTGTAGCCATGTGCACGGAACGTGAAAAGTGTTGACCTTGCAAAATAAAAAGTAAACCCTTTCAAGTCTTTTTTTTTTGAAAGTATTTTTTTGTTTTGTTCTTTAAATAGGACCGGCTGCGCGCTTGTCGTTTGGGGATTTAATGCGCGACGCGGCGAGCTGTCAGAACTGGAAGTAGAGAGCGCACGGCGACCGCAAACAACACCGGAGACACACACACACACACGCATAGACACAAATAGACACACACTTTGGAGCATCAAAAACCTTAGAGAAAAACAGAACTGATTTTTTTTTTTTAAAGCTTGTTCTTTCTTTCTCTCTTTGGATTACCGGTTGCACAGCAACGGAGACCTGTGATAAATCTGGATGTCGTAGTTAAGGTAAGGTCAACATCCGTATCCTAAATAAAAACAAGGTGAGATCTGCATCAGTCTCCAAACAGACAGGTTTATCTCTGTGTCTAAATGTGTACGCTCCCTAGTTAAAAAAAAAAATATATATATATATATATATTATATATATTAGAAATATAAATATACACGCGTAAAACACAGAGCTGTATACACTGTAGCGGGAAAAACGAAACATTGTATTTGAAGTTTGCAACAACTTGTCTTGTTGTCAAATCAAAGAGTTGAGCGTCACTTCAAAGTGAAACAGTAAGCAGCATCATTAAAGCCGTTCCTGTTGTTAACATTAATCATGAAAGCATTGAGTTTTGTTTTTATTTATTATTATTTTTGTTTAAATAACAGCTGACCAAAACAAACAACCTTTGTCTAGGCTGTAAATCAGTGTTAGATTTACTCAAGACTTCATGTATTTCATGCATGGCACTCATGCGTACAAACCGCGCGTGGAGCGGGTACAGGCACCGTGAGTCTTGCACGGTGTCATCCTGTCGGTGTTAGGGACTGTCTGGATCAGAGTGTGTGTAAGTATAAAGAACTGCGTCACTGGATGGAGGAGCATCTGAGCGCTGCGCTTTGGTGGACCAAACTGCGTGAAGAGCACAAGTTGGACGCATTGTGCGCTTTTTTTCATTCTTAGAAATGAAAGTTTCCAGATACCGTCAGTTAATTAACGGAATGACGGATCATTATTGTGTGTGTGTTTGTGTGTGAGAGAAAGTTCCTGTGTGTGTGTGTGTGTGTGTTATTCACCTCAGAGGTCGCATGCAAAAAAAAAAAAAAAGGAAAGAAAAAAAAAGTCGCATATCCCTCCCTCAGTGAACCGTGCATGTTGTACTGTAGAGCTTTAAAAACGACGTGCATGCACATTTTCTTTTTTTATTTTCCTGAATATTTTTTATTTTTGGCTCTTTTGGGCTGCATTGTTTTTTTTTTTCTCTCTCTCTCTCTGCTCATGCAGCAGCTGTTTTAAACCCATGTGGATAGACAGAGCCCGTGCACGCCACTGTTGCGCAAATTCTTTTCTTTTCTTTTCTTTTTTTTTTTTTTGGCTCCCGCGTTTTGTTGCGCACATGATGAACGGCGCAGAAGTCTGATCGCTCTTCCAAAGCTTATTAAAGCTTATTTATGTCCAGGACATGCATGAAGTCTTGAACCCTGCATTAGTTGGGAGCAGCGAAGGAGTCGAGAAGTTTGCAATGACTTTTCTTTTTGTTTTTATTAGTGTATTAAACTTGTGGGTTTAAAAGATATTAATAAATGTATGCCATTTATTAAAGATTTATTAAGACACTAATATATGGTGTAGAACAATAGCTCTCAAAGTGGGGTCCTTGGAGCCTTGCGAGCACGTATAGACAAGAGATCTTTGTTTGTTTATTTTTTTCCTGAAAAACATTTTAATTGAATTTTGCTTCGAAATTATACTGTATTTATTATCGATTTCTAATAATTGAACTATTTATGCATTTGACAAGACACTGCACGATGTAATGGTTAAGGGTCTTGTAGGTCTTGAAGACCTAACAGCTTAGTAGACTCGTGATTTTCTCACATCCTTCCATGCATTATTTCACCTTATTACCCAGTCAGTCACAATCCAATGCATCAATAGAAAGTTTGGGAATAATAAAAATTATAATGAATATAATAATACACTACCATGTTTTGAATATTTGTATATCATTTGAATATTTGAATAGTTAGACTGCATTCAGAAAAAGGCCCATGAATAAATATACATATAACTGTATATACAGTATATATATATATATATATATATATATATATATATATACATACACACTGTATATCTTATACACATTCTGTATATACTGTATATCTGTAAGATATAACAAATTTAACTGTAAGATATATATCTCGCAGTTAAAATTGTTTAAGAACCTTCTGTAGAATACTCAAAGGCGCATGTTATTTTTGCATAGACACGCACAATATTTTGCATATTCAACATGACATCATTTGTTATCATAAAGCAACTTTGGGGCGGATTCTTCTGATTTACCGAGGAACTCTCTTTAGTCTTTCCTTGCCAAGTACTGTGACACACCACAGGTGTGATGACAGACCGAATAAAAACAGTTTGTTTTGCGATTTTAAAAGTGTTGAACGTGCATGATCTCAACATAATATGCATTCAGGGGGTAATTTATGTGCAATCCAATACCACAAAGATCTACAGTAGTCTATCAGGCCATTATATTTATGCCTTGTCATTGATGCTCAGGATATGCCTAATTGTGCACAAGGATAATGTTTTGCTGAAGGTTATAGTTCAGGAAATGTTCATGCAGATGAGTACAGATGCATGTACACTGCTTTTTTTTTTAATTGAAGACAGTGCAATGAAATAGGCACAACCTGGTACTGTATGCCATAAACCTTATTTTTCCCCACTCAGCTGCTTACAGTGACCATTTGAAAACTGACGTTTCATTCAAAGGAGATTTTCTAAGCCTAAAAACTGTGTATTTTATTATTTATAATGTTTAAAAAATGTTAAACAAGCAAAAATGTGTCAAGTACAAGATTGCATTATGTGACAGAGTACAATGTCAGCTACTTTCCAACAGAAGCGATTTTTTTATTTTTTGCATGTTCTTTGTGTTAAAATAAATACGTTTTATTTGTGATGAACTTAACAAATGTGTTACAGTATAATATATACTTGTTCTTTCCCCTTTCTGAAACTCACCAGGTTTATCAAATGATCCAGGCATGGAGTCCAAAAGATACCAAAGTATTTACAAAGGTACAGACAGAGAAAACAGATGGGCCCAGATGCCAGGATCTATGGAGCAGTGCCACACAACAGAGGAGGAGGGAGGTCTGATGACCAGTGATGCTCTAATGGACATTGTAAATGCAAGCAACGCACCCAGTGTCCCAGCTCCAAAGTGCAAGGAAAGGGGAGGAAATAAGACCGAGATGCCAATGCCCCAACTCAATACTGACCAGCAGCTTGGCTTCCCTGTGTATAACAACTCCATCCATGGTCGCAAGCCAGAAGACTCTAAAGAACTCGCCAAAGCGGTTGCTGAATCTATGGGCCTGTATATGAATGCTGCCAGGGAGGCTGAATTTGCCTTCGCCCAGCAGGGACAACCTGCTGGATGCCAAGGCAGCCCTGGAAAACTGTACCCTCTGTGTGGCAGAGGTATTGAGAACAATCAGTCTGGGACTACCAGAAGCCCCAACATGAAAGCTCCTCCAACATCATTCCCATCTATTTCCCAGTTACCAAATGGTAGTCTTGTCGAGTGTGGGGTCGGCACTGCACCAACATCTTCCACCTTGGGCACAGTTCTGCCCAGTCCTGCTGAAGACTCCAGCGGCATTTCCAGCCCAAGTGGAAACAACGTTGTGACTTCCACCACCAGTCCCACTTACTTTAGCACTAGCCGTCCTTCGCTAGGCAGTCCGGCAAGTCTGGGTCCAGTTGGTTCAGGCCTGGTACCGACTCACCGTGCCAACTCAAGCACCTGCAGTCCAGCAGAATCCAGCACTATGGGTACTCCACCACTAGCAAGCCCCTTTAACGTGATGAAGTCACCTATCTCAAGCCCCCAGAGCATGGGAAGCGTGAGGACACCTCCATCCTGCAGCACCAACATGAGGTCGTCTGTTTCCAGTCCCACGGGGAGTGGTGGCAACTTGCGGCCCTCTGGATCTACTCCACCCACAGGTGGTTCCATGGTCATGTCCAGTCCCAGGAACCCTTCCAGGACTTTTTCTGTTTCAAGCCCTCCCAGCAGTCTTGGCTTGGTTCAGAATGACATCCACAGCCCTGATGGTCAAGAGCATAACTTTAAAGGCTTCAAGTTCCCCAAAGTGGAGAACTTGGATGGGGAAATAGTTAATGTTGGCCTGGACTCCATGGGGATGGTGAAGTACATAAAAAATGAGCCGGATACTGACTACAGGAGTATGTGTCTGGGTAACAGCAATGGCAATGTGCCGCCTTCACCGTTTGTATCTCATATTAAGACTGAGCCTAACAGGGAAGCAACTTGCTCAAATGCACACTATGGGGAACCGCAACAACCCATGGGCTTCTTCCCAGCTACAGAGACTACATATTTGTCCTTGAGGGATAATATTGATGAATATAGTCTCTCTGGGATCCTGGGACCTCCCATTTCTTCTCTTAATGGCAACTATGAGTTTGGTGTGTTTCCAAACAATGACATGCCCAAGGGGATTAAACAGGAGACCAATGATGGCAGCTATTACCAAGAGAATAATAACATGCCCACATCAGCTATTGTCGGTGTTAATTCAGGTGGACATTCATTTCATTACCAGATTGGAGCGCAAGGAACAATGTCGTTTTCACGGCATGACATGCGGGACCAGACGAACCCCTTGTTGAATCTAATTTCTCCAGTTACAGCACTAATGGAGACATGGAAAACACGCCCAGGCCTGTCTCAGGCTCCGCTGTCCGCCTGCGGGGAGGGCTACCCGGCCCCAGGCTGCGTCTCAGACACCATGGCAAGGTAGGAAGGAGACAATGTGTGGCTGTTTTTATTTTTTTTTTTAAACCAGTTTTTGCTGGCAAACAAGCCAGATGGAGTTTCAATAAGGTTTTTTAAGGTAACTTTAATAATTACCTTAAACGTCCAGGCTGGTATATGTCAATGTGTCACCGCATCATAGTAATGAACATTGTTTTAATATTATATAGTAGGTTTAACTACATGAATTTCAAAAAAGCTGGTTCGGATAACTCCACATTTGTCCAAGTGATTTCACAGGAAATGTCCAGAAAGTCTTGTAATTTACTGTAGGTTGTGAAAGAGCAAGGGAAGGAAACCTGAAAAATGAGTTGCAGCTAACTCCATGTGAAAATGACTCAGAAGAATGTTAGGGTTACAATAGATTCAAGCTGGGATCAGATTTCTCATTCAGCCCAATATAACACTTTAGCATGAGACATCGGTTTCTTTCTGAGACTAAATTATTGTTAAGCACCATGCAGTTTCATTCACCCACTTCTTGTTAAACACTATAATTTGATGTCATCTTTATACTCATGGGTTGTAAATATAAACGAGGAGGCAAAGTTTGGTTCTTATCTGTTTTACATTTGTGCACCAAAACACGTTCAGTATGATGTTATCAGGATTTTTTCCCCCCTCTTTTTTCCTAGAAAACCTGTGTCATGGAAATGACTTCCTTTAGGTGGTTTATAGGGTTCTGCTATATATATATATATATATATATATATATATATATATATATATATATATATATATATATATATTATCAAGACTGTAAATAATTAACATTGGCTCGCACTGGGTTTTATGCTATAAAGGGACAATGGCATAAACAGTCTGGGTGGAGTGACCTAATAAAAACAAACAATGGAGGGGAGGGAGCAAGTTAAATGTGCGTGTCGACAAACTTCAGTAGAAGCTTAACGTTACACACCTCTTACGCTGGCACAGCTGTTAATCCAACTTCAGAGGTCAGCGGTTATGAAACGCTGGGACGAGAAACCGGGAAAATAAAAACAAAATAGCGCAGCTGCAGGGAACCTTGTATTTGGGCCTCCAGGCTTTATTTACACTGAATCTAAAGATAAGGTGCTGCCTGGCAGTTGGAGACCTTGCCTGCACTGGCTGCACTGTGTTATGCATTAAGCTGACCTGATACAATATCTGCTGATTAATGGAGTCATAAACATATGGGTAGAAGATACCTGCTTGCATTTGTGCCTTTTTTTTTTTTTTTTACAAGCTTGCAAATAGAAATCTATATATCAGGGCAGCATGGGCTTTGGAGAGTAGTCTTCTCCTTGAAGTACATTTATTCAGAAATATTATTTCAGTTTCGTTGGTTAGCGCTGTATTTTTATTATTCATATGAGAAATTAGAGAGTGACGTCGTCATGTTCAATGTCACACTAAGGAGAAACAATAGAAATAATGGAGCAAACAATGTACACGGCTCTACGAGATTAAGAACATAATGGACTTCCAAAAATATTTATGTTTAATCTGTTTAAGCAGAGTGTGCATATGAGGAGGTCAGAGAGCTAGAGACAGACTAAAGGACCAAAGTGCCACTGCATTACTCTCCTTTTATAGAAATAAAGCCAGATTCGAATCCCACTGGCATCACAATTAGCTGCTAGTCACATGGCATTGTGGGTAATGTAGGAAACCAGGAAGTGTAATGTAAAAAAGTAATCACTCACTCACTCACTCACTCATTGTCTACTTTATCCTGTATTCAGGGTCACGGGGGCTTGAGCCTATCCCAGGAGGCTTAGGGCACGAGGCGGGGTACACCCTGGACAGGGCACACACACACACACACACACACACACACACACACACACATACACTCATTCACACACTACGGGCAATTTGGGAATGTCACTTAACCTAATCTGCATGTGTTTGGCCTGTGAGAGGAACCAGGAGTACCCGGAGGAAACCCACCAAGCGCGGGGAGAACATGCAAACTCCATGCAACCGAGAAAAAAGTAATCATCAGCTCTGAATTGAATTGAATTGAATTGAATTGTAAAACCTACTAATTTTGCACAACTCGTCATGTCAGCTAAATGTCAGCAGCATTGATAAAATCAGTGTTAAACAGCAAATTGTACTGTAGCTCTCTCTGATACCAAAAAAACAAACAAACATGAACATTCAGCTTTTATGCCTGCATGGCTAACCAAGATCTAAGACTGAATGTACAGTATGATGGACCTTCTGGAATGCGTTCTTATTTAATGCTATTGTGGAAACAAAACATCCCCTGCATGCATTTAAACTCGCCTCCTAGCTCAAATGCTCCAAAAATATTTAACAAGGCATTTGGTTAAAATAGCACTAATGCGAGTCAATCAAAGCTGTCTAAACAAATAGTAGCACGAAAGCGTGTCTAAAGTTCAACTGGCTATAAAAGTCACAGAGAAGTCACTGGGTCATAAAACAAAATGCTAGCTTGAGTACGCTCCCAGAAGGGGGGGTAAAAAAAAAAAGCTCCCATGTGCTAGAGTGGGACGCTGATTTGCAAATGTCATATGTGTATAAATTAAGAGTGGACAGCTATCACAGATTCCAGGGCTCCCAGTTCAATCTGAGCGTGCACCAGAGTTTCCTGTGGGTGGGTAGCAGCTATAGGCTACATTAGCTTAGCTGTCGCCTTGAACGCACTCGTGGACGCGTGTATGTACTGTATGAGACCCTGTGTTGACCTTACTGTACGTCTCGTCCCATCTCTGATTTTACTGGCTGCATCCAAATGAAACTTGGGTTTTCGCAATGACCTTGGTTTCACCTTTTTCCTAAACGATTCTGGTCTTTCTGAGCACTTTTGAGGCGAAGAAATATTGCTGACGTGCAACTGAAAAAAGAAAAGAAAAAAAAAAAAATCCATTGACTTCCACTCAAAGCACTAACAATGAGAATAATTAGTCCCAGTGTGTAGAATATAATGAATTCAATGGTTGCATGACCTCACAGAGTGGAAGTCAATAACCGGCACAGTGTGCGCTAAATGTAGCATTCGATTAAAAAAAAAAAAAAATTCCGTAGGTAGAACGCAAGAAAAAAAGATACGCTCTGGATTTGTGCTCGGAATCTTGATAGGTTATTGCTACATCAGAGCTTTTTGCTCCGAAGCCGGTTTGGTGTCAGGTTTTTTTTTATTTTTTATGCTTGACCAAGACCAGAATGTAGGTCAGTGTAGCTGATCCCAGGTCAGCCTTACTGTAAGTTACTGTATGTCCGATCACAATGGGCACGTGGACGGTCTTCAGACAGCATTACAGCACTGCCAAGAAGACTACAGCTGATAAAGCCTGGACATGTGGAAGTACTTTAGCCATGCAAATTGTTGGAATAGGACGGAGGGTCGGACTAGTGCCGGGGTGGCTGTGGCACTGATTCAGCAATTCCTCGGTGTTAATGGACTGCTACAGTGTTAAACTTAAAAAAACAACAAAAACAAAAACACTTGACCTGTATTTAGAGATAAAAAAAAATGGTGTTAAGTTGGTTAATAGAGTCAGCGTTAATAGAGTCAGAAAAACAACCTGAGAGAATATTTGGGTTCGGGAAGTAGGCGAATTGTGAACAGCTTTGGCATACCAATGATTTATACACCATCGCTTAAGAATGCACACTGGATTTGGACGCCTGATCATCACACTGAAGATGTACTGAATGCACCAATAAAAAAATAATCAAACAAAAACTACAAATGTGCCGGATCGTCCCAAAATCTGAACCGGATATTCCAGTAGACTTACAGCTTTAATTCTTTTGACTCCTTCCACAGATATCGATTCAACCATATTACTGTACGGATAACATTTTTAATACTTCTTAGGTGGATTATCACTGTATAGCTTCATATGAGTTATCTGTTACTATAGAAACGATAACTCACTATAAGGAGTGCATTCATTTCAACCCTGTGATTGCCAAACTCCTGACTCATGAGAATAAAGAAATAAGGTAAATGAAACTACTACTGCTCGACTTCTCATTGAATATTGTGTTGCTTCACATTAATATTCCTGATATTTTGACGTTTTTTTTGGTAAAACGTTCAACTTCCTCTTCCTTTCAAACCACACCTTAAAACGCTTGTCGTTTCTCTCTCTTATATGTCTGTCTCACTTACTACACCCCTTCAGCACTTTTCCCCTGCAGAATTTCAGAAAGGAAAAAAAAAAAAAAAAACGACAATACAGTACAACAGATCTCTCCTGATTTGACCCCTTTCCTCCCTAATCTCCTCCCACATCCCCTACTCAGCGGCCATTTGATGTTTCACAGAAGCCTTTTGTTGCTTATACAGATCTCTGATATCCACATGTACACACTGGCCATTACAGAATCAGTCACAAGTTATGTAATAGCTTAGGGGGAACAGGGTCAGGCAGGGACGTAGAGAGAGAGAGAGAGGCAGAGAGAGAGAGGCAGAGAGAGGTACAGAAAGATGGAAAGAGATAACAGTGTGTGTCAGGAGAGTAGTCATGCATTTAATTGTTTCATTTATTGTCCCACAAGATTCCAAGTCAGTTTTCCCCCCTCTTTAAACAAGCATAAGTTACTGCACCTTGTAACTCTGTTTTTCTTTCTTTTTTTTTCACTACATTGGCAGTGCCGTGCAAGCTACAGTACAGTGTGTCCAATACATTCATATACACATACACACATGTATGAATCTATACAGATCTGGCCATTAAGAATGTGCGCTTTTTCCCGCGAGATCCCGCAATTCGGCGCGCGACATGTCGCGAGATCCCACAAGCAACATTCGGGAATTGAAATAAATGTGTTGTGCTTCAATGAATATTCGCCAGATGGCGCATGGAAGGACTTTATCTAGAACCCAGAACAAGTACAGTGGAGAATTGTGTATAATTAGTTAGCCCAAAACAATATTGTTTCCATTGCATGACTGCCCTCTACAGGTAATGAACGGCATTTTCACAGCTTCCCACGAGCTGCCGCCGACGCGCGCAAGATCCCTTTTCTCTAAAAGTGCGGTCCTAATGGCCAGATCTGTACGCACTTCAGGAAAAGAAGAATTAGTATAAATATTTTAGTATTAACTTTATTGCTGTACGTTATTTTTTTTTTTGGCCGACTCGGTATGTGTGTGTACCGAACTCAAAGCCGCTCCAAACTTGTTTGCAGCAGTAGAAAGCCAAGCAAAGTGAGTTTTTTTTTTTTTTTTTTGCATTTATAATTTAAGAAAGATTTAGTGAAGACACAGCACCTTGGGCACCAAGAGTGGTAGCAAAAAGAAAAGGGAAATATGCTTTTTAATTTTTAAAGCAGCCGGCGCCAAGAGAAATCATAAATTAAAGGTTAAGTGAGGTTTAATGTTTTGATTGTTTTTATACGCGAAAAAATGATTATAGTGATGGAAATTAGAAATGTAATAATATTTCCTATGGGAGAATACGTATCGCGATGTGAAATTCCGCTTTAAGAACTCAGCTCTGGGACGGATTAAATTTGTATAGCGAGGTTCCGCTGTAACACTATACTGTATATGGGAATCCACAAATCACTTCTTTATCACGAGATTGCTTTATAATTAAAAGTTCCACTAAATTACACTAGAGAGAAATGCGTGCAGGATTGAGTGTGAAAATGAACATCAATAATAATATTTCCCATCAAACCTATCGAGTTTGCATAGAGAAGTCTGATAATTAGGCCTCGTCATATCCTGCTCCATGTTGTGCTGTAGGGTGAAAAGATGCGCTTGATCAATCACGTCTCGTTTCCCTTCACTGTTCTTAGTTAGCTCCTGATAACAAGATTACTCTGCAGCATAAGACAGCAGCGACCAAAAACGACGATATTTCTGCTTTAATACTGTACAGTATATCGCTTCGCCTTTGAACTGTAATCTTTCTCCTCGAATTTCCTGAAATTTCCTTCCTGTCTGCTTCGGCCAGTTTTTATTGTTCGGATTTATTGGGCATTCAGGATGTCATGTGTAACCTACGGTTCATTTTGATGAGACCTTCGAACAGGAAGTCGGATAATACCGGACATGAAACATCATGAACCTTGCTAAGTACTTAAAGGGACAGTCCGAGAAATGCACCGGTGTCATGTTTGGAAGCGTATTTTCAGGAGCTTGTGCATATTTGTACGCACAGAGAGCGGATCAGATTCGCACATACTATAGTCACAGTGACATCGACTGCTGTCATGCTCATGTACAGATCTGGCTCTTTCTTTTTATTACCATAAATCAATCGAAGCGGACTGCTAAATGGGGAACTACAGCACCTCCCTGCAATACAAGTGACCTGATAACATATCTCAACCCTCTGGAATCTGTGGACGCGTCCTCGGATCCGAACGACATCATGTCATATTCAGTGCCAGGGAGTAGCCGACACCAGGCCAGAGAAGCTCATGTGATGTTTATATCTGTGGGAAAAAAAAAAAAAAAGCATGTCAGTTTAAAAATAATGCTAAATTAGTTCCTCGTGTGTCTGTTACTTTAGGAAGTCACAATGTTCCTTTTGTATTTTTCACCATAGGAAAAAAAAAAAACTGATTCTGCTGAATTTGCTGGATATGAACGATCACTGCACAAGCAAGAAGGAGGACATTGTGAGATGTCTAACATCCATATAATATTAAACGATATTAAAAATCATAGCTAGCTAATAGACTTTAAAGAGAAAGGACCTACTACACTCTAAACAAAACAAAAAGTAAGGAAAAAAAAAAGTTTAATGCATTTAAACAAGCCAGGTAGATTTTCCCCCCTAATGTGACCTCATATAAGGAGAGTCCCTCCCCTATGGGTTTGTTGCTCAGCTCATCTCTTCCCTGGAGGGGCGTGGCGTAGCTATAGCTTATTTCCACGGGGAATTCTAAACAGAGCCTAACATGTCATGATGATTAATTGAACCTATTACTCAGTTATAATGACATAGATTTCACTAATGTTTGCTTTGTATTATTATCTGTTGGTATCTTTTAAATATTTGTTAATTGCTTGAATAATATTTGCAACCGTGCTGAACCTGATTCCTACCTGTTGAGTCGGTGAATCCTTCGTCGTGACCTAGATTCATTCTTTTGTTGTTCAGATGTTTGACGAACGCGAGTCATTCGGTTGTCACCTTCAGTCGGCGACTTCCCCGAGTCCTGGATCTTTCTTGTGTCCTTCCCTTAAGTTGCACAACCGGACAGCAGTATTCGGGCTCGGATATGGCGGAGTTCAGTGAAAACACCTGAAAGAAGCGTTTGATCGAAGTGTCACTGCAATGTCTCATAAATTCCATCGCCGGTTTGTAAAGTTTTAGCATGCACCCACTCCAACATTGCATAAATTTACATTCATCCGTTTTTGGAAATGATTCATCCAAAGCTACAACTTAAGGAAAACGCTGCTCAGGTTAAGGGGTTTTGATCACGCCTCCTGCGGTGACTCTCTGGCAGTCCTGGGATTTAACCTCACAACCTTATGATAAATAGCACAGAACTGTAACCTCTAAGGTTTACAAGGTCCAAGTCCAAGTCCACGTCCAAGTATTGTTTTTCTTTAATCACTTATTCAAATGCAATTTCTTCTCAAGTGCTGCCTGCTCTCCAAAAAGAATATTATCTAATACTGAAGCAAATTAGTTTCAGCTGTTTGAGAAATACTTCTGTGAAACAATATATCTAAATATATCAAAATATCCAGTTCATGGACTGTTTTTTTAAACCCCACCTTGTAACAAGTAATATAATCTGATATCTGGTGTGCTTCGGTGGAGCGTACGCAGGGGAGTTTGAATGCTCTGGGCAGATATTTGTAAGGCTATTTCAAACCGAAGTGCTGAAAAACAATTGCTTCAAAGAGCTCTTTTACATGACCGATATTAAAAGGATGAACTGATAGACCCCTCGCTTCCAGGCTGCAAATATTGTTGCTACAGAATCTGGCAAGTTTATTTGTGAATTCTGCATTCAAAATGTCACTGAAAGGAATAGCGCAACCAAAACTAATGCCAAGGGTGCGAGGGACCAATCCGTAGCCCGTACAATCGGGACAAGCAGATTTCAAGTCTGTTTTTGTTCATTTCATTTCTTTTTTAATGTGCATTTTAAAACTTGTTTTTTTGTCCTTTTACGGGAAATCTCCTGCTAGTTCAATACACAGCGGCACGGTGGATTGGTGGTTCACGCTGTCGCCTTGCACCTTCAGGGTCGGGGGTTCGATTCCCGCGAGGAATTTGCATGTTCTTCACCTGCTTGGATGAGGCTAATTGGCGTTCACAAATTGCTCGAATGAGTGTGTGTGTGTGTGTGCCCTGCATTGCATTGGCATCCTGTCCAGAATGTACCCCCATTGTAGGTGAGACTCAGAAGGACTGTATTTTATTTCTAGAGCTGGGTCGTATTTGTGCGGTAATCACTCTTGGGTGTCGGCCAGGACACAGGAACCAGACCAATAGCTGAGTTATGAATGTTTAATGGACAGTTCAAGTAGGCATGGGCAAACAGTTTATAAGTTGTTGCAGGTTATGTACTTATGAGTGTGGTTCTGAAAATAGCAAATAACAAATAAGTAACAGCAGTATGAAATTAGTGCCCATATGCATTAATTTAATGACTAAACAGTAACTAAACTAAACTGTAACATATGTGGTTAATTCCTGGTATATTCACAAAAATAAAACTACCGCGAAGCATATGTGTGAAAATGAAACCAAATACAAAGTGCTTCACAGACCGTACCAAACATGACTAATTAAACTACTTGACTATGCAGCTATACAATACACAATATAACCAAAATCTCTGTATTCAACAGGCAAACATAATACACGCTGCGCGCATAACTGTTAACTAGAAAAAAAAACTATATGACTCGAGCAGTGCGTCATATAGCCTCCGACCGTAAATCTTAACAGCACACGATGCAGTAATCTTAATTATTAAACAGAAAATAAGAATGGAAAAACTTACTATATGGCATTGACACACACAATCTGCTAGATTAAGTCCCTGAACAGCCGGAATAATCATGCACGCAGTCTCACGTACTGCACTCACTTAACTTTTCTCATATACTTTGCGCATAGCACAGCGCGGCTCATTGCTTGTCGCGTGCACTACGGTTGTGCATCAGTCTGCGCTGCGATTGCGCATATGTAGTTTTTTCCCGGTATCGGCACAGACTTTCTTACAGCCGCCCCCAAATGTGTGTAGCACATTTGTCCATAACGGGAGTACTTAGCTCAGTGCCTGGGAACAGTTCTCATCTTCATCTTGGACCTCTGAGAGAACAATCAGTCTTGCTACAGGTCTAGTGTAGGTTCTGTCGTTGATATTCACTTCCACTGTTCTTATGTGTCCATCAGCACTGGGGTAAACCTTGGTGACACGTCCAGTGATAGGCCAGCACGCTCTTGGCAGTTGAGGATCAACCATCAGTACCACCGATCCTGGGGTTATATCTGTAACAGTGGAATGCCATTTCTGGCGGGGCTGTAGACTCGGGAGATAGTTCTTAATGAAACTAGACCAGAACTGGTCGGCCAGAATTTGGGAATGTTTCCATTAGCGCCTGCTCAGGAGTTCGGATTTGGGGTACACTACTTGGGGTAGGGACCCATCCCGCCGCCCCATCAATAGAATGTTTGGAGTCACCGGATCAAGGTCCTTAGGATCAGAGGATACATACCCCAATGGTTTAGCATTCAACATGCCTTCTACTTCCAGAAGAACAGTATGGAGCACTTCCTCTGTTACGGCTTGACTTCCTACTACTCTGTAGAGTGCAGCTTTCACTGAGCGAATTTCCCTTTCCCACGTTCCGCCGAAATGGGGTGCGCCAGGTGGGTTGAAATGGAACTGTATCTTATGTTTGGCAAGCTGGAGTTGGAGTTCTGGGGACAGTTCTGCAAGAGCTTCCCGCATCTCTCTTTCTCCTCCGCGGAAATTTGTTCCTTGGTCAGAGAACAACTCAGCTGGCGTCCCTCTTCTGGCGATGAACCTTCTCAATGCCATTAAGAATGAGTCAGCATTCATATTAGTGAGGAGCTCCAAATGTACACATCTGGTTGTAAGGCATTTAAATATGATTCCCCACCTCTTTTCGGTGCGCCTGCCCATCTTGATTACAAAGGGCCCGAAGCAGTCCATCCCTGTGGAGTAAAAGGCTGGTTTATAAAGGCGTAAACGTGCTATAGGCAAATCGGTCATTCTCTGAACCTGAGGGCTTGATTTCCATCGGCGACAATCTGTACAGGTACGCTGATATCGTCGGATCCCCTCTCGACCTCGTAGGATCCAAAACTTGCGGCGCATCTCCGCGAATACTCTTTCGGGGCCAGGGTGGCCGAGTCGCGAATCATAGTCTTGGATCAGAAGCTTAGTGGTGGGATGGCGGTGATCCAAGATGATGGGATGCACAGCAGCTGGGTCTAAGTCTTCAGATCGGCGCAGTCTGCCACCAACCTTAATGAGTTCATCTGTCTTGTCCAGCTCTGGAGACAGCGTGAGTAAGCGGCTATTTTGTTGGACCGATTTCCCTTGTTGCAGTAGACTGAACTCCTCGGTGAAGATATCCTGTTGCGCCCTTCTCAGGATAAGAACCTCAGCTGTACGGTAGTCATCAGCGCTAAGAGCTTTACTGTTACCTGCCGCCCCATGAAGCGTCTGTACGGTTGCCTCTATAAGCTCCCTCCAAGTGGTGTATTGAGGAACATCCGGTAGGTAAGGCTCTTTGTCAGGTTTGGTCATAGTAACTCCGCAGAATATTGACTTACGTAATTCGGTGTGACACTCGTCAACTGCTGTTGTTGGTGGAGTCGGCCACGTGCCTGGGCTTTGCAGAAGAAAGGGTGGCCCATGGCTCCACCGGTTGTGCTCGGCCAGTTCTTTTAGTTTCTTACCTCTGGTGAGGTCATCTGCAGGATTTTTCACTGAATCAACATATCGCCATGAAAGTCGATCAGTAAGCTCCTGGATCTCTGCCACCCGAATGCCAACGAAAACTTTGAATCGACAAGACTCAGAGTGTAACCAGGACAAGACCGTGGTGGAATCTGTCCAGAGGGTAGTTCGGCTAATTGGCAGGGTAAGCTCTCGATCCAGCAATCTACTGAGTTGGGCTCCTGTGAGAGCAGCACAAAGTTCCAGTCGGGGCATGGAGTGCAGTCGTTTAGGCGCAATTCTTGAACGGGCCACAATGAAGGAGAGGTAAGGATGGTCCTGAGTGTCAACTGTCCTCAGGTAAGCAACAGCCCCATAGGCTTGTTCTGAAGCGTCACAGAACACGTGTATCTCGTGGCTATTACCCCTTTTCTCAATGTCAGAAGGTATGTATGCTCTGGGAAAGGTGATTTTCGGCAGGAATTCTAACTCTCTTTCCCAATCCCTCCAGGCCTGTAGCAAATCATGTGGCAGTTGGGGGTCATCCCAGTCTCTGTGTTTGTCCCAAAGTTGCCTCACTAGTAATTTGGCACGGGTGGTGTATGGCAGGATAAAGCCAAGGGGGTCGTATTGGCTGGCTAATACTTTGTAGATGTTCCGCATGGTAGGAGCATCATAATTCACGGGCCGATGTTTATATCGCATCATATCTGTTGAACAGTGCCAGCTGAGACCAAGAGCGGATTCAGGGTTGTCAATACGATCATGCGTGAGCCAGAGTTCCAGATTGTCTGATCGAGCTTCTTCGGGCAGGTGACTGATGACCTCTGGCTTGTTGCTGGCCCACTGTCGGAGTTCAAACCCACCAGAGGCTAGAATCTCCCTTAGCTTATCGATTAGGGTTCTGGCTTGGTCAGGTGAGGAGAGGCTTTGTAGGCAATTATCGACGTAAAACGATCGCTCAATGGAAAACCTCACATCATCCTCTGGCTGGCTGTGACTAATGACATGGTGCTGCATGGCGTAAGTGACACAGCACGGACTACATGTTGTACCAAAGGGTAAGACCTGCCATTCAAACACAGATGGAATCTGGTCTCTTTCCATGTCTCGCCAGACAAATCTTAGAAGGGGCCGATCTTCAGGCAGCAGGCGAACCTGATGGAACATGGCTTTCACATCACCGCTTATGGCTACACTATGCTCTCGAAGTCGTAACAACACTCCTAAGAGTGAAGGTCCTAAGGTGGGTCCAGGAAGTAACCACTCATTTAGGTTCAGACCCCGGTAACGATAGGAGCAGTTAAACACAATGCGATTTTTATTGTTGTGAGTCACCATGAGGTGTGGGATGTACCAGGATTCCACTGATTGTGTCACTTCTTGGGGGCTCAGCTTCTTAACTTCTCCAGCCTGAGTCAATTTCTGAATCTCAGCATTATATGCCTTGGCTCGTTCTGGATCTTTAGCGAGGCACCGTTCAGCGTTCCGGAGGCTGGGCATTACCATTTCCTTTGTAGCTTGGAAAGGTGGCATATCTTTGTGCCTAAGCAGAGGGGTGGCATAACGTAAGACTCCATCCACCTCAACCCGGAGGGTCTTTGATTCGAGCAGGTTAATGGCCTCTTGGTCTTGCCGTGATCTAGTGACCTCTTTCTCATTTCTAAAGGGAAGTACATCAATTTGCCACAGTTTCTCAACATTCTTAAAGAGCTCCCGCTACTTGGGGAATGGCTGAGGTCAGTAAACATTGTTGTGGTTGAATAGACTGTTCAACAAGTCTAGTGGGACCCTGTAACGTCCATCCTAATCTTGTCTTCAGGGCTGCCGGTCCTCCTGGGGGTCCTAGCCTTACTGGCTTAACAGGAGTAATCAAAAGTGGATGTTCAGCTCCAATTAGCAGCAAAGGTTGGGCTTGCCTGAACGGCTGTATTGGGAGACCCACGAGGTGTTTGTATCTTTTCTGTAATCTGTCCATGGGGTAAGAGTGGAGTGCTAGGCCAAGATGTTCTGCGGTGAAGGCATCAGTTATGAGAAAGCTGTGCTGTGGCTTATCGGCTGGTGAAACACAGAATGACACCTTGGACCCATGAAGAACTTGAATATCTTGGCGTATAGTCCGCAAGGCCAGGTCTTCTGGCTCTCCTCTGAGGCCCAGATGGTGGGTGGCTGCTGGTAAGAGCATAGTACGCTCTGAACCGTCATCCAGGATGGCATAAGTGCTCAGAGTGCGCTTACCATGATGAAGTAGTACTCTAATGACCTTTAATAACACACGACTGCCATCTACTGGTTTGTCCACATACAGCACTTCAGAAGATGTGTTCACTAGACAGCTCTTCTCTCTAGTTGACTTGACCACATTTTTAGGTGTTCTGGAATTAACTGCATGCAGCACTGGTAGGTGTTTGCCTTGGCAAATGCTGCAAGGTTTCCGTAGATTGCACTGGGATGCTTGGTGAGTTCTAGCGCACCGCCAGCACCTTCGATTGGTACGGATGCATTCAGATAATTGATCTGTGGTCAGTTTTACCACCTCTGTGCATTGGCTTAGAAAGTGATCTGAATTGCTACAGAATGGGCAGTAAGGTGTAGGTCTGTTCTTAGTGGATGTATTCACTTGTGTAGGTAAAACTTCTCTCTCCCCTGCCTCTCTGGATCCATGTAGCACAGTAGTGGTCCACCTCTTTTGCCGAGGCTCCTGTCTAGGCCCTTGTTTCTCCTTAGTGCTCCTCACTGTTGATGAACCATCATATTCCTGGCACCATGACTCATATTGTAGCCAGTCAGAAAGATCAGTGAGAGTATAGGTTGTGCCTGGATAGTGGAACCTGCTGCGCCTGAACTCAGCCCTCATCTCTGCCGGTAACTTACTTAGCAGACGTGCTACGTGGGATCCACACTGTAGCTCTATCTCTCCTGGGGGACCAAGGGATTTAAGCATGCCCACTAGAGCTTGGACTTGTAGGGCAAACTTCTCAAAGGAAGCCTGATCACCACGTCGTATATCAGGTGAGTCCAGAACAATGGCGATTTTATTCAATGCCATCTGATGGGGCTGGCCAAACTTCAAATTAAGAGCTGTCATGGTATCGCTGTAAGGTCTGAGGGAGTTCAGATATGAATCAGCTATCAATTTTGCCTCCTCCAACTTCAAGTGATCCACTAGAATTTGGTATTTAAAGAGCTCTGTCCCATCTGGGGGCAATAGATTCTCTAAAGCTATCTTCATCCTAGCAAACTCACTTGGGTCTCTACGACAGAAGTAGGGTATTGAGGGCATTGGACCTCGGTATGTCGACTCAGAAGGTAAAGGAATCGAGTGCCGAGGATCAGGTACAGTTCTCGTGTGGACTCTCATCGGCAGGTATGACTGTGGGAATGCTGCAGGTTCACCTCGAATGTAGCCCTTGTACTGCTCTGAATTATATGCTGGACTAGTTCGAATAGGTGGCTGAGGATGTGAGTGTTGTTGATGACTCAACTGATCTGGGATCATCTTGATTGTCTTTGCTGTCGGGTGGGCATGTTTAATGATAGGAGGGCTGTGTGTATGTGCTACAAGAGTTGTATTCTTACTAACAGCTGCTTGTTTTAAAACTTGAAGCTCACCCATCATCTTATCCAGAAGATCGACAATGGGCTCATTACTGGCATACTGGGGTTGTGGGTCCCCTGTCTCTGGCCATGGCGGAGGATCAGGCCAGTCGGTATCATCATACTCATCTGCCTGCATGTCAGGAATCAGCTCTTCACAAGGTGGAGGTGGTCTAAACCCATGGTCTACAGAGGCTGCCAGTAATCGATCAGATTTACGTGAATCCAATGTCTTAGACTGGGAGTGCATTATGGCCGGTGGAGTAGTGCGCTTTAGGCTGCGCACAGTCTCTGCAAGAAGTCTTAACTCAGGTCTGGCCTCTCGGATTTCGGCTAAAGTGGCGTTCAGGGGCTCATCTCTACTGTGCTGAAGGTCTTTCTGAGAAGCTGGAGATAAGTGGTACTGTACTGACGACCAACTACTTGGAGTAGATAGTCTGCTTTTTTCGGCCTGCGCTCTGTCGGTATCGTCAGCATCCCTCAATGAGTAACGCCGACTTACAGCGGGGAATGTCATATTAACAGCTCCTTCCTCTCGATCACTTAACTCCTCTTCGTGCCCATGCCTACTGGTTATTGGTTCCGATAACTGTCTTTGTGGCAGCACAAAACCCATCTCGTACTCATCGTAATGACGTGGTGGGTGTATCTGACGTATTGGTCTGGTTGAAGCTCTTTCGTCCATCTTCTACAGAGAAATCACCACATCCGGCTCGAAGGACCAAATTGTAGGTGAGACTCAGAAGGACTGTATTTTATTTCTAGAGCTGGGTCGTATTTGTGCGGTAATCACTCTTGGGTGTCGGCCAGGACACAGGAACCAGACCAATAGCTGAGTTATGAATGTTTAATGGACAGTTCAAGTAGGCATGGGCAAACAGTTTATAAGTTGTTGCAGGTTATGTACTTATGAGTGTGGTTCTGAACATAGCAAATAACAAATAAGTAACAGCAGTATGAAATTAGTGCCCATATGCATTAATTTAATGACTAAACAGTAACTAAACTAAACTGTAACATATGTGGTTAATTCCTGGTATATTCACAAAAATAAAACTACCGCGAAGCATATGTGTGAAAATGAAACCAAATACAAAGTGCTTCACAGACCGTACCAAACATGACTAATTAAACTACTTAACTATGCAGCTATACAATACACAATATAACCAAAATCTCTGTATTCAACAGGCAAACATAATACACGCTGCGCGCATAACTGTTAACTAGAAAAAAAAACTATATGACTCGAGCAGTGCGTCATATAGCCTCCGACCGTAAATCTTAACAGCACACGATGCAGTAATCTTAATTATTAAACAGAAAATAAGAATGGAAAAACTTACTATATGGCATTGACACACACAATCTGGTAGATTAAGTCCCTGAACAGCCGGAATAATCATGCACGCAGTCTCACGTACTGCACTCACTTAACTTTTCTCATATACTTTGCGCATAGCACAGCGCGGCTCATTGCTTGTCGCGTGCACTACGGTTGTGTTGAAGCGCATCAGTCTGCGCTGCGATTGCGCATATGTAGTTTTTTCCCGGTATCGGCACAGACTTTCTTACACCCATCCTGTGCCCTAAGTTTCCTGGGATAGGCTCCAGGCCTTTACAGTTACTTAAACATATCAAGAAAAAGTAGCACATGATAGCATATCGTGAGGGCAGGTCTACAGTAACTAACTGTATATATGTTTTTATCAAGAGCCCCCCCCCTGAGGTTCTGAAAAATGAAGCCAATACGCAAGTGCCATAACATGCAGTTCCTCAAATGTGAAATGAAATGAAACCGTTAGCTGTCTGCAGCAGCTAACGGAGAGTCTGGAATCGTTGTAGTTTAACTTACCACAAGAAAAGTAGTAGTAGTAGTAGTAGTAGTAGTGTTAGCCTTTAGCATTTTAGCTAAGCTAAAGCTAAACTAGATTTCTTGTTGTAAATGATAGAAGTAGCCGTGTCCTAACCGAACACCAGGCTACATCCGTTCCGTATATTTGCCCATTTATGGATTAACAAGCGTTTCAGGTTCAACAGGCAACCCCTGCCAAGATGGAAAACGTATATGATGTCACGGATGGTCTGATCAGTTCCTTTTTATACCCTCTGTGGTAATTATATTATGGTAGCTACTACCTTTGTAGCCTAATCAGTAAGGTTTTCAAGCAACCAAAACAATAAAATGGGTGGAACACTAAAACTTCCAGAGCTTGCCTCATGGACTAATTAATAAATATTCAGTAAATAAATGTATTATACTTGTTGCAGCATGTACTGTACGTGGCATGATTTTAACCACAACCTTAGCTAACAGTCTGTTACATCAAAGTTCCAGTACATTTCAGTCCGATGGCGCTAAGTGAAAAAGCTGTTATCTTCATCCCATATATAGAACAGCAGGTAACAGAGCAAAGTTACGCTACTTCAGACAGGACCACTGGCATTGACTCAATTAGCATGCGCCTTCTGTCGTAGCATATTTCATTGTTTTTCCTGCTCGAGCGCACTCAATCCGGCTAATCAGCTGATTAACAGACCCAGAGTCGACGTAGGTGAATTAGAGGCGAGAGACTGCTAAAAATGTGCATTATAGAGTGCAGGACCAGGGTGCTCAACGACCCGTACGGCCCAGGTCGATACCAACTTGCCTCGGCTTTTTGACTGCAATTACGGAAGACTTTTAAGACTAGTCCTTCTTACACGGTACAGTATGTGTTTGCTAGGATTTGACAACAGACGATGTTCTTTGTCAGATTATATAATGAACATCCTTACAATTAGGACATTTTGTTTACATCCAGACTCGTACGTCAGGGGTCTTTGGCTACGGTGCTTAGCGGCACTGCAGCACGGTGCATCCTAAGATCACAGATGTGCTTTTTAAAAACCGCATCCAGATCGTACAGTGCGATGCGTGTCGGTGATACGCTATTCATTTTTTTTTTTTATAACCGAGTGAATGCAGTTTTTTTTTTTTTTTTTTTTTTGCACCCTACTGTATTCCATATTTATAGACTTTGATGCATGGCGTTGAAGTCTATAAATGGCTGTAATGTATCAGTCGATATAAATAGTTCTTCGAATGCTGCAGCTGCAGCTGTGAGCTGTGCACTTGGCTCTGACGCACACGGTTCACTATGCATCCTGTGCATTGCGTGGCACTGTGGGCTTCATGAGCCAGAACTGGTTCTGCTCTCCGGGGCGAGAGCCGCCCCGGCGTGAGGAAACGGCGCCGAGGAAGCAGCAGGGCAGGAGGCAAGGGAACAGTTTGCACTGGAACTGCGCCAAATTTCAATGTTCCTCAGTCAGATGAAAGGGCATATCCCTGCGAGAGCAGCACTAATCACAGCGTAATTGTATGTTCTTCTACAAAATTAATGGACGCCGTTGATTTGATTAATACAGACACGGCAGGATGCTAATATCCAATTAAATCCCCACCTCGCGAAAGCTGACCCAGTACACCATGGTTATGAGCCAGACTTGTACCGTTAGCTCCAACAACACCCCCTCACCCCCCCAAGTCTCGCATGCTTTAAAAGGAGATTTTATTTATTTTTATTTTTTGTTACCAAATAGTATAATTTTATTGATTATAATTATTATAAAAAGTCATTCGGTTTAAACAGTATATAGCAGAGATGATTATTCAATAAAACATAAAAGAGCGCACAAACTGGGACGTCAGGTTGTACTCGTTAGGAGATGACAGCAATTAGAGCCTGTATGAGTGACATATGTGGTGTGACAGCATTGTTTATTTTTATTTATTTATTTTTTCCCCTTAAATTTAGCAATTGCTGTGTGAAAAGAATTTAATCCACCATCAGTTCGTCTCCGTTTTACATAACATGCTGAGCGAAAGTCCAAAGCGTTTGACTTTTTGGACCGCGTTCAGGATGGAGCAGTTTTAATCCAAATATAACCGCATGCCTGTTAGTATCGGCGACGCCCTCGTCGCCATCGCCATCATCAAAGGCTCTTCAAACTCATCAGTCTCGGAGTGACAGCATTAAGCATGTGGGTCGAATTGAGTTTGTCATCGGGCGGATGAAGATTTGTACACTGGGAAAGGACTATTTGAGGAACGAGAGCCAATCGCAGCGTGTTTGATTTAGCCGCGGAAAGCCCCTTTTAGCGAGACAGGTAGCGCAAAGAAAAGAAGAAAGAAAAACAAAAAACAAAACAAACAAAACTACACTACATCAAAGCTACACTAATTAGCTTTGTTACCCATGCCGTTTGGCATTCACACTGAAATACGAGTATAAATGAATAGCAGTGTGTCATCGTTATCAATTACATTATGATATTATGCCAGAGGGGAAAATCAAGTGCACCTGTGGAAAAGATAAATAAATAAAAATTGCTCTTGCCTTAAATTACTCCCCTCAAACTAACAATGAGGCAGTGTCACATTTTCGTGGTAAACAGCACGCATGCGTGCACACGCACACACACACGCACACACACACACACGCACACACACACTGGGTTGGCACACTAATAAAGTGTAGTTCCTGCACGCTAGGGATTCTGCACTCAGAATGGCTGTCCTGATTTGAACTTTCCCTCGGTGAAGCTGCGCCAGGTTTCCGCGAAGCACAAGGAGAGCTGCTCGCCTCGGTGCCTGCGCTGCCTATCTCGCATGCAGGCTGCGCTTCTCACCTATGGGTTAGCTGAAAGCTGTTTTTTTTTCTTCTTTTTTTTTTTCTTCCAGGCAGCATTTTGTTTAGCTGTTTTCTTTTTCTCTTTTTCGAGTGTAAGCTAGGTGGAAGGAGAGCATGTCTCCATGCTGGATTCTCAGTTTGGCTTTAGTGTTACATAATGTATTACATAACACCGCTTTATTAAACCAGGTCCAGGTCTGTCTGTCTTGTCTGCCTGTCTGTCTGCCTGTCTGTCTGTCTGTCCATAGCAGTTCGGGTTATAAAGAGTATGATTAATGAAGTTGTACATCCAGCAAAGGCAAGCTTGACAGTCACGACTGCTGTCCGTGGATGAATGCGCAAACAAAGCGTAGCTCAATCATTCACGTTTAATTGCAGGTTTGCTTAAGTGTTCATCATGAGTTCCTTTTTTTTTTTTTCCCTGCTAAACATTTTTACTTTGTCTGTGGATGAGGCTCGACTAAGCAACCTGGCAGACTCACCCACGCGGTCGGAAACGACAGCCGTTAATGAAGGCTCGCTCTTAAAAAAAAAAACAAAAAAAAGAAAGAAAAAAAAGAAGTTAATTGTTCCACATGGGTTGTTGGCAAAGTAGGTCAGGCTCAGTATATCTCAATTAAACAAGGCAGGGAGGAGGGCGAGCGGAAATCGTGCAGACTTTGCCAGCAGGTTTTACATGCGTGCTCGTGCACAGATACTGTACATACGTGCGATCCTAACATCCATAACTCACAAAGTGTGTCCAAAGCCACAACATCGAATGTGACCTAGAAAGTGAGCTGTGTGTGCATTCCAGCCCCCATGTTGATACAACAGCAAGAGACACACACACACACACACACACCCACACACACACACACACACACACTTGTCAGGCCTTTAAGGTGAAGAACACGTTAACATGCTTGTTCATCTTGCTGTGTCTGGGTTAAAGGGCACGGGGTCATTAATCAGCGCTGGCCGTGACCTCGAGTGAGAGCTAACATCTGACTGAACCAGCAGGTAAAAATACACAGGCAGGTGTCGGACAGCGCTTTGTAGAAAACACACTATATCATGTTCACGCGCCGAAAGGAGAGCCTCAAAGAAGATAAGCCGAAGAGGAAACGCTAGCAGGAGAGTGCGGCTGTAGCGAATGGGAAGCAGCGCCTGTGGGGTTGAGGGCGTGGTTGAGTCCGTGGCACAATCCAGTCACATCTGAGACCATTTTCATCAAGCGTCGATCCATTCTTGGGTTCACTTTATGCGAGGTCAAATGCGGGTTAGGGCATCTGTGCAAGCCAAATGTGGAACAATGGGATTCCTTCCTCCACAATGGATGGGAAAGTCATTGTTGTGGTCTACACTGTGAAGAAGGCATTGAAATCCAAATGGCTGCAACCTTTTTATTTATTTATTTTTTTTTTTTGGGAGACAGTTGAGTAGACTGGCTCCATTGTTAAAATCCACAGGAGGAGGAGTTGCCCTAGATATCCATACACTCCCTCTTGCAGCATAGACTTCAAATACGCATCTGATATGATCGATTTGGGGATACCACGTCATCCACCTGCTCCACGCATGGAGTCCAGCAAACAGATTCCTGTAGATTGTGCGAAAAAGATTTTGCCTTGGTCACATTAGGGACCTGGGCTTGTTTCTGAAACTTTTCAATCAGTGAGAGCACAAGCATTCCAGCCTCAGTAGACCGCGCTGCTTGAAATGTTCTCAGGAGGACGGTACACCATTCTTGGGCATGGATCGATCAGATCCGGAAGCCATCGTACCTGAACACGGAATTGGACCGCCATTGAGAATGAGATGTCATCATTGCTGTCTGTCTCTTCCAAA
>QNUK01000096.1:962500-1067500 GCA_013621035.1 Clarias magur | reverse complement strand
GTCGCAGACTGGGTTGGGGGGAGAGAGAAAGGGGGATGTGCTAAAATAAGAGAGGTTGAAAAGAGTTGTACCTGCGTTTCTTGACAGCACACTGGAAAAGCAAATGAAGCGGTTGAGCTGCATTGTAGGAGAACTGATTTTAGGAAAATATACCGTATATATAAAACAGGTAAATCAAGCGATGCAGTGATGCAGGAGACCAAAGCGTTCAGGTATGAAGGGCCGACTTCCTGTGTCGTTATGGAATCTGTGGTGACAGTCCCAAGTTAGAAAGAACGCCCTTGCGAATACTGCCAGGGCAACTGAGGACATGCTGAGTCACCGATTGTGTCGTGGGAGTCGTTTTTCGGCGCAGTAGTGACTCCCGCGCTCATCCGCTCCTCCTTCGATTGCAACTCTGCAGGCAACGCAGGAGCGACGGAGGTCCCTCGAGAGCCCTCGAGAAGTCTCCGAGGCGCATCGTGCTGCGCTCGAGACTTGACTGCGGCCGCACTCGTTCCCTATTTCTCCTCGGCGTGTTTACACAGTTTCTGTGTAATTGTTTTGCAGTCGTGTTGTTCCGCTCCGGCTCCTGGTGGCTCTGCTTTCACCCCCACCGACACCGAGCTTGTTTCAGATATTTTGGTAATCCATGTGCAGCTGCTTCTTTTTTCTTTTTCTTTTTCTATTTTCTTTTCTGGTTTGCAGCTTTGTTTTTATGGAAAACATCTGGGGAGCTAAAAAAGAAGGGACTCTTCAATTCCCAGGGCTCTTCAAACTATTTTCATGAGACTAGGCTAGGATGTATGCTAGCTGAAACCATTCCTGAAGACGGCTGAATGATGACAAACTACTAAAAATGAAGTGTCATGATATAAAAGGACAACAGTAAATATTTTACTAGTATGTAACAGTCATATTCTCTCGTGCTTAGAGGGATGAATGAGTTTTCTGTTACCCTGCTGATCTGTCACTAAGCAATGCTAGGTTATGACGTTGCAGGAGCTGCAGTTTGAAAAGATGCAATAGCGTCTTGGTTCTTCTGCAAGATTGCTAGCTGATAGGTGATTGGACACTCAGCTAGAGTGAGGACCAAGCTTCTCCAGCCCTCGTCGTAGTCGGATCCCCAGATGTTTCTAATCTAACTGGAAGATCTCATCTCTCCAGTGGGTCCTGGAGCTTCCCCGGAGTTGACTAGGGGGCATTCATGCAAGTAAAGGCAGCGATTCTTGCTTTCTGAGGTTCTCCTGGATTTTCTCAGCACTCTCGTTGAGAATAGCGCAACCTCACGTTGACCCATCATTAACGAGCAATCTTCATCTACAAACTGAGTTCCTACATCACAATCACTTCCAGCTGCTGTTGGCCCGGAAACCATTTGTCCATCTTAACTGTCCATCAAAAAGATCTTGAGGTACTTAAGCTCCTTCTTCAGAGGCAAGGTCTTTTCTTTCACCTATAGGTAGTTTTCCAGGAGAGGACTGTGGCTTTGAACTCAAAGATGCTGACTTGCACTCCAGTCACTTCACACTCAAGCTTTGGTTTACAAAAGGAAATGGGCGAGCACCAGATAAAAATGTGCTAACATCAGTTTTACACCCATGTGAACTGTATTAAGGTTTGCTTGCAGATACTGGAATATGTCAGAACTTGGTTTATTGCATCTTAATTTCTTCCCTACCTAAATCCTGAAAAGTGTTGGAATCAAATGAAACGAAAAGAACTATGATGAGAATATGCGTGGTATCTGTGCTCGTTTTCTGATAGCGTCACTGCTCTTTCTCTTTCTGCATGCTTGGCAACATGGTCTATTTGTGTGTGTGTGTGTGTGTGTGTGTGTGTGTGTGTGTGTGTGTGTGTGTGTGTTAGAAAGCCTTCCAGCTAAATGAAGGTCAGGCTGCACTTGGGCAGGACGGTGTGCTTGATTTCTCTGTTTTCAGGAGGCAGGTGTGATTAATTGCCGGAGCGGCTCCGACTGTACAGAATTGAATCGCGTCCCCTTTGGGCCGACCATTAAAGTAATTGGCCTTTAGTTTTGCAAAGACCGTTGAGAGGCATTTATTCTTGCCACTCAGCCCATAACCTTAGATTACAGCTTTCATCCCAGACTCTCCAGGACGTGTCTTGGGACGAGCGAGAGATAGCGGCTGGGCTGATTTGGTCAGGAGTAAAGCAGGGACGCTTAGCATGTACTGAGAATAGATTCGAAAAGGACGGGCGAGACGGGATAGGAAGGTGTGTCTGCATTTCTCTGCCATCATCACCGCAAAATATATCCTGTCTGAAAAAAAGAGTAAGTGTTGGGGAAAAGGAGAGCGAAATCTGCATTTTTCATAATATGTCAACCTAATTATCACAGAATTTCAAGGTGTTTGCAGCTGACGGATTCGCTGACAGAGTGGTGAATCGTCCAGGGGCCAAATGAGGCACTTATTCTCTCTGTTCTAGTATAAATGCAAGAAGGGCTTTTGCTTTTTTTTGTTTTCCTAATGGAACATCACACATATCTGCACTGTTTATGCCTGTGGTTCGCAGAGTACTGTAGGATCAATGAACGGACAAACAGGGATCTACAAGGTACTGTATCTCCAAGAGATCTGCAGTTTTTTAAAAATATAGTTATGGAATTCAAAATGGGTTTAAATCAAATCTCAAACTTAAACAGATCTGGCACCATGGATGGACAGGAGGAAGCGAGAGCAAGTCGACAACACTTTTAATGGCAGAATCAAAACAAGCATATATGTAAACGAGACTTGGTAAGAAAAGCCAGGCAAAGGTAGAGAAATCTGCAAACAACTTGAAGCAAGACTTGCTTTGCATTGTTCCTTTTATCCATGGGGTCGCCACATCGGATCATTTGCCCTTCCTGTTTCAACTCTCTCATTTCCGAACCAGGCTCCGGACCAACGCGGCATGCAGTGGCTGGGTTGAATGGGGTGTAGGGTTAAGGGTCTTCCCAAAAGACCCAACGATGGCAACCCAGCAGTGGGAGAGGTTGAACTCCCAACACTCTGACAAGCAACAAAGATCCTCAAGTGCCTGATCCATCACCGCCCCATAAAACCAGAATATCAATACATTCTGAAATGATTGAAACGTTACTTAAATAGTGACTGTGTGTGATTGAATCCAGGTGTCTTCACTCAGTAATCAGGTCAGTTAGAATGAAGATGTTGGGAGATGAACCGATTCTGAGCATCTTGTTGCGTCTTGGGAATTGGACAAATAAGACTTAGTCCGACATGGTTCAAAGGGGTCAGAATCATGTTTCCTGGATTCTTTCTAAGGATAGATGCAAGTTTTGTAGTCCTTACTGCTCATACGGTGTATGATTTACTGTAGTACTGTTAAAGGAAATGTGATGCAAACCAGAGTTGCTGCATGCTAAGCTAGCCAGGTAACAAAAGTTGCTAATTGTTGGACTAATCAAATGTTTTTTTTTGGTTGTTGGTGATTTAAAAATTTTTTTAGTTTTATTTTTCCAAACCTATGACAAGTTTTGGTTGCTGTTAAAGACATCGCTGAGACAAATGAAGAATTCTGCTTGCTTGCGTTATCTGTGCAAGTGCTAGCATCGTCCATACAGTAGTACAGAGGAGTTCTACAGCGTGCAGTGCCAAAAAGAGTGAGAATATGATGTACAGTATGGCGCGGTCTAGGAAATAACCTATCAGGGTTTTGATAGAGGACGTACAATCTGCAGCACTGTAGTTATCTCACCATGTCACAAGATGGTAGTAAATTAAAAAAGAAATGGCTAATTTAGGACCATTGTAGGAATTTATGGCTGTTTGACTCGAACCTTCGGCAGCTGAAGAAACCCAGAGTGCGAAGACAGCGCTTTGGGCTTTCGTAATAAGAGAATATATGATTTATGGCAGACACCTTCCGGCGCGGATTTAACCTACATCTACATGCAATCTGTTTTTCCCACCGTGCCGTTTAAATTCGTTTACGTCCCCCAGTGTTTTACACTTCCAACACGAGTTTACTGAAAATGTGTGTGTGTGTGTGTGTGTGTGTGTATGTGTGTGTGTGTGTGAAAGAGTGAGAGAGAGACAGCAAGGGATTCAAGAGGAAAAAGAGAAAGAGGGGGGTATAAGACATTGAGGAATACGAGAAATACTATGTATGGAATAGAGGAGGTTGGGTGGAGAGGAAATGGGAATTAATGGAAGAAGTGATAGAAATAGAGAAAGGGGTATTACATAGGGAGAAAATTAGGAGCAAGAGATGAAGAAGGAATCGAAGGAGAAGATGAGAGATGGATGGCGAGAAAGAGAGAGAGGAAAAGAAAGGGAAGGAAAGAATGGAGAGATGGATACACTGTAGAAAGAGAGAGGGGGGGGACGAAAAGATGTAGAAAGGGAGGAAGAATGAAAGAGGCAGGGATGGAGCGAGGCAGAAAAAAGAAAACGGGATGAGAAGGAACGGGAAGAGGAAAAGGGAGAAAGAAAGGACAGGGTCCGGGAAAAGAGAGGGAGGAAGAAAGAACGGTGAGTGGAAGGAGAGCAAAAGGAAATGATGGAATGTGAAGAGGAACGGAGAGAGGAAGAGAAGAAGAGAGGGAAGGAGAGAAGAGGGGAAACGAAGAAACAAGACGTGATGGAGAGTCGGGAGGATGGAACGAGATGATCAGAGAAATGTTGAGAAGGTGCAGAGAGAGGAAAGGAAAGGAAAAGTAAAGGATAGAAAAAGAGGCAGAGAGAGATGAAAGAAAAGGAAAATAGAAAGAAGAATAGTGAGAAATAAAATTTCATGGAATGACAGAGGGAGAGAGGAAGAGAGAGAGATAGAGAGGAAAGAACAAAGGTGGTAGAAAAGCTGATAGAGTGTGAAATAAAGGGAGACAGAACAGGAATGAAAAAGCAATAGAAGTAGAGGGATGCATGGAGAGAGAAAAAAGGTAGAGAGAGTGATCACAAAATGAGAAAGAATGAGTGATAGAGAGAAATAGAGGTAGAGCAGGAGACTGGATTTGGGGGAAACAAATAGAGACAAACAAAGGGAAAGAAAAAGGAGCTAAAAAGAGATAGAGAGGTACGTTAAGGAGAGCAGTAGAGAAAGGGACGAAGGGAGAAAAAAAAGAGGAAGAGGAGAATGTGGAGAAAGCGGTAAAGAGAAAAAGAGCGAGGCGGGTGGAAGGATTTGCAAAAAGAAGAGGATAACATGGATAGAGAGACGGAGCGAGAAAGAGAGTGACTGTATTATAAAGAATGAGAAAGTCTGGCATTCTTACCAGGTTTCATATCTGGTGTTGAATGTAAACAAAGACGTTGGATTTGAAGTTGGAAAAAGCAGCCAGACACCCTTTGACCAGTCTTTGACCTTTATTTAACCTCTTTTTGACCTCCCTGCCTTCTTTCTGACCCTCCTCTGACCTCTCTCTCTCTCCCGATCCTCACATCTATTTGCAGTCGCAATCAGGCGGTTTACGCAGGAAGCGAGGAGTCCAGCCGACTATCTCTGCCTTACGTTAACAAATCGCACCATATTCATTTCTCCTTAGCAGCCGTCTGGGACTCGCAGTTCATTAAAGCTGCGCTAACGAGATTAGATGGAGTGCAAATGCTCTGGACTAGGAACGGTATGGAAACCAACGTGTGTCTGGGCGGCTGGCGAGCACAAAAGCGATGAGACATTAGAGCTTTTTATTTTAAATATAATATCACACTGTAGGTGAAATAAGCGGTAAACGTAATGTTAGGAAAAATCTGAAAACTGAGACTGGAGCTCACGGCTGAGGTCAAGGTTTCTGTCCCTCCTCTTCCTCTTGCCGCTGTGTAATGACCAGTAGCACTGTGACACGCGCTTCTCGCTTTTTCCTTCATTAGCACCCAGACCCAAACCGCTTTTCTAGTCATTAGTGAGCGACACGCTTTTACAAATGATCAGCGATCTGTTCGCGGGAATGGACGTTTTTTCAGCGAAAACAGGGAGAAAGTTAAACCACAGTAAGGATTTAATGCTGAAAAGTTGGACATTTGGGAATTTCGACCTCAAACGTAACCAGGCTAATTAAGCACAATTAATAAGAAAGTGGGGGGAGTTTATCTAACACGGAGGGGGGGTGGGGGTGGGGGGTGTTTAAATTGCGAATCTTGAGCTCAAGCGAATATTTCTTGCGCATGTTGATATTGTAAAATTATGTTCAAATACACTCCTTTACCACGCACAATACACACTACGTCCTAGGTCACGATTCAGTTTAGTATCTCATGGCTTCATTAAGTCATGTGCACAATTACAATCAATTCAGCCGAGCTGTGATATAAAACCAGAAAATCCGAAAGAACACGATGCCCTGAATCAAGTGCTATTCTGTAAAATAATGTTGAACGAGGGTGTTCTAAATAGAAAAAATATGTAATTTTGCAGAGAATCATGTGATTATTCATGCTGCTCTAAATTTATTTCATGTTCCTTAGCTGTTCCTTTACTGTCTGTATTTTCTATATCAGCTTTTATGGCTGGATGGTATTGTAAAACGAGATCAAAATCTGGCAATGTCAGAGGCAAGGACTACATGTAGGTCATTTGTACAAGGGGTGTTGCAAAAAAGTACACTGTTCTGAAAGGAAAAACTCTTTTATTTATATATTTCTCTATAGAATCCCCTGCTACAGTAATGCACTTAACCCAGTGGTTCACTAGTGCTTGGACACCATTAAGGTAGAAAGTTTTATAAATTAGCTGGAGCCGTGATCAGACTGCTTCACATGTAAAACACTGGCTTCCCAGGATCTCCTTTAATGGCCCACACATGTGGAAATGGCTTAGAGTGAGGTCAGGACTTTGTGGGTGGCAATAAAGCCCGGCCGAGTTCCTGTAATGTGCAAATGGTGTTGGTGAATGATTGTGTGTAAAGTTCCTACAGACAGATGCGTCACTTCCACAAGCTGGCGACAAGTTATCTATCGATTTTCAAGGATCAGGTGTGTCACTTGCCCAATGTTCTTGGGAATGACTGCAGTGGGCTCACTCACCAGAATTTCCATCCATCCAACCATTTAGAAACCTTTGTAGTCCAACTAGGGACCATGGAGGCCAATGGTGACCACTGTAGTTATCCCCATTTTGATGACTGTAGTAGGACCTCTGGTCAACATTCACACACAACGGGCAATTTGGGAACGCCAATTATAGCCTAATTATTAGCCTTATTAGCCTAATCTGCATGTCCCATTGCCTGTGGGAGGAAACCAGAGTACCCAGAGGAAACCCATCAAGCATGGGGAGAACATGCAAACACCATGCACACAAACCCCGAGGCAGGAATCGAACCTGTACCCTGGAGGTCCAAGGCGACATCCTTTGGATACTGGACAGTAATTCTAATCAAATGAAGTGAGAAAAACATAGTTGCCTTTTAAACATGCTAGGCTATGTTTGGCTGTTCATTTATAATGACATTTAAAACATGTAAAAGTTAAATGTTTTCGGTTTTAAATAACATTTTGCCCCTTGGTCAATGGATAGCGTTTTTGACGAGATCGCGCCGTTAAAGATTGTGTGTCAGGTCGTTACTCTTTTATCTCATTAAGAGTTTTAGGATGTGGCGGGAATTCGAGACGAGACCCTCGTCAAGCACTCGTAATGAAGGGCTTACAGAGACAGATTGTGCGTGACCACGGGTCCTTCCGTACATGCCTCGACAGAGCCGAGATACTCTCAGGTTCACCATAAAGACGCCACTGGGCAGGGCTCCAGATGCTCCAAGCCCACACAAACAGCTCCCGCATGCCGCTTGCCTGTAGGGACCGATTGTTACTTACGCATGTATAACACGTCGGAAAGGGACTTGGGTGGAATAAAATTCCCAGCTGAAATTCCGCGAGACTGAATTCCTTCCAGCTAATGGGATTGAATGAGGAATACTCACTGGCCTACATACAGTACGCTGTCATATCCGGGATGCTTATTGCAAATGACATTGATCTGACGTGACATTTAAGCCCTCGGATCCACAGAGGCTTTATATAGCGTGATAGCGCACTGTAGCATAGCGCAAGCACATTAGCGTCGCGTTGTCAGTGAGCCTGTTGATGTGTCAATCCTGACGTGTCATTTCTTTTTTATCCGAATCAGCACTTTGGTACGTTTTCTCAGCTCTACGTGACGCCGGTTATTTTTCGCCTCAATGAAACAGGTTCCTCAGCAACTTTGTTGAGGAGAGAAAAAGTTTGCGACTCACTTTCTCACTTGTACACTCTCTCTCACTCTCTCTCTCTCACTGTGTCTCGTCTCGTGTGAAGATACGTTTGATAGTGCCAATGTTTATTCACTTGACCTAGAAACTGTGCATAGCTGGAGCTTCGCAGAGACTGCACAATCTCTCGTCTGGCGCTCAAAGAAGTCATATTTAATTTCCTCTCGGTCTAAATTTGGACAGCCGTAAATGGGTTACGTTAGCAGCTAATGTTGTGGAAGAGTGCAGGTGCCTGTCACATGAAAGGGGTTGAGTTTCTGACAATGTTCTGTGACATAGATTGTCACGTGACACCCTAAAATGAATGTGCATAATAATAATAATAATAATAATAAACAATGTGAGACAAAAGTAGAATAAACAAAAACACATTATAAAAATCCTTAATAATACTGAATTAATACCAGTAGTTTGTTTTATTGTGTTTTAATATATGCATTAACTTCTTATTATAAAAATTATTATACAGAATGAGTTTGTGTGTGTGTGTATGAATATATACAAGGAGCATTCAAGTCAAACTGGGACTTTTGATCCAGAACAGAATAACAGAACACAGTAATGAGTATAAGTAAAAACTTCATTTATTTCTCTATATAATCCCCTGTTACACTAGAGCTTGGATACTATCAAGGTAAAAATGTTTTCTCCATGATCGGACTGCCTGTCTGATTCACGTCTGAAACGTCAGCCTCCCAGGAACTCGTAAGAGTCTCATCACTGTACTGTGCTTGAAGTCTTCTGTAAATGTCAATTGCCAGAATTTCATCACATGGTTTGACCTGAAAACCCATCATGTGTACATTTGTAGGTGTTTAACATAACTTAGTTTATTTTTAACTATTTTCTATCAAAACATTGTTTATCGATTTTTATTTATTCACTCTTTTTCTTTTTAAAAAATTGCATTTTACTGGGTATAAACTTTGCTACACGTGGTTTATAACCCCATGATGGGCTTATTTCAACGTGAGCATGTATAGTAAATTGGAAGCCATTTGGTATATGAACTGATTGATATGTATATTCTATATTTATATATCTATATTTATGTACATGATGAGGATGTTTATGTGGCTCCTGGGTCGTTTAAGAAATGTAATCCATTTAATCCATTTTAAGGAATTTGAGAGCCCTACTAAGAAGCGAACACAAATAGAGGATTAAGGCTGTGTGTATGCCTGTGTGTGTGTGTGTGTCTGTCTGTGTGTATGTGGTAAAATATGATATGAAATATTTGCACTCTCTAATTAGGTCTGAACAAATCAGGAGAAACTAAAGCCATTGTTTGGTTATAAGGGTGCCATTACATTCAACATGTAAAACAATGTCTAGACTGAAACAAAGCACATGGCCACGTTTACCTGGTTTTTGATCTATATCCCAGAACTTCCTCATTAGTTTGTATCCCTGAATTTACATTCTAACATAGCACAAGTCAACATTTGGTTATGTCACTATTGGGTTTATAGCAGGGCTGAGAAATGTAATAATAAAATATTGAAACTCTAAGAAATTAGGGTAATTTTCTCAGGTATTTTGCAGTTATGTAGTGGATGATTGGAAGTAGTTGATTAGATGTTGAAAATGATAATATTTTACTGATTAAACATAAGTGCATGTCTCATTCATTTTTATTCAATGACCAGTTGCGAATTTTGGCGGTATACAAGAAACGCAACAATCATAGGAGTATAATCGACTTTAAAAGTTCCATTTTAAATGCAACCCTACTGCCAGTTTGTGAAAGCAAACCCAGATATTGTAGAAATTTATTGGAGCATCATGATATTTTTATCACGTCACTCATCTGTAGTCTACACTTAATCTAAGTGTGCCGTTATTCTTATGAACGCTTACATTTCCGTATCATACAGAGGACAATTTTGGGACATGGAAAGAGAGCGCTGACAACACTGTATATTTCCTAAAATTTATTCTTCATGTAAGTGAGAAACTTACATCTTGCAGTATCACAGATCACAGATGGCACCCATCTGGTCACTAACAGGCTACATACAATGCCAGAGAAAGCACCATTATGCTATTAACCTATTACACAAGTGTTTTGACCTTTATAATTATTGCTGCCACAACACCATGAGCCTGATTATCTAATCGCACTTTAGAAATTAAATAACCAAAAAGCTCATGGTACTAAATAACAAATACAGGCTGATTCTCAAGTCGCACCCATTTCATCAGGCGAATTAAATGCTCTGTAAAAAGCTGCTGGGGAAAACAAACCCGAGACCAAAGTATGATGTATGAGACCAAAACATGCTGGAAAACTACAGGGAAAAAAAGTTGTACACCTGGAAATGTGACCTGTCAGGACAAAGACAATTGAATATTGCAATGCTTAAAAACAACTATCTATATCAATCTTTAGATGCGTAAACAGTATCATAGTATGAATGTGTGAGCAAACTGCAGAACCGGTCTCTCAAGGCTCTCATATCGTCCATCCTATTCATTCTGTTTTCAGAAAACCCAGTAATGCAATTGCACATCGTAGACGTGGCGAGGTTTGCATCTGTTGCGAGACTTTGCATGGATGAAGAGATATAGAAAGAATGCAAGAAAGGCAAACTGAGAATAAAGAATAAAGCATGCTGTTATTGGAAATTAGACACTGCCAGTGTGATAGCATGCAGTTTGACATGACGCGAATTACTGTTTTATTCTTCTTATACATCAGCATTTATTCGCATTAGGATTCTAGTTTTTGGAATGAACATCATTATACCTACTTTTATCATTATTGTATATCATTAAACATAAATACAAACAGATTAAAAGTATATATAATGTTTTTTTTTTTTTTTTTTTTTACGGCAGCTATAAATCCATAAAAATCCAAATGGTAGTCTTTTCTTTCTTGAAGATGTTCCCATGCCAGAAAACTAAAGTTAGAGCTTTACAACTGACTGGTACAAAACACTGACACTGGAGACTCCTTCCAAAAAATGGATGTTCCATTTATATGCACTGATCTGCCATAACTTCGACAACACCGCCAGGTGAACTGCACAACACTGACCACCAACTATACACCAGCAAACTGGCGACCACTGGTTGACCACTGGGACCACTGGCCAACCAGTCCGGTCTGATCCCATAGAAAAGCCAATGCAGCACCAATGACTAAAAAAGTCAATTCAAAGAGAACACTCAGTGCACCACAGCCAGCCATGCATGGGGTCCAGCAGGCAACGAGCTCAAGGCTGCCGACCCAGCCTCTAAACTCCTCAGCCTCTCAATTCAGTCAAGAACTCATGGGTTGTGCCGGACAAAGAGGTCCGTTCAATGGAGGCGCCACCCTGCAACCCACAGCACCCTAAAGATCCGCTGCCAACGTCCTGGTGCCAGACACAACAGCACACCCCTATTGAATCATTTCTCCAAATTAAATGTAATAAATGAAAATGGTAATTGTTGCCAAATTGTTGTGTTGTATTGTACGATGAACAAAACCCCTTAGCAATGTGATGCCATAGGAAAATAATCAGCTTCAGGGGTGGTAAGAGTAGCTGCTACACTTCATCACTACACAGTACTGTTGATTATTTTCTTATAACGGCACACCCTGAGGTGTTTTGTTTCTTATATAACAAATCTGTTAATATGAGACGAGCCTCCTCATCATCATTAGTGTCATTTTACGGTATATTCCATCACATGTTCTTGTAAACATGCGGCCAGAAAATGCGCGTCACTGATGTAGATGTAAGGCGAAGGAGGAATGACAGGAGGGAGCTAATAAAAACATCTAAATTCAAGAAGGGAAAAAGAGCTCAGCAAAAGAACGAGTGTTTACCAGCAGTGCCACGTCAGCTGGCCGCGGGGGCAAGAGGGCAAAGCTGAGAGAGCAGAGGTGGAAACAATAGATGGGATGCGAAAATGGAATTGGGCCAGTTAAAAAAGGAAAAAAAAAAGAAAAAGAGATGCTTCAGAAGTTGCGCTGTTTAAAATAAAAATCAATAAATACATTTAAACAAAGACACTTTATTGATGCTTTTGTGAGAAGCAAATCAATATTAAACAAGTGGAAAAGTAGGTCTTAAAATATCTAAAGAATTATGAAGAAGATTAAAATGTAAGTTACTGTATTCTTTTATATATATATATATATATATATATATATATATATATATATATAAATCTTTCATGTGCTAAAGAGCAGGAATGCCCAGTAGACCCCCTCGGCATTTCATTTGCAGATGAAATCAGGCTAAGACAAGGTGAGACTTCACATTTAACAGGTGACTGTCCCGAGTGTGTGTCGGCGACAGAAACACACACGAGTGGTGCAAGCTGACGATTTACACATCGCGTCCCAACACACGCCACGTGTTATTTTAACTTGCTCCAAAAGTGCTAGATTGCGAATTTTGGACTAGAGGAGACGCTTCGGGCTCCAGCTGAGTGGCACGCAGGTCTTCATGAGGAGTATTCGAGTGGAAAGATGAGAGTGAGGAATATTTTTATCTCCCCACCGTCTAGCCAGGCGCTTATTTATTTAGAACAATAGGGATGTGGGAGCATCTGCTTTTTTCCCTCGTGAAATCAATCCAGGTCTTGCAATACGAATTCAGACATGCTATAGATATATTTATACAGACGAACACACACACTCACACACACATATATATGTGTGTGTGTGTGTGTGTGTGTGTGTGTAAGAGAGAGAGAGAGAGAGAGAGAGAGATAGTTTGTGCACATTACATCTAAGAAAGTCACACACAATTTAGACAATTTAGCTTTTTATTGTCATTTATTTCATTCATGAGAAAGGATAACTTTTTTAAACACATATTTTGTACCTAGAACTGGAACCAGATTTAGTAGATTAGCAATAAATTTTTGGTCTGTGCCGGTGCTACGATTCTAATATAGCTAACAGTTACAGAGAAATTTTAGCATCCTGTGAAATGCATGCCTAAATCACATACGTGTTTTAAAAAATAAATCAATGAATCTAAATCTGTATTAAAAAATGTGTGTAGACTATAATATTTCTCTATATAATTCATGCATCCCCTCTCACTATACACCCACCACCAAAGAAACTGTACTGTACATGTTGGTAGAGTAACTCTAATCGGATTCTCCAACACACACACACACACACACACACACACACACACACACACAGGGATTTGTAATTCTATCTGTGGGGCCTATTTTCATTGATTTGCAAGTTTTTTAAATAATGCTACACCAAACCATAACCTCAGGTCCAATAGGAAAATAAAAAGGTAGGTTTAGTAAACGAAAGAAAAGAAAAAGGTTGGGGTAATATCATTCAAGGATGGGTAGCTAATGGAAACAATGTTTTTGAATAGATGATGCCAAAGATAGAGTTATGCAAATGTTCTAAAGAGCCTGACATTCATGAGTTACATCGCAAACCACAGACTCAGAATGTAAAAACATTACACCACCTTTGGTTACTATTACAGCTGCCAAATTTGCTTAGTGCATGCATTCAAAGTCTAACTATGCAAAATTTGCAGATTACACTTAGCAAACTTAGCAAAAACAGAAGAATTGCATTTAGCTTTCTGAAGAAAATCAGAGCGAGAAACATTACATTTTACAAATATAACATTTAATTTTTATTCATTGTGTTTGCTCACAGAACTATCACAGATCTTTAACAGTTTTATGGTTTTATGTGTTATTAAAGATAATGGAAAAGTCTCGAAATCTTAAATTCAATTTAATAAACTGTATTTGAGTCACTTTTTGCCCAGTGAACAAAAATTTAACGGGCATCTAATGAAAGCTGACGCATTATTGCATCATAGAAGTAGTCTACTTGTTTATAGCCAGAAATTATTTAAATGTCGAATGTTGATTTTTGGTTCCAATATGTTTACTTTCATAAACAAAAAATGTAACGTTATTCAACTAGTGAAATTCTTACTGGTACTTCAGATAAATATGGTTATTCATTCTGTAGCAATATTTTTAGCATTTCATAATTCTTTACCTTGCCTTCGTTAATTAAGTGATATACTGTATGTAAAGGTTTCCTCATACCACACGGTACCTGTAATGTGGGTTCCGCATTCCTGCTTCCGGAGTCTTGTCATTGTGGGTTGTGCCATTGTGCCAGTCATTAGTACACCTGAGGAATTTACGACATGCATGAAAGAACGTGCAACCAAACGAACCACCTTGTATCACTTCTGTATTCAGTCCCACCCCTACCTTTTATATGGAATGGAAATGTATTGCTGTATGAATAAAATGAAAGCACTCTGAATCTCTCTCGAGACCAAACTCAAGCCCACAGAAAAGTAATTAAAGCGTCTGATTAAAAAAAAAAAAAAAGAAGAGCTGGACTGCCAGAGTGAATTGCTTTCCAGGAAGCTTTCCATATCCAATCAGAAGTTGGCTAGCGCTCTACACCTTTCCCCTTTCTTTTTTAGTCTCTAAAAGCTCAGTAATAGCTCTGGAAGCTGATGAATCCTCCACCCGCACTTAAGCCATGGCTTTATTTTTCCTCAGCACTGTTAAAGCACGAAGCGGCCGAATAAAGCTTAGCCTTCATGCCGAAATATTTACGAGAGGGTATGGATAGCGAGGGTGCACCTTCATCGGCGGGCTTTAATATCCCCGGAACAATAAACAGCAGTGTTAGTGAGAGACGCTGGATCGGGGAGGGAGAGGGGTGATTTCTCTGCACTGGAGATCTCAGAGAGGCGCAGCTTTATTTAGACAGGATGTCTGAATCGACCGCGCTGCTCGTTATGATTCATTAAAAGTGTGACGTTATAGGAGTGATTATACGGCCACAGCATCAGCAGCAGCAGCCAGGTGGAGACGGAGAAGGCCGAATTCAGGACGAACTACTGTTCCTCTCTCTCTCTCTCTCTCTCTCTCTCTCTCTCTCTCTCTTTTTTCTTCTTCTCTTTTTCGCTCCTCCTCACTTTCTCTCAGTTTCTGTTATGCAAGCAGGTCTCCTGTGGTTTCTGTCTTTTCTCCAGCTCGCTCTTTGTGGTGTCCAGACTCCAGATAAGAGCTCTGCTGCTTCATTTATCTCTCTTCACATTGGCAGATACTGAGCAGCAGCTATCAGATGGAGTTAATAAAACTGAAAAATAATAGTTATATAGACTGGTTGCACAACATGCATTCGGTGTAAACAGTACCCAGCGATTTTCACTTTTCGCCTATCCATCATGATTTTAGTGTTTTTTTTTTTAAGTATCCATTGCTAACATTGTTAAAATAAAGGATTATTATTATTATTATTATTATTATTATTATTATTATTATTATTATTCAATTCCATGATGTAACGAATACTGAATGGCCTCAAGGTGTACAGTACCAAAACAATCCAAAGAAACACTGACTTACCTGTAAATACAGCAAATGTTTATGCAACATGTATTTAAGGAGTCTCCAGTATCAGGGTTTATAACCAACCATAAGAGCTAAAGCTCTAACTTTAAGCTTTCTAGTTTGGGAAATTCTGCTTTGATCCCTGTCTAAGTGTCCAATTTAAACGATTTTTCTCTTACCCGTCTCTCCTGAACTTACGGTTTTATTTTCTCCAGTGATACTGACATTTGCATAACAAGTGTATAACGTCAAACGAACTAAAAAAACTGACATTTGTAGCGCTCCTCTAATGCATTTCATTTTAAAATATATGTGATGTTCTACAGAGTCCAGCTTTACTAAACAGCTCCATCCGTCACCTGGTACAGCATCACCCGGAGCTCTCTGATCCGAAGTGACAAGGCCGGCTAGCGAAAAGGGCAACACCGGCGAGAGCTGCTGCAAATATTTCTCCTTATTAAAAATACATGCGGGGGGTCGTGGTTTGTAAAGGAGGCTCACCTGAGCGAGCGGGTTTTTAAATAAACCATTTCAGCTGTGTAAAAATGCGCATAAATTTTTTTTCACGCGCGAGATGGAGAGCTCGATAGGAAGAGAGGCAACGGGAGAGAGAGTGAGCGGGAGCGGGAGAGGGTGAGTCGAGCGTGAGCGAGAGAACATTCCTGGAAAGCATCCTGACTCTGGCTCAGGCACATGGCGTACACACATGTGGCGCGGGGGTGTGACGCAGCGTGCGGACGCTGTGCCCGTCGTCTGGGTGGAGTCGGTGCCCGCTGAGCTCGCCTCTCTGGGTGGCATGGCTGCTGCGAGCCTTTGATGGGTGACTGAATTAAATGATTCAGCTTCGCTTTCCATTTTTACGACCCTGCGTATGGTGTAATCATACGCCTGCTTTGATATTACATTATTTTTAAAACAAATTGAGGGGTGATTTATAACAGGCCCTGGTGATGGGGTTTAATACGAAACAGCTGTCAGTCAGTGCATTAAATATCACCTTTGTGCTCTTTTTTTTGTGTTGCGATATATTCTTTTCTGATTAAATCATGACGACCTGCAGCTCTGCGGTATATTTGGGTCAGCGGGCTGGCGGTTACACCGTGTTCTATTTTCAGCTTTTCGGTTCGCCGTGTTTGGTGTGTGTACGCGGACGCCTCGGACAGGTGAGGCATTGTTCCTCAATAACCGCCATATGGTCCAGTAATCCTCTAACGTGCACGCACCAAATTTGAAAAAGGTCATGAGACAAGGACACTGGGAGTCCTAGGAGGTGTGCCTTTGTATGTGTGTGTGTGTGTGTGTGTGTGTGTGTGTGTGTGGCTGTGTACTCCTGCTCATGTTCTTTTACATTTTGTACTGAATCTCTGAGCTTTATTTGATGTAAACCTGACCTTCTCTAAGGCTGGTGTATCGTCAGACGTCGAGTCTTTCTAATAAGAGAGATGAGTATACACTGTTAAGTACCCGTAAATATACAGTACAGTAGTATAGTGTGCATTCGTGCACACACAATGGCACAAATGCTCTATAGTTTAGCACTTAGTCATGTATACATACATTTCGGTTGATTTGGGATGCGTTTCAGTATGTAATTAAGGATTACTTAAAAGTCAAACCCAAAAACTTTAAAGCGGCTCGATTCCCGTGGGAAAGAAGCGAATCTGGCGACGCTGCTTGCGCCATCGCTCTTGTATTTGATGCATGGAGCGTAAGCATGAGTCATAGTATAGTGGAGTGTTCAGAAAATATAATTATCCCCTGGGAATCGGGGCATCCACGCACAGAGCAATGGTGCACGATATGGCTACTAAAAGTCTCAAAGAGGAAAATGTGTCATGGACAGTCCAGTACGTTCAGGCTAAATGCTTCTTAAGCTTACTTAGTCTGTACGTTTATTACCAGGGGTGTTCAAGTCGAACCGGGACTTCAGAGAAAAGAAAGAAAAAAAAAAGAAAAAAGAAAGGCCAATCCAGGAACTCCTTTAATGTGGAAATGGCTTAGCGCGAGGTCAGGACTGTACGCAAGTGTGTGCAAGTGTAAACATAAAAAAAGTCCCGGTTTGACTTGAACACCCTTTGTATAGAAAACAAACATAAGCAGTGCGATAAAATAAACGGTGAAGCATTTCATTGTGAAATTATTTAAATCATTTCTTTTGCACCTGTTTATTATCTGTTTATTATTTTTGGCACCCTTGTTACCTGACAAGTTTGTTTTCTTAATGTATAGGGATCAAGTGGCCTAAAATTCTTTACTTTAAAAACAACAACAAAAAAACGTAATTATTTAAATACATTCATTTGAATCTCTGTCTAGGAACATAATAAATCAAGTTTGCTTGTCCGTTTTTAGCAGAAGGAGTCTCCAGTGTCAGCACTCTCTGTTCCAGCCTCAGTATAACAGAATTTATCCTCTAATTAGTAACATCAGAGTGATGAAGCAGCTGATGATCATTTTTTTAAATCTGATGCGATGACGTGTACTAGACTGTGAGCGCTCAGGCCTGTTTAATGCATCTGGTAACCGAACCTCGCACTTCCTATCTGATGGAGACGGCCGGTCACCCGAGCCGCTGCTTTTAACCTGAGTTTAACCTCTTGACCCGCGACTGAATTTAATCCCCATCGCTTTTTCAACACTTTTAGGGAACGTACTGTAATAGTGATACACTTGTACACAAGTCGTGTCTCGCTTTGCTCTTTCGTGATGTCACACGAGTTGTCTATGAACAATCGCGTGATTTTAGACGCTTTGTAATTTCATCTTTTATATTTCTTTTAGAACAGCCGATTGTAAGTTTATTATTTATTCTATGACTTTCTTACATAGTTCATTTAATTTCACTTCCGTGGCATGTGCTTATATTTTACACAATTGCATATGTGTTTTTATTTTTCACACATGACGCGATCACGTGATATGGGCAGTGGTGGCTCAGAGGGCTGAGGTACTGATCGGAGGACCGGTGGTTTGGTTCCCAGCTCAGCCAGGTTGCCATTATTGAGCGCGGCCCTTAACCCTGTCTGCTCCAGGGGCGCTGTATCATGGCTGACCCTGCGCTCTGACCCCAGTTACCCTGGGATATGTGAAGAAAGAATTTCACTGTGCTGTAATGTATATGTGACAAATAAGGGCTATATATATATTTTTTTTTTTCCTTCCATATTTAAGATGTTCTTTAATTTATAAATTAATTTGATACATGTAGTGGACAGGGGACCAGTTACCTATGTTCCCAGGGTCCTACGTTCCCCATATCAAGGGTAATTATTAAATCTGAGGACCCTGGGAAAAAATGGATGACTTTTGCATTATTCACACGTGGTGATATTTAAACATTATTCCTTAGTTTAAATAAGTAAATAAAAAAAATGTGCTCGGAAAAAAAAAGCAGAGCATGACGATGACTTCTTTTCCGATCTGTGTAAATGAAATGATGTAAGATTGCTAATGTGTAAAAGCTGTGTGTGAGTGTTCGGAATCTTTTGTCAAAGGGTGAGAGGTCCTAGGGTCGGTCAGCTTCATTCTCTGGGAAAGAGAGAAAAACAGAGAGAGCGAGAGAGAGAGAGAGAGCGAGAGAGAGAGAGAGTCAGCGAGTGGCCGTGCGCGCGCGTGTCGAATAGGGGCGTGTGATGTGATATTCCATCTCTACATGTCAAATAAAGTAGAGTGAAAACCAAAAACGGACCTGTGGATCACATCCTGAGGTGGCTGGATGAGGGCAAAGCATCTGGCTCCCCTTCAGCCGAGCGCGTGTGAGCGTCTGTGTATATGTACAGTAGTGTGTGTGTGTGTGTGTGTGTGTGTGTGTGTGTGTGTGTGTGTGTGTTTTGGAAGCAGGGTATGCTGTTTCTTGTGGTTGTGGTTTCATACTGGGTGCCTTTGGCAAACCACTCTTTCATTAACTATATATTCGTTAAGCAAACTTGGCAGGGTGGTTTGGCAGAGGCAGCGTAGGGAGCGGCGCTATAGGAACACGTTCACACACGCTGTCACGCAGGTACACGCTGCACGCCAGACGCTTCGGCACACTTCCAAGCAAGCAACTAGAAACTCTTTACATTTACAAGCATTTAAAAAAAAAATTTTTTTAAAGCATAGTGTTATTCTGCATTCTGATTGGTCCGAATATCTTCCTATGAGCGTCAGTGCGCGTCGTCGACGGTTAAGGAGTTTGTAGAAATAGTTCAAATGTTAAAGCTGAAAATAATCTGCTGATCTTTAATGTAATATTATTATTATTATTATTATTATTATTATTTTAAGTTGAAGCCCACGTACATGTCTGTCTGTCTTTCTGAAAGGCAGAACTCTCTGTCTAACTTATTACTAACGTACAAAGAACTCACATTCTGTATTTTGTCTTTTGTACTTTGTAGTACGTCTTTCGTCCTCAGACAAACACACTCCCTGTTCGGTAATCGGAGAGAGAATCACAGATGAGAAATGGAAAACGTAGCTCGGATAAAGATGAGGTTTTGTCTAAAAATGACTCCGGCATGTTAAAATTCACTTATACCACTTCAGCGCTGTTATTTCAGCCAAAGTGAAAATATGATAATAATTAATATCTATTGGTGCAGGTGTTTGTTTACATTGAGCACGTAGCGCATTATAGATTCTTTTAAAGTAGATTATTAAATCCGGTGCATAACTGTTCATAACATCGCTTTTACTCAACATTTAGATTTCACTTATGGTGCAGGTTAAACTTCAGCCAGAGATCTAAGTACTGCAAAAGTTTCTTTAAATTCATTAAAACCATTTTCGCCTGATGCTCGACAGACAGATGGGATTTTTCCGAGGCTGGTTTCGGGTCTTCCAATGTATGAAACGTAAAGATCACTGAAAAAGCGAGTTCTCACCAATGTACAGACAAAACCTCTCTTTTATTTATAAAAATATCACTTAAAAAAAAAAAAAGAAAAATTGTGTTGTTGGATTGCGCGTTCTGATTGGTTGGAATTGGCCCTGTGCCAGCTGTAATACACTTTCCAGAATTACTGTATGTAACACTTTAATCATCCATTCATTCTTATGAATTATAATCAGTTATTACAGTATGCGCGTTGAAGCCGCACATCATTTAAGACCAACAATAAGCTAATTAACAAAGGCGTGTAATTGTTGCTATGGTGACGTTTATTTGACGATTAAGGGCGGAGTCACCATTATGAGGCTTTGATCATTGTTTCCTGATTACCTACAGCAACACGACAGTTTTAATTAAAAGAAATTAAATAAAAAAAAAAAAGACATGCTTGTATGGGAACGCCCGACTAATTTCCACATCATAAAATGTAACCACATGTTAATTCCACACGAGTGCTTGTCAGCAAATTGCTGTTGTAAGAGGAAGGTGTTGTCATAGTAAAAATAATACACTGAGCTGTGTTTTATGTCGAGCTTGAACACAAAACAGGGTTGTGGATTATTTTCTTGGAAGAGCAAACCCCTTAAGTGTTTAAAAAAAATTTTTCCTTACATCTTTAAAACCACAAAGCTTCACCATAGAATACAGGCAGCCGTTATGTTCATTATCTGCATAAAGAGGTCACTGAGTGCATAAAAACAAACTAGAACCCAAACCCAGATTGACAGATTAAGCCGTTTTCCCACAACTTGTTTATTTATTTATTTTTTTATTCCCTTGATCTGAGCGATTAGAAAAAATCCGTAGCAGCCCAAGCCCGTGCTGTTTATACACGATATATAGTTGACTTCCTGTCTGGGCAGGAAGTTCAGCTGGATCGTTGTTTAAAAACAGTAGCGAGGACCGGCTTCCTGGGCCGAGAGGGACCGTGTGATCCTCCCCCGAGATAATCCCTCACTCACTCTTTAGGGATTTGCTCTTCCTGTTTGTCCTTGACGGGATAACGCGAGCGCGGTGGTCACCTGCGAATCAGGGCCGCGCGGTCCACACAGCGCAGGTAGAGGGCGCCCGAGGAGGAGGAGGAGGAGCGAGGGGCGAGGTGAATGCAGGGTCACGGGTTTGCCAACAGCGAGGGATTTGTGGCTTTAATGAAGCAGCTTTCTGTGCTTTCAGGCTGCACTGTTTGGATCTTTGGGCTCGCCGCTAAGCCAGATTAGTGTAAATAGTGAGGCGTATTACGGCAAAAGGTGCTGAATACACAGGGAGGCTCTGTGGAGCATTAGCGCTGGGATGCCACGGGGGGCAGTTACGGTTTGTTCTCAAAAGGCCCCGCTGTTTCCGAGAAAAACTGATTAGGTTTTTAGTACTGGGGAATGTTGAAGAGTTTAACTGTTAGCCTTTTTTTTTCTTCTCTTTGTTGTTTTGCATTCAGTACAAACGACTCAAGCTTGCTAATGAGTGGGAAGTGGCGAATTGGGGGACAGAGCAAAAAGGTGTCAGATATTACATGAACACTACACTGTATTACCTACTGAGTGCCTTAAGAGAACATTAGATATATACACAGATATAGAAGAAAAAGCAGAAAAAAATATGCACACGAGTATATTTGGGTCAATGTAAGAAGAGTCATTTCTAGACTAATAGTTTTGTTTTTTGTTCATTTCTTTGTAATAATTAAGAAAAAAAATCACAACTGTGAAAATATTAGCAAGCCTCTGAGTGAGCTAGATGAATCCCGCCTTCTGCATCATGATTGGTTGGAAGAACTCAAACCCGTCTGTGATTGGTTAGAATCCCAGAGCATGACCCTTGACCTTGATGGTGTGTTTTTTAGCGCAGTTCAGCACAATGTTTTTTTATTTATTAAATCTGAGTTTATCTAAACTACATTTAAGTAATGATTATCACTATTAAAAAATAAATAAATAAAATAATAATAATAATAATAATAATAATAATAATAATACTTATAACTGAATGATTGCAAAACTGTTAGCATGCTTGTGTGAGGTTAAGAAGTCCCGCCTTCTGCATTCTGATTCGTTACAAGAATTTGGTCTCGTCTATTATTGGTTAGAAACCTAGAAACTTAACTCTTGATTTCAAGTGCCCTGGAAGTGTATATGAGTCATTTGTGATTTTTTTTTTTTTTTTTTTTGAGATCTTGCATTAAAATGACTATTTCTTTCTATTCTATGTAATATTTTTAAGGAGATTTATTTTTCTTCTACGTATTTTTTATGTTCCTTCTGGGGCTTAACATCATGGGAAAGAAACAAAAAATAACAAAAACAAAACAAGGCTCTTATTTATCGACCTTGTTCAATGTATTCAGTATTTTTCTGGCCGAGTAATCTGTTTGGACGGGAAGGTTTCCAGTAGTGATGATAATCGAGCATAACAGCACTGGGACATTTAACCATAAGTACGCTGTGTTCTCCCAGCTGTTCTAACAGTCGTTAATTACACTAACTGTCGATCGCAGCATGGATGAGAGAGTACGTCCGTACGGTCCTCAGTACTGAGGAGAGACCAGCCGCCTGCCAAAACCCACATTCACACCCAGCCACAGGAGCACTTTCAGCTAGAACACACTGTACATCTGATGACGTTATGACATGATATATATCATCTTAAACCACACGCTATCTGCTTAGTAACTGCTTGTAAGTCGTTCTGAATCTCCTCTGAACCATCTGTGTTGTTCTGTTTACAGCTAACACTCAAACCCTATAAAACAAACTAGCTTCTAACACAAGGCGAAATCCCAAATCGCTCTCTTGGGGTCTATGCCCTCATGTCTATATCTATATCACAGCCATTCTGATATTCTGATACAACAGCACTTCTGTTTCATGTGATTTTGCTTAATTGACCATATGAGCCTAGACTGAGCCCAAGAGAATATAATGTTCAATGATTTTTCTAGAAATGGTGACATTTTTAAACAAGTTTTAAATATTGAAATGTGCTGACCAAGGAATATATCGTTGTTGTTGTTGTTGTTGTTGTTGTTATTATTATTATTATTAGCGACACAGTGGCTTAGTGGTTAGCATTATCACCTCGCACCTCCAGGGTCCGGGTTTGAGTCTCACCTTGGGGTCTGTGTGCATGGAGTTTGTAAGTTCTCCCTATGATTGTGGGTTTTCTCCCTGAGTACTCAGGTTTCCTCCCACAGTCCAAAGATTAGGCTAATTGGCTTTCCCGTAGTGTGTGAATGTTGACCGGAGGTCCTACCACGGTCGTAAAGATGGGAATAAAATTATTATTATTATTATTATTATTATTAGTAGTATTATATAATCTGTAGTGGAAGCCAAAAAAAAAGTTATCACTTCACATAAATAAGCCTTTCTTTCATGTAGGGTGTACATATTTTAAAGTATTTCCCACAAGTACTAAATGTGTACTAAACTCAAAATTCTTTGATTCTTTCTTCACATTTTTACTTCTCATTTTTAAACTAGCATATTCAGTTACAATTAAATGTTAATTACGTCACGTATTCTGTAAGAGTGCTTTGAAAGGCAAATAAGACTATTATAATACCCATAAATAATTATAGTAGTAATGCATTATGATTATGCTTACTATTATTATTATACTATTGCTTATATATGCTTACTATTATTATTATAATATTATTATAATAATAATCATACTCATAATATTGTGTATGATTATTATTATGATGATCATGTATACGGCGATAATGATTATTATTATTATGACTATGATTATTATGATCCAGGACAGTCTTCTCTGAATAACATGCGTTATTAATCTTTGGGGAAAGCGTTCCGTGAATACACTCGTCTTCGCCACATTGTGACGAGCGCTTTGGGTTTTTCACCCATTTTACAGTAAAGATCGACTTCAGTGTTCACAGGATGCTTTGGTTTTGATCTGGCGCCTCTTGAAACGCAAACCTTCATCCCCCGCACATCCTGTTACAGCTATCAGCGCACTGATTTTCCAGGAAATACAGTATGCCCTATAGCACATATGAGCTTCGCACCAATTTTGAACTCAGCAACAACAACGACAAAAAATGTCATTAAGACAAGTTTCTCTAAATATAGCCTCGGGAGATAAACGAATTCTCCTGCAGGCTACTGGTACCTTCATTTGTACATATATATATTTTTTTCCTCCTTGCGGCTGTGGTTCATTAAGATTGACAAATTCACGTGCAAATAGTGCAAAGTCAGATCGGAAAATCTGCAATGACCGCAAAAGATGATTATCGTTTATTACCAAGAAAACAAAAGCAAAGCGACTCCAAAATAAGCAGGAAAACAGAAAACACCTGGCTCCCTTATCGATGACCTAAATACCGTGTAGATTAACGTGTTTTGCTTTCGTTTTTTGATGATTCATTCAGTACAGTCGATTGATTCAAGGATAAACCTTGTTACCCGCTTCAAGCTGCAGCTGATTAGCGGTCCTGGTTCTACTTTTATGACAGGAAGTAATCATCATCATTATCATCATAGGTCATATAAACAAATTTCAAACAAGCCGTACGTGCTCTAAAGTTCTAGGCGACGGTATAAAGAGAAATGCAACGTGCATCAGACGGCTCGTATCCCTCGAAAGACTCGCAGTGCGGCGTTGTACGGTAGTAAAGCAGTAAACAACAGCTTGTAGGTGTTTTCTCAGAAACGTAATTGATTAAACAGTAACACATCATACTCCGACCTGTCGTTGTGGCAGTATAAGACTATTTCGCGTGTCATGTTAATGAGAAAATGGCAAGTCATGAAGACGTTTCCATGGCGGAAATAATTACAGAGTGGATTTCTGTGACTGGTGGCTCCTTGGGTCAGTGTAAAATAAACAGCTTGTTAAAGAAACGTCACATTCCATCCGTCCATCCGTCCATCACCCACGAAGCTCATTGTGGGTAGGGTCAGAGAGGGGGTGGAGCCTATCGCAGGGAACTTGGCGCACAATGAGGGGTACGCATTGGACACATTGGAATTATTCTACACTTCAGAAATGCCAATTAGCCTACAATGCGCGTCTTTGGGAAACCGGAGGAATGAAATTTTGCACAAGCTCGTTATCATTCCACCTGATTAATAACAACCAGCTATTAATAACGAACACATATTAAATATGAAGACACGTCACAAGCTGACACCGAATGTTAAGATGATTCAAACTTAAAAAAAAAACAACAAAGTTTTCATTAGCTTTCGTCAACCATTTAAATGCTGCAGCGTGAAGTTCTGCCGCGCAGGGACTCGATGGCGTTCGGGCTGGTGTGAAGTGATACATTTCAGATCCGGTAGCCGGCCCGGGTGAAGAGCGATGGGACCAGCCTGTCTGGTTCCGGCGCACATTTCCTTTTTCTCTTCATGTAGAGGTGGGATGCAGGTGAGATGAAATGTGTGAAGGTGATAGAGTGAAGTGTGTGTGTGTTTTTTCCTAAAGTTTCCTTGCTTTTATATACCTGCAGGCCGTTCTGCATCCCTCTCCGAACACATCTCTCTCTCTTCCTCTCTCTCTCTCTCTCTCTTCCTCTCTCTCGCTTGGCTCGGTGCCTCGTGGAGAAGAATAGAAAGATGTGAAAGAGTCAGGCGGAGTCTGTAGGCACAAAGTCAGGAGAAGTGAAGTAGTGAAAAGATCGATAAACGTAGGCTTAGCGGAAGCTTAACTTTTTGTTCGGCGGGATAAAAGCTCTATGTCTTTTTTTCTTTCCTTGTGTGTTTTTTAAGTTTACCGACGTGGATTTAAGTCAATCGCGATGTAATACGCCGATGTGTGCGGATAACTGTAGTGTAATTGTATTAAGCTGATTTCATGGCAGGACAACGTTGTGTAAAAGCCACAGACATGTTCGTGGAGGTCAGGGACGTAATCCGCTATTATGAAGTCATATACTTAGGATTTCTCAACATCGCACACGGCACCTTTAATGTTACATAAGCGTGCTTAAATGAGCACGAGGGAGCTTCTTTAAAAACATTACAAGTGTTCTGACTAAACTCTGTGAAGCGATGAAACAGCCGTCCCTTAAAAGTGGCCTCTTCAGAATAAAGCATTTATATAACATTCATCCTGGAAAAGTAGCGCAAGCTGAAGGTAGAGCAGGTGAACACGGACACGGAAACAGGCCGACAACACGGACGCAGCGAGACGAGTCCAGGTGCTGGGACCGCGCCTCATCCAGAGTGGCCTGCAGAACAGAACTGTGGGTAACCCCCAAATCTCAGGGTCTGTGTGTGTGTCTCTCTCTCTCTCTCTCTCTCTCTCTCAAACTTACCCAGTCAAGCTGAAACAAACTGAAGTGTGCACTACTGTCCCTGGAGCGATAAAAGTCTATTATACGCCTGCAGACTAATTACGAAACAGCTGTTGAAGAGCCATGGATGGAGAATAGGTTACAGAACCGAGGCCTTGTTTTGATAGGCTCTTGAATACACCGTGCTCGGTGTAAAAAAAAAAAAAAAAAAGATATTAAAAAATGTACTATGAGGGCTTGGAAATAAAATAATAAATAATAATAATAAATAAATAATAATAATAATAAATAATAATCTCTCTCTCTCTCTATATATATATATATATATATACAGTGTACAAGAGGTAACGTGACGAGTCTGACTCTGCGTGTCTTTTCTCTGATTGGTCAAAAGCCGTAGGTTCATTCTTAACAACAGTCGTCGGAAATAATACTCAAGTAGGAGTAAGAAAATATTCGGTGAAAAGATTACTCAAGTACTGAGTAACTGTTTCATCATAATGTCCGATTTATTAATTTTTTTAATTAATTTACAAATTGCAGCATTTCCAAATAATAAAATAAATGAATAAAACTAAATATCTTTACAAAATAGCAAATTAAGGAATAAGAAACAGAAATTTCCTAATCTTCCATTTTTCACAATATAAAGCTTTTGAAATAAATCCCTACTGTAGGTAACATATGTCTGTTTGAACAGTGTAACTATTCCCTGTGTAAGATGTGCTGTATATTCAGTCGCCCTGAATGACTCAGCAGAAATAAAATAACATTAGAACACGTGTACAAGAGTCTCACTGAAACATAAACTGTGTCCAGCAGAACAAATGTAAGAAAATGATATATATTTTTAGCCTCTAGTTTATTTGCTAATTATAAATGTTAAGATTGTAGCATTAAATAAAACAGCTAAACTAACTATAGCATGTTTGCTTCACAGTCAACCACTGCTGAAGACAAAACCCCTCCCCCTTCTGTGTGCTCATGTGACTCCATGCGGTTATGGTTATTGCGGCTGATTGGTCAAACGGAGTCATGTGATTGTTGTTGCGACATCTGACTGCTGGAACACAGTCACATGGTAGATCCACCGGCTGCATTTCTCAAAGCATATCTAAAGTGTCGAATAAATGGTTGGTAAAGTAATTCTTCATGTGTCGGATCAAATTTCTTGCAAAATTTCAGCCCTTAAGCCGTAAATTTGCAATTCATGTGCCAAGGTAGCGCTGTATATAATTTTTTTTTTTTTTAATGGATTGTTTACTTCAACAAAGAGTAAAAAAAAGTCAGGCAGGTGAGACAACAACTGTTTACAACTGCAATGACATAAGCGTTGACTGGAAGTGACTTGTTTCTCAGATGTTCCGAACGGTAAATGTACTGTAGCTACAAAATGGATCACAATAGCGATGCCCTTTGATTAATAAAGTAATAATGTGGATCAGTGCTGAGTCCCTGTGTTATAAGAAGAATAAATCGCTCCAAGTCGTGTTTTAATAGGAAAATAGTCAACATCAACCGATCATTTTTTCAATAACATCACACGTTTTACCTGTTATACCTAATTTACACATTTGGCTTTTTAATTTATTCATTTCTTTTACAAGTGCATATACAGTCCCGTATACGTCAAACTCAATCATGTAAATTGAAATGTGCCTGTTGAAGTATTTTAAAATGTTGTGGTGCTGAAATCATTCCTCGCAGCTACAACGCATCATCTCAGCTCGGCCCATTTTCCCATTAACGCCAGCAGAGTTGTTGCACATGGAAACCCTGCCAGTGTCCTTTATTCATTTATTTCTTTCTTTATATATATATCTTTTTTTATTCCAATTTCATGCAGCACGCGCTAAAAATTACCACCTGCCCCTTTAAGCATCACACTTCCTCCAGCTCCCGCAGAGTTCCTGGAGCAGCGTGGAGTTCAACAGTTCACTCGACAAGACGGGTTTCATTTCAGGCGCCGGGCCAGAAACTGTTTAAACTCTAAACAGCAAGAAAAATACACACACACAAAAAAAAAATAAAAATAAAATAAAATAAAAAAGCCTCATGCTGAAGATTGGCACCTGACAGCTCCAACATGCAGCGTGCGAACAGGGTTATCTTTCGGGTCGTGTCTTTTTGCAGCCGATCTGTCAGTCTCTCGTCGATCTCGTGGAAGCCTGGCGCCCGGGTTCTCTGCAGATCTCAGCTGACTCGGGACTCCTTAAAGAGCCGTAAAGTATGCAGAATCCAAACAATCCCGAGAATGCCTCGCGCCGCCGTGTCTAACTCGGCCTCCTATCAGTTCCCATCAGTTCCACATTCGGCTCCAACATCTGCTGCGGAGCAGAACGGATTTCCATTTACATAAAGCATTTTCTACGCCGAAGCCTTAACACTTCTGCCTGCCTGTAAAGGACACAGCTGGTTTTGTGCTGCGAGATCATATTTGTTGGTCGACTGTCTACTGTGTTGTTTTAAGATATAGAATGGAGAATGACGTTATTAAGAACTTGTGTAAAATACCGGATGGAAATGGAAATTCATTCATTTAAATGCATGCGTCACAAGTGTGAAAAATATATTTAAAAATATATATTACAGTTATGTTTCAGAACAAGAAAAAAATTGCATTCATTAAAAAGAATAATTAATTTTCACCTCTTATTCGTCTATCCTCAGTTATTACCCTCTCATAATGACACACCTTTAATAACTGTAATTAGATGATTGATTTCAACCGAATAAGTGTTTGCCATTTACGCATCGCGCTCTGCTTGCTAGTTATGACGTTAGCTGTTAAAGTTATCACATACGCAGCCACAGGCTGATATATTCGCTTTTATTAAACGGCGGAAATTGTTATAATTGACAGTTTGACAAGTAAACAGGTTATTATTGTTTTTTTTTAAATATATATATATCTTTGTTATTGTTTTCAGATATTAATTCATCACAACTCTAGATTTTTACGCTGTGCTCAGACACGCTTGTTGATCACCTGTTAATTCAGGTCAAGTCCTAAACCAGACGCCCTGAGGAAACATGTATCGCTTATATAAAAAAGCGTGAGCCATTCTCATGTTCTATAGAAATCTGGTGACGAACCATAGGATGCAAGGAGCGGGCGAAGTGTGTGAAAGTTAACAAATAAAATAAGTAAATATCAGAAAACGCTTACAGTAGGCCTTGTTTAGATTGCTAGGCCAAATCCAAATCCGAATCAGTTTGGAATCAGATTTTTTCTTGCAGTCTGAACAGTAAAACACGCTCAATTTGATTTTTGCTAATCCGATCCGACCCGATGTCTCAGTTCTATCCGCTCAAATCGGATTTCTGTCCATTCTGTCTACACGATCATGTGGTTCGGATATGGATCCAGGAGCAGGGAGACGACGGATGAACTGGAGACGGAAAGGAGCAACATTAGTCCCTGGATAGTGAACAAACTGAAATGTCTGATAGCACTTTAGGCCGATGCATCTGTACAGGCAAAGCTAGAGGGAATGTACACATATATCAGGAAATATCACGCTGCGGGCGAGAAAGGGGATTGAGATGGAAACCGACGCATGTGCTGTAAGTGAGACGCATTTGGGCTGCCAGTCTGAACAGAGCCGAATCCGATCTGGTCGCTGGAGAGTCAGGAATAAAGATCAGATTTGTGAAACAGATTAGGATGAGCCTGCAAACTGAACAAGGCCTAATATTGCGAGTGAAATACTGAGTGGTGAAATAAAGGAGGTTCTCATCGTGACTTCACTTCGACGCAGTGGCAAAGTGAAGAGTGACAAAAAATCCACTTTTTCCACATTTACACTATAAGTACATCTCATTCAAAAGGTTACTAATTTGGTAACAGTGTTAAAAAGTTGACTGGAGTAGATTGAATGGTTGGTGCAGGTTGGCTTTTCTGTATCCAAAGGCTTGTATGGTGGACGATAAACTTAGCTTAGCTGCTTACTAAAAATAAGGCATAATTGACAATACGATGATATTTCTGTAAGGAGATGTTTATTTCATATTGAAGGGAAGGAAGGAGTCTCCAGTGTCAGCACTTTGTCAAGTTTGAGAAAGCAGTGAGGAAGTAAGTGTTTGGTGCTGTGATGTTAATACGAACACGGATCTCATGGATGTTCTTCAACTTTTTTGAGCTGAAAATGCAGAAAAAAAAAAAAAAAAGTATGAAAATTTTCTAATAAAAAAAAAAAAAAAAGAAATTAGTCTCCGGAGTGGTAACACTACTGTAAATCACGATTAATAACTCAAGTGTTTTATTCCTTACAGCACATGTGAAGGGTCGATCTGATGCTTTAGGATAGTTTTTCCAACGTAACGTGTGATATTCGCGTTCACAAGAACACGGCGTTTCATCCAGAAGACGTAGAGAATCCAGGTGTTCCATACGGGTTTTTTTTTTTTTCTTCTTTCTTTCTTTTCACATTATGAGGAAAAAAAAAAATACCTGCAGCTTGCTATGCACAGACACAAAACCGGCACGGATAACTATTACCCGAAATAGACCTTTCAGCCGGCCGCGGCTGCTTTCAGCCCACGTTTCTGAACATCGCCGCTAATAGCGCTAATTCAGTTCACCTGCGCTTGTTGCTCATCACGTCATACGGCATTAGTTTAATGGCGGGTTATTATCTTAAATATAGCACCCGCTTTGATGTTTCTCTCGCACAACTTCCACACATCGGCCTTTTTTTCCCGAACAGTTGACACTGCCCCGCTTCTACAGGAGGACCTCGTCACCTCGTCTCGCGTCGGTTATTTCTCTGCTCTGACTTCAAGCGCAAGGCTTTCATGAGTAAAAAAAAAAAAAACAATAATAATTAATGAAATTTTGACTTTTACACAGCTGGGCTTCTTTTAATCACACGCACGTGCCAAGTGCCCGCAGTAATCGTCTCTTCAGGGCCTTCCGATCGTCTGCCTCGCCAGGGGCGAGCTAAAGCCGCTAACAAATTGAATGCGTGTTTGGACTGGCGCGGTAGAATTAGATCAGCTCCCCTGATTGTGTCAGGGAGTCGCTGCGAGTTCTCGCTCGAAGCCGAGTGTGCCTCCGAGAGCAGACGGCTCGTTAGGATGCGATGATGTTGTCAGAATGTTAAGCGGACAATTACCATGCACTATCGATTGCGATGGGAGGGAGCTCGTTAGCGATGGAAAAGGAGAGCGCGAGCGAGAGAAAGGGAGGGATATGTTCTCGGTCGATACTGTAACATTAAGAATGTTGCAGGAAAATAAGTGGAAAAGAAAATAAAAACTGGGAGGGAAAAAAAAAATACATACTGTATGGGTAAGCAGTAGGACAGTTAGAGGCATGCGGTTCTAGCAAAATAATCAGCGGGATTGTGAGGTTCTTGATACCGATTCGGAGTCCGTAACATGTCCTATTGCTCTTCTACTACAGTCGTTCCATTTTTTTTTTAATTATTATTAAAAAAAATCATACTTTGTATCTATTTATAGTTAGTTTCTATGTGACATTAGTAGTCTTTTCCTCACCAGTCACTCTAATATCTTGCCTTTTTCCCCCCATGAATTTCCCCCTAATTTAGTAGTGTCCTATTCCAGCCTGTCCCTTACAGTAGGACGCTACCCATCGGGGGGGGGGGTTAGTCCCATCCGCCCCTCCCGCTCGCGACCTCCAGGAGCACGTACGTCTTTCGTGGAGTTTCTAAGACAAACCAGGAAGCGGGAAGACGTTCCCGAGTTGAAAGACTTCACTTTAAAGTTACAGCTCTACCTCGGACTCCTCCGAACACAGAGTTTAAACTGGTTTAACGCATTAGGCTTGATTTAGACCGAGCGCTTTCATATAAACCTGTGATTTGCCTTGCAGCTGCTCGTATAGAAAATCAATCCCATTTCTTCTGACCAATCAGAGTGAGGAGCCCAAAAGCACCATGGAATAAAAAAATAAAAAAAAGGCAGAAATCTATAAATAAACTTTTTGATGAATATCAGCAGAGGAATACAATGCGCTGGTTATTTATTTCCTCGACACGAGGGTTGATCAGCTTGTGGGTGACTTTGAGCTCGGGAGACGATGCCTAGCGACTCGCGCTATGTCAGGTTTCTCTGCCCGACTTAATCGGATTTCTGCCGAGTCAGCCCGACTATTTGGAGTGCACGCCTCGGGTTTTTTTTGTCCCCCCCCCTTTTGACTGTTTCAATTGCATTTAGAGGACACAGGATGAAAACCTTCCCCTCTCTCCCCCTCTCTCTCTCTCTCTCTTTCTCTCTTTTTTCTCTCTCGCTGTCTGTAGCCGCTTTGTTATTCCGCATCGCTCTCTGTGCGCCGGTCCCAGGCGGTTGCCGGGTTCTCGCTGGTTGCGGGCGTAACTTGATTGTTTTGTAGGCGATCGGTAGCGGTGGGAGCTGTTGTTTGGTTTGGAGCTCGTCTCAGGGGACCACCTCTGAAAGCCCGATGATCTGGAGCAAAATGACGAAGCATACGTTGTGAGTCACTGACATATGCTGCACTCTTTTGGGTGCCTAGGAACAGCAGGGAGAAACACATTACATCCACATACACACTTCACAGCACACAGACCAGGGCATACTTTCTCCACGGGGGACTCGAGCAGCATGCAATACATAATAAATAAGCTGCTTACTTTGATTAGTCTCGAGGTTAACCACGACGCACGGGTTAAGTCGTTGTGGGTAAAACGTGCGATATTATTTTACAGATCGATCAGTTGGTCTGGTGTGCACGCTAGTTTCCTTAGATTTTCAGCTAAGGTCAAACCAAGAGTGTAAACCGTCCAGAAGAAAGTTTGGTTTGTGCTGTTCTGGAAAAATAATCATTGAGATCACTGAATGTTATGTTTTCCCATAACATGTTTTAATCCACTCATATCACAGCACAGAACATGCTGCTTCTAAAGTTATTATTCATCAAAAACTATCGCTTATCGATTTATAATTACATTCATTAAGGAAGGGGGTTCTCATTTTTACACATATGTTGCAGCAGTTGTAAACAATCATTTCATCACTTAAAAAAAAAAAAAAAATTCTCCAACATACAAAGTGACATTTTGAAAACTTACAGTACTGTTACAAATCTTTGACACTGGAGACTCCTTCCCTAGATGTTAAATAAATTAGCCTGTCCCTGCAAAAACCCATTTACTGTACTGGCAACAGTTTAGGATTTTGCCATCATTCAATAAAAAAACATTCTGTTATTGATCGATTATCTATTAAGCAAAATTCACTTATTAGTTATTTTTAGAATTTCTGATAGATCTCCAGTGTGCATTTACAAATAATAATAATAATAATAATAATAATAATAATTAAAGAAATAAGAAAGACACATTCTTTGTCCATATCATGTAGAATGTCCAAGCAGACTGTCTAGTACTTAAAGGTCATCTATTATGCAAAAACATTTAGTCATTTTTAGATGTTTGGACGGGTCTCCAGTAAGAAAAATAACATTTCCATTGTCATTTTCCCGCCATTTCCGTATAAAACTTGGTTTAAAGAAGCCAATTAGACTTTTCCCCTAATGTGACCTCATATATATATATATATATATAAAGTGCCCTTCCTCCTTCTGCTTGGCTCAGCAGTAGCTCATTTGGTTAAGACACTGAAATGGCACATTTGTAGGTGGAGTGAAATAAAGAGAACATACATGACCACACCATCCCCCTTGATTTATTATTATTTATTTATTTATTTATTTATTTATTTATTTTTACAATTTGACCACTGGTTAGAGGTTCAAAAGCGTTAACGTACTACGAATAGCAAATGAATGCGATTTGCAGCGACGACTTGTTACCATTTGTAAAAAAATTTTTTTTAGAAAATGAATCAAACCTCAGCACTACAGTATGCTCTAAAGAAAGATCAGTTCTTCATGACTAAAGAGAGTGTTTTGTCTGTGTGTCCCCTTGACAGCGCTCCTCTGAGGCACTCGTCCTCGACGGCCAAAGTGTGCCTGGTGTGCGGAGACGAGGCGTCCGGCTGCCACTACGGCGTCGTCACCTGCGGGAGCTGCAAAGTCTTCTTCAAAAGAGCGGTGGAAGGTACGGCACCCACAGTACATCACCTCTAGCTCGCACCGGCGTCGGATCGTTCTTCCTCTTAGCCGCTTTCGTTTAGTAAGTGATTATGTATGATTTGCGGCAGGGTTTAGTCAGCCGGTCACTGGGATTTTTTCGGCACATGGCAAGGATTTGTAGTCACGCTGCCAGGTTTTGTGTTTACTTACTGTATGAAGCCAGGGTGGCATGCAGAAGTAGCGCCGATTCTATAAACGGCTCCGCGTCCATTAGCAGCGTCTAATTCCCGAGTCTGCGGAGTCAAACTCTGCATTTTCCTGATATTATACAGTCGCTTGTTTGGACCACGAAATCTGTCTCATTAGGTAGACTGACTCGCATCTAAAGGCTCGATTTTACACCAAGGAGATTTTAACAGCTGAATAAATCCGGAGAAGTGTTTTTTTTTTTTTTTTCCCCCTCGTTTTTACACCGAAAGACTGCGTAGTCACAGTTTTTGGATTTCTTGAAGTTTTCATTATAAGAATAAATAAAAAGCATGGAGAGAAGTAGCAGGTGGGTGGAACCTCTGCTGCATGTTAGTATCGTTAGCTTATCTTGTTAATCAGACAATGAGGGTGTCAGCATGGCGGCTTAGTGGTTAGCACTGTCGCCTTACGCATCCAGGGTCCGGAGTCGATTCCCGCCTTGGGTACGTTTGCATGTTTGTGTGCTTGGTGGGTTTCCTCCAGGTGCACCGGTTTCCTCCGACGGCCCGAAGACTTGCAGGCGTTTCCAAATTGCCCGCGATGAGTGATTGAGCATGTGAGTGTGTGTGTCTTGCGATGGATCGGCACCCCACCCAGGGTATACCCTGCCTCGTGCCCTAGGTTTCTTGGGATGAGCGTTACACACTCTGAGGAAAGCGCTATCCACCCCTTCCACTTGCGTTAGCTTATTGATATCCATGATTGGCTAGTGTTGCTCTGACTGATGTTTGAGTGCGTGGGTATGCTGTGCCCTAAGTGCCTTCCCCCCCGCTCCCCAAACCCCACCCCCCACCCCGCCCCCAAGTGGGGCGTGGCCAATCTGTTCTATAGATCACCTGGAAAACAAACTCGTGCTCTCAAGTGATGATGTTTAAAGATCAGTCTATCTATCTATCATATAGTATGAATCTATATTTTCATTTTAACCCTTAAAAATCCATAAGGGATGCAAACTTTTGCACTGAAGTACAAAAAAGTGGTGATTTTTGGTGAACCGGGCCAGGCATACAGTATGTGCTGAGAGACCATAACCTCAAAGTTACACCAGAGAAAAAAAAATTGCTGGACTGTTCCAGGCTCTGGAGGAGAAAAAAAAAAAAAGGAAAAACCCAAACAAAAAGCTGACTCAGCACTCAGACCAGTTGAAGCTGCACAGAGCAGAAGCTCACAGCCTGAGAGCAGAACATGTATTTGAAATCGTAAAAATTTCAAATAAGACCCGTGTATACGTGATCGTCGCGAGAACGTGCCATTTTTTTTCCCCCTCCGAATTGAAATTCAGTACAGCGAGCGCTTCTCACAGCTTCACTTTTTCACCCATTGTTCCTAACAAACATGTCCCACAGCTTGACACATTTGTTTATTCTGTTCAATTTCCATCTTGTTTTATGTGTGGCAAATTTACAGTAACTACATTAGCTCTTAAGATGCTGCGGATGTGTTACAGCAGCCTGCTGTGGCAGGATCTCTCAGCTTGACGCGAATGTTTCACTTTGCTCTTTTCCTCGGCGTTGCCTTGGGCACCGGATCGTGACCGCGGTTCCGGGGCACGTGTCGGTGTTTTCCTCGCACTAACACACCCATGTCAACACAGGACCAATCTGTTAACGAGCTACTGTAATTAGCTCCCTCGAAAATTAATATGCACAATTCCAAGCCAAGCTAATTTAATAGGAAACGTGGTGATATACAAACATGAGAGAAATACGAGGGGCGTTCAAGTCCAACTGGGACTTTTGATGCCGCAGAATAACAGAAGACTGTCATGGGTGTTATGAGAAATGGCTTTATTTCTCTATATAATCCCCTGCTACACTAATGCACTTAGTGTAATGATTGTGTCTCATGATTCACACCTGAAACCCCGGCCTCCCAGGAACTCCCAAACGTGTGCAAACGGTTTGGAGTGAGGTCAGGACTGTACGGGGGATGTTGCAATAACTCCCAGACGAGTTCCTGCAATGTCCAAGTGGTGTTGGGGAACGATTGTGTGTTCAGTTCGCACAGACGGCTGAAGTTCTTTCGACATGTTATCCGTCGATTTTCATCTTACCAGGCGCTCCAGTTGCTGAATGTTCACGGGAACCGGCTGCATCGGGATTCCGTGCCACCTCAGCCGGGATTGTCATTCACCGACGTACGGCTTTCTGTAAAAACGTTTTACTGCGGCTAAGAGTCTCGTCCCAGTACCGCGCTCGAAGTCTTCTGTAAACGACCGTTCGCTTTTACGCCTTCAAAACAACTGGGATTTTATTTTATTTTTTTAAGGACCTAATTCAATCCCAGATGTTTCGGTGTTAATGCAGAGCCCTGAGCTGACTTCATGCTAAGGCCATTTCTCTTGTCTCCTGCTTCTATTTTAAGCATTGAGGTTAGCACCGCTTTAGGCTCTCTGTCGTGACTCTACACAATCATATAGGCCACGTTACATTACAGTGCAGTTAATGGCAATAAATGTACTTTTCCTACAGTAGCTGTAGAGAAAAAAAAAAAAACGCATATGTCTATCTCTGTCTCAGCAGGCCAGCTAAGGCGAATTGCGGCTTCACTGTACACTAATGACCCCTAAGCAAACACAGTATACAGATGTACAGTATACAGTATCCTTTCCTTATATGGTTTGCTGTCACAGGTTTAGGAATTTCGTCCAGTCGCATACTCAGCATAATGAAATGTGTCCACCCCTGTACCATCACACCCATACAATACATGGTCCTGTTCCACAAAGTTCATTCACGTAGTGTGTAGTATGTCTCTGTATACGAAGAAGCTTGGAGCCCCTGCGAACTCGGAAAGATCTCCAAGGAGACATGCTGTGTTAACTCCTCCGAACATCTTCGGGATGAACCGGACGCTGGATCCTCATCAGCATGACACCCAATGTCACTCCTTGATTCCGCTAATACTCTTGTAGCTGAATAAGCACACTCTCCTAACAGCATAGAGTGTGATGGTTACGTGTCCATGCCTATCTAGTTTATATGTATATATTGGTTCAACTTATCCGGAAAGTGTTCGAGTCAAACTGGGACTTGCAGTCAATCGTGCAGAATAACATAACACTTACAATGTCATCCGGGTAGGACGTGTTCTCAGTAGGCCTGTCGTACCGCGATCGACTTGCCTGTTTCACCAATTGCACGTTACAGGAACACGGCTGCCACACCCCCCCCCCCCCCCCAACCGTACAGTTCCGACTGACTTCGCTCCAAGCTATTTCCACATTGTGTGGGCTGCTAAAGGAGTTCCTGGGAGGCCGGGGTTTCAGGCATGAACCAGGCAGACCAATCATGGCTCCGGTATCCTGAAAAAAACGTTCTACTTTGATGCTATCCAAGCACTGGGAATGCTTGGTGCATTCGTTTGTTGTTATTCTGCATCGTAATCAGAAGTCCCGGTTCGACCCGAACACCTCTCTTGCAGCTGAGCATTATATACAGTAGGTTTGATAACGTATGTGTATCGAATAAAGCCTTGTGACTTTCTGCATGGTGTGTGTGTGTGTGTGTGTGTGTGTGTGTTAAGACTGACAACGAACGACAGATCTCTAATTCACTTTGCAGTGTTTTCCACGGACATTAAATACAAACAGATAAAGTGTGCGTTATGTTTTAATAAAGAAAATAAATCTTGGACCGAAAAAGTAAATTTAACACCCCAGAGGACTCCAGGGTAGTAACCAGGCAGGCAACATCTTATCGGCCTGTCTTTGATGATCTCCCTATAACAGCGCACTTACAGTAAGTCCTTACTGTAACAAAGATAAATATGTCTAAAACCTCATAACCATCCTGTTTTAGCTTCCTGTTCAGCGAGGCGCGGATCTAACCCACAACTCTGCGTGCACTTTACCCCTGAGAGATAAGCCTGGATTTTAGCAACACGCCCCCAAAGCCACCAGCAGCTCAGCGGAACGTTTCTTTAAGCCACATCATGGAAGTACCGTAACACGGCTAATAGAGGGGCCCGCGGTGTCAGTGAACGTCAGCGCGGTGTGCTTTACAGATGATTTCGTTTCAATTATTTCTCTAAGAGGATGCGGAGAGGAGGCCATCACATGCTGTAGTGTAGGCGGAGAAGACATCGTTCAGCATGTATATGTGTGTGTGTGTGTGTGTGTGTGTGTGTGAGTATGTGTGTGTGTGTATGTTTCCCTACCTTACCTGACCCTAGCCTAGTTACTGAAAGATAGAGCGAGAGAGAGAGAGAGAGAGAGAGAGAGAGAGAGAGAGCTAAAAGCAAAGGGGAGGAGATAGAAAGAGAAATGAGGGAAAGGACGAAGCAGATGATGGACAGAAATAGAGGAGAGAGGAGAAAAGTGAAGAGAACGGAGGAGCAGAACGAGGGACATGGGGATGGAGGAGAAACAGCACAAGTGTTAATACAGCAGGGAAATAATACAGCACGGTACTTCGTTTGTGTCTGACGTGGCCTCGTTCCACAGCGAGAGAGCGAGAGAGAGAGAGAGAGAGAGAGAGAGAGAGAGAGAGTTTTGCTTGCTGCCCCAGAGGCAAAAGCGCCTCTCCTCATTAAGCACTTCTGGCCTCGACACAGTGAAAAAGCAGACATTGAAAAAGATCTGTTCCTTTTTGTTTATGTACATTTAATGCAATTACACCCAGGGGAGGAAATAGCAGCTTGCTGGATTTCTGAATTCCTACCTGGAGAGACTGAGACGCAGTTATTCGACTGCTGAGTAAGATTATTCAAACAACTCCCAGCAATGACAAAGTTTCGAGCACTTTCGAACACTTTCGAACGCAAACGCTAAAAGGGAAAAGAAAGAAAAAAAAACCCCGGGAAAATGGATAGCGACTTGTTATGTAAGCTGCAGTATTCAGGGCGCTGTGTTATGACATTACACGTACAGTAGATATAGTTACAGTGTTATGCATTGCTCTGTTTGGGCGAATCCATGACACTGCTGTTATAGAATTATGGGACGATTAGTGTTATCTGCATTACGTACATTAAATTAGCTAGGTCATTATTTCAATTATGTCATCACGCACGCCTAGACATTACTTTGCGTTCGGAACGGCACTACACATACACATACTGCATGATGCTTAGGTTTGTGTCTTCCACGTTGTGTTCAGCTCTTTGTTATGGTCTTATGCTCCACTCTGTATCATCATTGTGCTTAGTACTTAGTACCGTTTAGCTCTGAGTCATCTATGTCATTACATTATGTCATGCAAGTCAGGAGACTATATTTAGCTCTGTGTCATCCATGTCATGCCGTTATGCCTAACATTACTGTATGTCATACATGCTAATATGCTGCCCCTGTTACTGAGCCATATTTAGCTCTGTTTCATTATGCCTAGCATTATGTCATGCATGTTATGGGGCAGTGGTTACCTTTGTGTCATCCACGTTATTTCATTATGACTAGGATTACGTCACACAAGTCATGGGACTATGTTTAGCCCTGTATCAGTGATCGTTTTTGTCATGCTTAGCATTATGTCATCCATGCGACGGGGCTATATTTCCCTCCGTGTCATCCGTGTCATTTTGTTGTGTGTAGCATTATGTCATCCATGTTATGTTTTTTTTTTTTTTTTTTCCCCCCAGATCGTACTGTATGTCATGCACATTATTTTGTCAGGCTTAGCATTACGTTTATCTCTGTGTCATCCATGTCATTTTATTATGCTCAGTGTTATGTCATCCATGTTATGGAACTATGTTTTCCTTCGTGTCATCCGTGATATTTTGCTATGCTGTCTTTCATGGTCCCGGGCTATATTTTACCCTCCATTCACCCACATTATTTTGTCTGGCTTAGCATAAAGTCATCCTTGTCATGGGACTATGTTTGTCTCTGTGTCATCCATGTCACCCATTTCATTATGCTCAGTGTTATGTCATCCATGTTATTGGGCTATGTTTGCCTTCGTGTCATCCATGTCATTTAATCGTATCTAGAATTATGTCACACAAGTCATGGGACTATAGTTACCCACGTCATTTCATTATACTTAGCATTAAGTCATCCATGCTATTGGGCTATGTTTACCTATATGCCATCCATGTCATTTGGTTATGCTAAGCATTATGTCATAAACGTCAAAGGACTATTTTTAGTGTCATTCACATCATTTCATTATGCCTAGAATTATGTCATCCATGTTGTGCGGCTATATCTTACCCCAGAGTCATCCATGTCGTTTTGTTACACTTAGCATTATGTCATCCATGACATTGTATTATGCTTTGCAATATGTCACCACATTATGAGATTGCACTTCGCTCCGTATCATCAATAGCCGTCATCTATGTCATCAACTTCATTGCATTATCCTTAGCATATGTCCTCCATTCGATAGGGCTATGTTTACCTTTGTGTCATCCATGTCATTGCATTATTCTTGGCAATACATTTTCCATGTTATGTTATGTTACACCCCAGAGTCATCCACGTCATTTTGTTATGCTTAGCATTGTCATCCATTTCACGGGACTATGTTTAGTTCTGTGTTAACGATGCTGTTTTATTATGCTAAGCATTACTGTATGTCATCTGTGTCAAGGCCTACGTTTGCTTTTATGTCATTCACGTCACTTCATTATTCCTAGCATGATGTCATCCATGTTATCGGGATGTGATCAGCTCTGTGTCATCAATGACATTGCATTTTGCTTTGCACTATGTCATCCACGTTATGAGGTTATGCTTAGCTCTGTTTCAATAGTGTTACAGCGTTGCGCTTTGGACTATAACTAAACGGCGTGATGCGGGTAGGATTAGGCCTGTGTCATCCTCGTCATTGCATTATGCTTAGCACTATGTAATCCATGTTATGGGTTAAGCTTTGCACGCTTCTTCCACATCGTTGCGTTACGCTTCGCACAATGCCATCCATGTTTTGGAGTGATGTTTATCTCAGTGTCATCCACGTTATGGCATTATGCTACATGCCACATTATTTACATGGTGGCTTTGTGGATAGTTTATGTTTAACCAAACTCTCCACCACTGAATCCATGGTCGGGAATTCAACTACTGTTCCTCTGTGTGTGTGTGTGTGTGTGTGTGTTTTAGTAAAGTGTATACTGAATGGTCTTTCTGTGCTGCTGTTCAGCTGTGGACCAAAATAGCATCCGTTCCTTCATAATGACAAAGCTTTATGGAATTTGGCTGCTGCTGAAGACAAGGCATTTCAAACTGAGCAAGCTTCAGCTTCAGGGCTTTAGCTCTTATTAAGATTTATTGAGCGAACGCGGAAGGCATTGTCAGAAAAAAAAAAAGTTGTACGTTTTAGGTTTCAGAAAAGCAAACGGTCAGCTGGACGTTTTGAGTTGGAGTTCGGTCCCTGGGAGTCGCGTGTTAAGTCACACAGGTTTGCCATGGGTGGGATAAAACAAAGCCGCCGTGCCTTCTCTCAGTTTTAGGCATCGGAACGCTTTTGACTCATCTGCTGGCTCGGTCTCCAGTCCAACTCCCTAACCACAGATAGGCAGTTTGTTGATACACTACAGCTTGGCCCTGTAAACATCTCCATATGGATTGCCCGAGAGGGGGGATTTTTCTTTTCTTTTCTTTTTTTCTTTTTTTCTTTTTTCATGTTGGATGCATCGTATTGAAAATGTTATCAACAACTTGGCGTGCAAAAGTGCTTAATGATTTTCAAGTGTCAGCTTTAATAAGAGGCTATTCAAAAGGGGCTTTACTGAGCGTGCAGTGGCAGCAAGGAAAGCCTGTTTTACCGGAGGTGTGGTGGAGCTGACACATGGCCAGGGAAAGGTAACCGAAATACTGATGGAAATCACTCCGCTCCAGCGGAGTCATTTAAGGACAAAGGCTTCTCTATTTCAGCATGACAGGCAGATTTTTCTACCAATCAAGCACTGGATCTGATTCTAATGAAAGAAATATTATGTCCGGGATCGGATGTATTACGAAATACTGTTTTTTTTGTTTGTTTGTTTTTTTACAGATCTAACTGGTCTTTATTGGATGATAATATAACCCAAAGAAAATCTTTAATATCTACAGCACTTACTATAAGCAAGTGAACATCAAGGTTTACACAATCTAATGACAGGCGTAAATAATTACAGCAAAGATGACGCGTAACCCAACACGCATCATGACCGACCCTGTCCTCAGCTGACCTCTGCGTGTTCGCTCTCAGCTTTAAATATCTCCTCTATCCTTCCAGCTATCTCTTCCGTCTTCTGGGTGATGCCTTTGTTCTTTGACGCTAAGGTAAAATGCACGAGCGCTCATGGCATGCGGGGTTTGTGGGTAAGCAAATGGCACAGGCAGGTATCAGATCTTACCGATGTGCCGCGTTCAGCGTTAATATGTTTTCTGGGACGTGGGCAGACCGCCACAACGTGTTTGCAGTGTCGATGAAATGGCTTTTGTCTGGGCTTGTTGATAGACTGTCCTGAAGCCATATCATTCCATCTGAGTAACCACAGCAACCTATTTTGGGATATCAAGCTGGAAGATCAAGCCCAGCTATGGAGCGAAGAAGCCATCTATGAGGGAACTGCTTTTTTTTTTCTTTTTCTTTCTCTCTCTCTCTTTCTTTCTTCCACCCCACATCTCGTCCACATGAATAATCAGCAAGGGACTGTTTCCTCATGCATGTGAAAGTGAGTTGTCTGCCTTAAACCCCTAAAGTGGGGTTTATGAGACCTACCTGTAGAAGAGTGCCATTTGAAGAGGGGGCAATATTAAATATATAAAGATGACATGCAATAATTAATCCTATAAATCATTCCTAGAAGCCCTGGAGAGGCCAAGAAAAGATTTCTTGGTATCTTAACTGGAGGGAATATATCTCCGGAGGACTGAATTTTTACTGAGCTCCTCTTTTTTTTTTTTTTTTTCTCCTTCTTCCAAACTTCACGCTTGCTAGCTCTGTCAGAGATTAAAAAAAAAAAAAAAATGTAAAAAAGTTCTTAGCCAATTAATATGGGTGGAGGCCCAATTAGTTAAAAACAACTTCACCTTGTTGTTTGATGGGAACCAGGGTTATACACAAACACCGACCTGTGTAGCGTGACTCCGAGTACGGGTAACTTTCCTTTATTTATTCATGTACTGAGTTTTAGCTATACCGAGCTACACGGGCACTGCCTGATGGGATACCGGTGCATGATCCTAACACACTTCTCCTCCTAAGGCACGCGCTTCCCTCCGGCCCTCCCTGATTCATCCTGATCCTGTTCTTCTGCTTGGAGCTTTTGACTCACTTTCTGTTTCCACATGAATGCCCTGAAGATTTGCAGAGAAACACTTTATGCCCAGGACTTACACTTCAGTGTATAATCTCACTGTAGCTTTGCACCTAAGACCCGCTGCTGCTGCTGCTGCTGCTGCTGCTGTACTCACGGTGGAAGACGGTCCTGTGCTCGCCCAGAGGCTGCATTCTGAGATGCGTTGTGAAGATTTACTATGAAAATGGCTCATTCTGACCTCTGACATGACTATACCTGTATACTGACATCATTTTATTATCCCTTGATTTAATTATGATAATAATAATTGTAGTATCTCTTGTCAGGGCAGGTTATCTTCAGAGTCCAAAGGTTTCTTCCTTATTAGGGATCTACAGTAAATCTACTGTACAAAGTGAGCAATGTGAAAATGGCGTTTGTTACTGTATACGCGTTAGGTAAATATCATTAACGCGCATTCCGGGTGCTGACGTAAGCTGAAATGAGCGTAATGTCCGAAGTAAAAGTAGAGCAAAATGATCGGACAGGAAACCCGGGGCGTTCACCTTCAAGCTTCTAGAGTACCGTCATTGACATAAACGTCCTGACGTCCTGTTGATGACTTTAGACAAGCGGACCATTAATGACTCTAAAATAAGCAAAACGAATCCGTGTGGAATTTGTAAGTCCGAGACAAACCGGGCTTTTCAGAGCCTACAGACGAGACTTCATGTGAAACTCGTTACGGAGTCACTATGGGAGCCTCTGTGGCTCGGTCCAGCAACAACATCGATTAGAGCGAGCCGCCGTGACTCAGCTGGAAGTGGACTCAATGGATCTAACATGTGCACTTTAAGGAAATAATCGCGCACTGAGTCGCAGTCCGGGCTGCTGCGTGGTCATGCTGATGCGGCACACCGTTGCTAACGGCTAATGCTAGTCCGGGGAAGGCCGTGCGCTTGCCAGCTAAATCTAGGTCAGAAAAACAGCACTGCTAGCTCGAAAGCCGCCCAGAAGTACTGAACTGAAAGAAGAATATTAGTGAACATGCGGCGAAAAAGATTCCCCTCGACCCTCTGATTAGGCAGAAGTGCGAAATAAATAAAGTTTACACAAATTCATTATTTAATGATATTAAATATTTTTATATTAACTATAACTTTCATTGTTAGTCCCTTAATTATTAATTTTAATGTTTTAAATACAGTTTATACTAGTTCACATTAGCTACATAGCTACAGTAACTCGGCTAATATTACCTTAGTGCTAGCTTACTTGGATAATGTTTGCTAGCTAAATGACATTAACAGCCAGCTAACTTGGCTAAACTTTTGCTAGCAACTTTTAGCTAGCAAAGTTGTGCGGAATGCTAATACTGCTGAGGTATCTGATATCGCTACTTGAAATATGGTTTGTAAAAACGTTTAATAAATTTCCCTTGCTGTAGTTACATAATTTGGTTAACAAATAATATTTTATTATATATATTATTGGATTTTTTGAAGATTATGGAAGAATATATATATATAAAACCACTAATAAAATTATATTCCTTTGGTCTACCTTTCAACCTCTACTGTACAATCTAGAATCTAGGGAAAATAAAGGTTTAACAATAAATAAATATATTAATTGTATTTCCCTTGCTATAATTACATAATTTGCTTAGAAATATAACAATTGTTAGGATGGTATTTGCATTTATTAAAAAACTAATTCTTTTTTTATTGGCCAGAATTATTATTATTATTATTATTATTATTATTATTTATTATTATTATTTTTATATTATTGGATTCTTTTGAAGATTATTGGGGATATATATATATATATATATATATATATATATATATATATATATATATATATATATATATATATATTTTTTTTTTTTTTTTTCCTTTTCCTTTTTTTCCCCCTTTGGTCTACATTTGAACCTCTAGGGAAAATAAAGGTTTAACAATAAATAAATATATACATTATATGTATTCATTAAATTAATTGATCAGTCCCACACACATACAGTATATTAATTAATTGATTGATTATTTAGATTAGATTTTAAAAACTCACTTTTTTTTTTCAGGTTTGTTTTTTGAAAATGATTAGAATTTTCATTAAATGAAGCCGTTCATTTTGACCGCACGTCAGGGTTTAAAGAGCCGCGTACATGCACATGTGACTGTCACTGACCGGCCCAGGAGAAGACAGAGGGCGAGTTAGCGGCACAGGCTGAGGTGGAAATAAACTTGACGCTGTGAGGAGTGATGCGTGATGAGGCATGGCGCGCTGCAGTGTTCGGGGTCTCCCATGGGGATCTCTGATTAATGTCAGAGCTGACAGCCTGAGCTCTGCACCTGAGTGTGTCCCTTCATACAGTGACATAACTGGCTAAAAGTAGCCACTAGCCCTCTCAGGAACGAACACACATGCATGCACACACACACACACACACACACACACACATGCGCACACATGCACACACACACACACACAATCTACTCAGAATGGTGGAACACAGTCGAAGCCAAGCAACAGATTATGAACCCGTTTTTTTTTTTTTTTTTTGTCGTTTACAGTCCAGCTACGTATACAGTGTAACAGTACAGATAAGGCTTAAGATCACATGTAGGCACGTGGTAGTGTGTGTGTGTGTGTGTGTGTGTGTGTGTGTGTGTGTGTGTGTGTGTGTGTGTGTGTGTGTGTGTGTGTATTAGTGTACAGTGTGTGTGGCCGAAATATGTTTGTGATTTTCATGACCACTGGTGCACAAGGTCATACGGTGCAAAGTAGCGTTTTTATTCCTTTTACAAACTGAGAGGATGACAGAATCTTAGTGCCATGACATTTTCTTCAGAAATAAACCATCTCTCTGTGTGTCATGGTAGTAGTACAGTATAATAATCAACACCAGGGTGAGGTGATGTAGCGACGTTACTGCTGCTCCTCTGGAGTGGATTTGTTTCTAGTGTGTATTGCTCATCTTATATTGCACCAAGTTGTAAATACAATTTTTTAAATATACTGTATAGAAAAAAATTCATGTCATACTTTTTATCCATTTTTTGTTACATCCAGTAACAAAAAAATGGATAAAACTGTGAGATACTATGTTGTGGCCATGACTTACTAAGAAACTTAGTATCTTGTTCTCATGCCATAACAGGTCATTATCGCAACATAATATTTCATTCCCACGCCTTAGTATGCAGTGTTGGGGGATATTACTAAGGTAACTAATTAAGGTAACTAATTACATTACAAAATAAATGTCTTCAAAAAGTAATCCGTTACATTACAGCGTTACTTTCTGATAAAAGTAACTAGTTCGAGTACTTTTCCATTGCAGAAAATGAAAACTCCTTTGTGCTTCCTCAAAACTTTTTTTATTTTTTTTTATTGTCAAGACCTTTATAATTATTCCACCATCATAACCCCGCGAAGTTTTACATTCCCGAAAAAGTAACTAAGTAGCTGAGTACTTGAATGGCGGACCGAACGCGTTAGATTACTCGTTACATCAAAAAAGTAATCCGAGTACTCTAACAACAGTTCCACCCAACACTGTTAATAAGTCATGGTCACAACATAGTATCTCATTCCCATGAGTTAGCAAATCATGGGATTTATTTTGCTTCCGTGACCTACTAAGGTGTGGAAATGCGATGCTATGGTGTGACCACGACTTACTAAAGTGTGGGAAGAAAAAAGTGTAACGCGTGACTACGAGATACTACTGTTATGGCCATGACTTAGGAACATGAGGTAATAAGATCATTCATGTCCTAGATGTGACAGAATGATTGTTGCTTTGGACTGATGCTGTGTGTGTCAGTAGGTAAATAAAGGTAATCAAGCATCTATACTAACAATTATAAATGAAATTTGTCTGTAGTTTAAAGTCTGAAGCTAAATGCTGTGAGCTTATTAAGTTTTTGCCATAGCATAGTATCTCATAGTCATGCAGTAAACTATCTCATGTCCAAGCATTATTAAGTTGTGGTCACAACATAGTTTATTGCGTGACCATGAGATGCGAGGCTGTGGCCACAACTTAATATTACAAGAAGATGAGATAGTTCATTGCGTGGCCATGAGATACTATCTCATCTACTTGCAATATTAAGCTGTGGCCACAACCTAGTATCTCATGGCCACACTCCTCTCATTCCTCAACACTTCGAACTATCTCATCTCCATGCATTATTCAGTTGTTGCCTCAACGTAGTATCTCGTGGCCACACATGAAACTATCTCATCTTCCATGTGTGGCGGCCACAACATACGTAGTATAAAAAATAGGAAACTACTTTGTTCACACATCTTAGTAAGTCATAAGAATTTTTTTTTCTTCCCATAGTGTCACCAGAGGGGCCAATACTTTTACCTTTCCTAGCTAGGTTGCATTTTAGATATTTTATTATCAATTATAAAAATAACAAGCTTGTTCTTTGGTTCGGCTTTGCAGGAGACTTGAGCAGCTTGTGTGACTGTTCACACGTCACTTAAATCTCGCACATGCTGTTAATATTGTTTCTCTTTCTTGCAATCCGATCGGTCAGGACGTTAAGGAGCGTGAGAAGCGTCAGCGTGAGAAGCGTCAACGCGGGCAGCGCTTTTCGAAAGCGGCTCCTCAAAGGGTTCCGTGTAAAGAATGTGCCGGTGGTTGCACAAACAAAACGCGCGTTTAAAACAAAATGAAAGCAATAAGGTTGAGAATGATAATTAGAGTCGGTTAAACCAGTTTGTTTTAATCACTCGTGGTATGAACGGCAGTCGCCGCGCATGCTGCAAATATTCAGATGTGCACGTGCATTGCGAAGGATGGAAACGCGACGTCCTCAAAACACTCAAACTTCTTCTCGCACTTTTGCTCCGCGCACCCGCCGGCGCACATGGTAAACACGCGGCGTATTTGCATTCACTTCTCCAGGGCAATGATTAACAGGATTCGTGGGAGAAGCTCAGGCGCAGCGGGTGAAGAGGTGTGTGAACGGATTTCGCGTCTGATCTGCACCAGTGTCGGAGCGATGGAAAAGGTGGGGGAGGTTAGATGGAGAAGGTGGAGGTGGGGGTTAGGGATGGAGAGAAGAGTGTGTGTGTGGGGGGGTGGGGGGTAGAGGGATAGAGGACGGGCGTTGTATTTCCTGTGTCGCAGTTTACTGTTTTTTAGAGCAAGAAAAATGGGCTTATGTAACGAGTCACGTGAGCGAGCCAGAAATAGTGGCGGAGCTACAGCTGCCTTTGCTCTTCCAAGCAGATCCCGGGCTTTTCTGGCAGCCTCAACTCGCGCACGTTCCTCTCCGCCAAAAACACCCGAGCGTCACAGCGAGAACCCGGGCTGAGAGCGGATTTTTGGGGGGAAGTTAGGTTTGAGGAGAGGAGCTGAGCTGAGCTGAGCAGACGCTTGGAGTGCAGGAGAGAAGGAGGGATTGAGGGAGAGGGAATTAGTGGGGAAGCAGGAAAGTGTAAGAGAGAGAGAGAGAGGAAGAGCGAGTGAGACACACACACACACACACACACACGTTCAGAGCAGTGTGCAACCTTGCAGCACGGCTTGAGCTCGGGAAAGCAGCATGCGGGAGATTTGATACACATGCATGCGTACACACACTTACGTAAACGGGGAACAAAGTGTATTTACAGTAAAGTGATGCAGAGTTACACACTGTTTTCCTCAAACACTCCGTTCGAAGGCTTTCACCTTCGGTTCACTCCGTTCATAAGGTATGAGTATAAGCTAAAGAACAGCATTAAGCTCACATGTTGAACTAAAATAAACCCAATTAGTTCTAATGTTTGTTTATTTTAATGTACATACAGTAAATAAAAGCGTAAGCTGCTCAACTGTGCCGCGAGGCCTGAACGTCCGACCTCATCTTAGTGAAATCGAAGACGTCCTGATTATTAAATCTGGTGTAATAAAGGCAAGTTTCAAACAGCAACACTCGTGCATGGAGTGTTTTTTTTATATATATATATATATATATATATACATTTTCATCACATTTTATGAATATTAGTGCTAATTCTATTGTACATTATATCCACAATCACTTGCACGTTCTCTTTATCAGTTTCAGTCAGTGTGTTTGCGTGTCGAGATGTAAAGTATGGCTACTATTCGAGGACTTCTGTAACATTATACATCTGATAGGCCCGGGTTTTACCAACAACTGAGACTTCCTGGAATACAGCTGCCGTTAGATTGAATACACTTCCCTGTTCGAATTTCATCCCGTGACCTGTCTGACTGAGGTAGCATTGTGTTCATAATAAAAATCATAATAATACATTTTTAGATTTTTTTTTTTGTTTTTTTTTTTGACTCAGGGCACAAGGCAGGATACACACTAGATGGGTGCCAACGTACGGTATCACAGAGTACAGGCACACACACACACACACACACACACACACGCATACACACACATACACATACACAAGCCCATTCATACACTCTGGACATTTTGGAAACAGTCAGCCTACAGCCTGTGTCTTTGGACTGTGGGAGGAAACCGGAGTCCCCGGAGGAAACCCACCAAACAAAACGCGAATACCAAACTCCACACACACGCACTGTACTGCACTGTACTGTACACACACCGGAGGCGAGATTCGAACCCCCAGCTCTGGAGATGCAGGGCGACAACGGAACCCACTAAGCCAACTTGCATCCTGAATTGCCAGCCATAAAGCAGATTTTTTTATATACACACAGCACTGTGCAAAAGTCTTGATCCCCTTCAGTTCTTCATATTTTGCTTCCATAGAGCCAGACTTTCTTGTATTTTTAATGCAGTCTTGTGGAATCGTTCTCCAGGGTTCCTGAAGGATTTTTTTTTTTTTTTGTCTTTCATTTTCAGTCCAGTCCCTGTACCTGAGCAGTTTTAGAGGAATATATATATATATATATATATATATATATATATATATATATATATATATTTTATAAAGCTACACAGTGACCTATGAATCATTCAGGCATAAAAAAACATCTAACTTAAGGCATAAACCAGTGAGAAATAGGTGTAGATGATGGCAGATGATCAGACCGGTGATTAGTGTACTGATGATGCTGATGCTGATGCTGATGCTGAGTGGTCGGTACAGACGAGAGGGGAAATGAGGTCGCTGCTGAGGTTGATGTTTAAGTATCATTAAGTATCTCTGAACAGATGTTGGAGTAAAACATCTGTTCATATTTCTTTCATTTATAGTCTACTATAAAAAAATAATAATTTTAATATGAAGATAACGAAGACGGCTCAAGACCTTTACACAGTGCTGTATGTATGTATATAAAGGGTCAGACATGCAGTAGGAAAATCCGGAAATATTTTTCTTATTGTTCTTTGTGCTAGCTTTTCCAGCTTATCTCCATCTTCTCATCTGGCTCGCTTAAAAAAAAAAAATACATCCAGTTCTCTTTTTTTTTCCCATGATTTTCGTTTGATCCTCTCGTAAATCATTGCACGTCACCTTATTTATCCTTTTAACGTTCATCTAATGCTGTCAAACATCCATAAAACAAGTTCGTTCCTGTTATCGCTTATGATATCGCAGCTGTAAACCCTTGTTTCTTTTTTTTTTTCTCGCCAGTCCGTCTTTTCAAGCTAAGCGGACAAAACGACAAAGTTTTACATGATAGCCGAACCTCATTTGTTGTCTATCTGTCTGGTCAGAACGCTGGACAGATCGGAGACTGATTTTTATTGATGTTAAATAAACATAAATGCGTTTGGCAAATGCTGTAAATGTAGTAGAATAAAGATGTAGTCCGTGATGCCGAAGATAAACATCCCCTCTTCCGCTCTGTCTGTGTCCACAGGTCAGCACAACTACCTGTGCGCTGGAAGGAACGACTGCATCATCGACAAAATCCGACGGAAGAACTGTCCGGCATGCCGAGTACGAAAGTGTCTGCAGGCAGGGATGAATCTCGGAGGTAACGATGAGCACACTGCGGTACTCCAGTATACTGTACACCAAGCGGTCCCTCTGAAAGCAACTTGACTTTTCACGTTAGCTCTAATTTTCACACTGCACAGAGCGAACGAGCGTGAAATATTTCTGCAAAAGCAACAATTAAGCTCAAGGATCGCTTACTGTACGAATGACTCCGACTGTGGTCATGTAACACGATCCGCCTTTACACGAACTGAATCTTTTAAGCAAAGGAGAAATGAATCGACAGTAATGTTTTGTTAGCTCTGAAGTCACACAGGTCACATCATCAGAGAGGTCCAATCAAGAACTATTTTCATTATTATATTATTTATTATTATATAAAATAATAATAATAATAATAATAATAATTTCACTCTGATTGCAGCACAAGAGCTCTAGGACGTTTTATGAGTCAAAATTTGATTCGGAAACGAATGAATTTTCTGAGGATTTTGCGTTTCGCGTACTGTAGATATCCAACAACATGATTAAAGCGTGATGTTTAATATGAGATGAAATTGCATGTAAGTAGTAGGCTTTTAGACATATTAAAGCGTACGGATTGTGACTAAACATACGCTTGACCCGCTTGAAGTTCAGTAAGTTGATCAATTAAGCCAATCAGTTAAGGCACTCACAAGCTAAATGGATTTTCATGACCGTCACATTTAAAAAAAAAATTAAAAAAATTTTTTTTGCATGAAAGCTCCTACAAATAATTTATGAATAAAAATGAAGTTTAACAAATGAAGCCTAATGGCTTTTTATGAGCCTGAAAAGCTGAAATAAAGTACATACAGTACGGACAGCGCTGGTACAGTAATAACCGATGCTGTTTAAAAATGTGAGGCGATGGCCTCCGAGAGGCGCTCGCCCAATCGTCCGGACATCGCCAGTTCGAATCCCGGGTGGCGCTGTAACCTCTCGCAGCCGGAGGTCTAGAGAGAGCTGATTGGCCGAGCTCTCTCAGAGGGGAGGGATGAGAGGTGCTTAGTGCTCCCACATTAATCACGGCTCTACAGCCAGTCAGGGGCGTCTGTGAGCTCTCGCAAGCGGAAGGAGCGGATAGCGCTGTCCTCCGAGTGTGTGACTCCGCCCCCCACGGTGCGTGAGCGAGCAGTTCGAAAAAGATGCGGTCGGCTGGCGTCACGTGGTTCGGAGGAAACACGTGATAGTCTTCGGCCCTCCCGGCTGAGTGGTAGTAGTAGCCTTAATGTGGAGCCCCCTAATGACGGGGAGGAATTGGACACGACTAAATTAGGGAGAAAATCGGGGAAAAATCCCCCCCCCCCCCAAAAAAAAAAATGTGAACGCGTGTGTTTAAGCTTTGAGATATTGTGCATCAGTCTGTACTGTAGTTCTGAGCATCAAAGGTGTGAAACGTACTCGAATTCTGTACTCAAGTAAAAGTAGAAATGATAAATTGTGAATATTACTCGAGTAAAAGTATAAGTCCTCCATTTACTTGTGTATTTGAGTAAAAGTACAGAAGTTGCTCACATTCAACTTTACTTAACTATCAAAAGTACAGGGCGTGTATTAGCTCAGTGGCCGTTTTTCAAATAGGCGTGTCTCAAAGGAAAGGCAAGGGCACTTCAAATACCCGCCGTGGTTATGTAACATGTACAGTAATGCCATGCAGAATGCAGTGAAGTAAAAGTACAGATATTTGCTGTGGATCTGAGCGGAGTAAAAGTAAAAAGTATCCGCTAATAAAACTACTCAAGTGAAGTGCAGATGCGTGAAAGATGTCCTTAAGTACAGCAATAGAGTAAATGTTCTCCGCTGCCTCCCACCTCCGGCAAACATGACAGACATGCAAATTATGCAGATGACACAGGATTCCAAAGTCACCAGCTGAACCCTGGCACAGACTGAACCCTGTCTCATCCCACATCTGAGTCTCGGCACACAGGCCTCGGTAAACTCCCCTGTTCTGGTGTAGGAGGACGTGCTTCAGCGACTGATTCACTTGCTTTGGTTCCCCGAAGTGCAAAAAAAAATAGAAAGCCCTTATTCAGGCAAGACGACTGAAACCCAGTGTGTGAACGACACATTTCTTATTTAATAACACTCACCCAGACAGACATTAAGCAGTTTCCTCTGTCAATGTTTGCACAATGACTGTGCACTTATTCCAAAAAAAAAAAATTGTTACTTAATATAACTAGTGGAAGATGATAAATAGCTGGTGGGATAGAGACGCTGAGTGAGCTGGACGTTCTGGATGTGTAAAACCTTATCGAGTTTGACTGCAGCAGTGTTTTCTCGCACAGGGCCGTTTGATTGATGAGTTTCTAAATCCGGGGGATTTTTCTCCTTATACGCATCACCGCACATGAAACTAACATAGTTTCTCTTGAATCAGGTTCAATTATTGTGTCAGTTTCGATCAGTCTTGTTTATTTGGGTTCATACAACATCACGGTCATTACGTACTTGTGTGGATTTGGATGTTATAACGAGTTATGGTTTCGAAAATATATATCCTGTATGAGGGGCGTTCAAGTCAAACTGTGACTCGGCTTTTTTGATCGTGTAGAATAACAGGACACAGTTACGAGAGTAGAACCTCCCTCATTTCTCTCTATAAAATCCTCTGCTACACTAATGCACTTATCCCAGTGTTTCACTAGTGCCGGGACACCATCAAGGTAGGAAAGTTCTCTCAGTACACCAGAGCCGTGATCGGACTGGCCTTTCCTGGCATTAAAGGAACATGTGGAAATGGCTTAGAGCGAGGTACGGGAATGACGAGCCGAGTTCGTGGTGTAGGTGAATCGGTCCACAGACAGATGAGTCTCTTCTGCAAGTTGGCGACAAGTTACTTCTCGATTTTCAAGGATCAAGCATCCCGCTCGCTATTATTCTGTAAATTCAAAAAGCTATCAATTAGCTTTATGTCTTCATTTATGCGAAATCCAGGTTTTGACACACACACACACACACACACACACACACACACACACACACACATATATATATATATATATATTCATTTGCATTCATTCTGGACCCATCCAAGACCTTTAAAAGGGATCTATTCTGCAAAATTCACTTTTAACTCATTTTTAGGCATTCAGAGGGGGAACCAGTGTGTGTATTAAAAAAAAAAATCAGTAATTTTTTTTTTTTTGTGGTTCTTCTGGTTTTCTATTGGCTGGGGCTTAGACAAGTCAGTTAGAATTTTCCCCTATCGTGACTTCATATCAAAAGATCCCCGCTCTAGCCTGTTGCTCAGCCGTTCTCTGGAGGGGCGTGGCTCAGCAGTAGCTCATTTACGTAGACACTGAAACAGAGCATTTGGAGGTGGAGTGAAATAAAGATAGCTTGAGGCAGAAATGAATGCATTATCTAAACGGTATTTTACGGACACACACACTTTGGGTGAGCTCTGGGCCCTGGTGTTAACTTGTTAAAAAAATAAATAAACTGCAAACTATGGGACCTTTAGTACTTTTTCAAAAGTACATTATTTCAATAAAGGTTAAATCTATAATCTCTAATGGTGCATCAGATTTTTTTCCCTCTGGGCCAACCTTCTTGAATATTCTAGGTAGAGCCCGACAACAGTCTATTTTCAGAGTATAATCTATTCGAAAATATTAACCCCTTTACCATCATTAAAAACCCTTTTTAAAAAAATGAACTACTTCCTAAACTGTAATGAACTGCATATATCTGTACATCCAAAACCCTTCGTATTTTCCTAGGATAATATTTAAAATTTTCTTCTTTTTTTATTTTTTATTCTTGAGCCCTAAAATTATGGATTTCAAAGAGAAACCTCTCAAAATATGTTTTTGTAACTATTCACATAACCTTTCAGGAACCCCTTTACCCAAGGAAAAATGCTGAGCGCTATCTAAAAAGCTTTTATTGGGGAATAAAGTGTTTGGTTTGTTTTTTCCCGGGGAACCTCTGAATAAAGTATGTGAGATTCTACAACAGGCGGGTTCTTTCTTCTGCTTTCTAATGCTAGAACCCTTAATCATTCAAGGAACCTCTTCGAAACCTATTCCTAATGGTAGATGATTTAATACTTTAATAACTCAAAAGCCGAGGAAAAGGTCAAATGCTGGCCGTTTAAGACGCATCACTTAAAGGTGTTATGTAGAATTTTAGAACATACTGTATTTCTATTAAAGGGCTTTGGTGGTGGCGCAGTAGGACTGTAGGTTTCTCACATGCCATTTGGAAGGCTCAGTTTTGATTTCTGCCCAAACCCCAGCCACTGGATGCAGTGCTGGTCCCAAGCCCGGATAAGATGGGAGGGATGCATTACGAAGGGCATCCGATGTAAAACCTGTGCCAAGGATGTTCTGCTGTGGTGACCCCTCGACGGGAGCAGCAAGAAGAAATGCAGCCATTGCATTCCTGTCAAAGCTCTGTTAAACAAAAAAAACACCTTATTTTAAGTCTTTAATACTCAGTACTTTCATAAAGAATGAGAAGCAGAATAAAGGCAAATCCAAAACCGTTAACAGTTCTCGGGTTTTTCATTCTAGGGACATCCTTAGAGGTTTTAAATCAAAGCCTGCAACAGAATTATTTATACAGAATCTTTAAAAAAAAATTTTTTTTTTTTTTTTTTATCCTGGTAGAACCAATTAAAAAGCTATTTTAAGAGTACAAGATTCAATACGAGGTAAACAGCACAGTAGTTAAATCTTTTATGGACTTTCAGGAGCTGATCTTTTAGAGATTTTTAAGGGGCAGTCAGGTTCTCCTCTGGGTCATTTCTCTGTAGAACCCTGCAGCTGGCCGTATCAGACTGGGTTCAAATTAGACGTTTATTATGAATCTAGAACCAATGAAAATTCAAGCAAGCCATCAGAAATGAAATACTGCCGAACACGTGAGGGGATTCTTTTCAGTGACCATTAAAGGATCTGCGTTAAACCCACCAACGAATGGTTTCCAATGGTTTCGAGAACGGATCGTCTAAAGAATCTCAAACACCTAACCAATCCGGAGTGAGTACACTCGATACTACACTCGTATAAAAGATCAAATCTAGAATCCGAGGTTGTTTGTAGAAGCTTTCGGATATTAGTCCGAGCAGAACCCTTTTCAGAATGCTAGAAATCTCCAAACCTCCCAAACTTGCCGAAATGTTCCAGTTCTCGGTTTTGAAAAAAAAAAAAAAAAACACTCTCTTCGTGCAAGCATTAAAAAACCAACTCCAACCGTTGCTAATGTTGACCCTTTTTTCCTCCCTCAGCGCGGAAGTCAAAGAAGTTGGGCAAGCTGAAGAGCGTGAGCGAGGACTCATCTCTTCAGAACTCGGAGAAGGAGCTGAGCTCAAACATGGCTCTTGTTCCTCGCGGTGCCTCTGTGCCTCCCTTCCTCTCACCGTCTGTGTGCAGCGTACTCGAGCTCATCGAGCCTGAGGTGGTGTTCGCGGGTTATGATAGCACGCAGCCTGACACCACCGATCACCTCCTCACCAGCCTCAACAAACTTGCCGGCAAGCAGATGGTGCGTGTTGTCAAGTGGGCCAAAGTACTTCCAGGTATGACTCACGCGTTACTCAGGCTCTAGATTAAACTATTTAAGTATACAAGAAAGCAGTCCTGCTTCTTGGGATCTGGACTCGAAATGCATCTGGTATAGCAAAAAAAAAAAAATGGTTCTGGAGCTTCTTCAGCAAGAAAGTTGCAGATACTGTAGTGCCGTGCGTAAGTTTGAACTCTTTTGAACTTTTTGTAGTGTTACGACTTGAAGATGTACAACAAAGATGTAATTGGGCCTACAGAAGCTGTAAGACGAGTACGAGGCCAAATGTACGGGAGCTCTTGAACATAGTGCTCCCTACACCATGTTTCACTCTAGGAATGATATTGAGCAGTGTTTAATACTTTTTGTATAATTCAATGCCACTTTCTCTTGCATGATTGGTAGCTCCTTTGTCTTCATGGTGCTGCTCGTTTAGTTATATTCTCTCACAACATTTCTGTTCTTCCAGGAAACGAGTGTATTATTTTTAATAACATGGCAGAACAGCACCTCTGCCTGGAGGTCATCATCCACCAAAAGGTGGATCATAAGGTGATTACGAGAGGACCATGGTGGCGCTTAAAATGAGCCTACCAGCACCATGGTATTGAGCAGTGTTGAGTTGCCACCATGGGTCCCTCGGCCAAGAAGTTCTGGTCTCATTTTGATTTTCCAGGACAGAGAACATGGTTGTAGAACATGTCTTTAACTCTAAACATAACTTCATATGGATTACAACTCTAACTTAGAACACTGTGCAGTGTCCAGGCAATGGTTACCCATATGGTTAAACAGATACAGAGACAGACCACCTTCTTCTCAATTCACGCTTGACCTCTTGGTTGCTTGTATTGTTCCTGATCACAGACCACAGTTCTGGTCTGTGAGATAGTTGGTTAGGAACCTTAGCATCATGGAATATAAAAATAATCGATATCCATAGCATGACATTTCCACAACTTTCCATTTGAGTTGTTTTGATGGCTTCTTCAAGATTCTTCAAGATTCAGTTTTGTTCTGTGACAAAACCAGGGTTCTTCCAGGAACTTTTGCGATTTTGAGATCACATGACACTTCGATAGCACGCAGGCGAACTCCGTTCGACTGATTCTGCGATTTTCCGACAGTCTCCTGTATCACCAGGACTCATTTAGAGGTTTCGCAACAACACAGGTTGCACAGTCGCTATATTTATAGTTTTATTTGTGAGTTATTTCTACGAATGGTATGAATTGTTTCCTTCATCAATATTCTGGGCTGATTTCATTTCGTACTGTATAATCATTATAAGGTGGATTTCTGGGAATCCAGGTTGCGGAAAGGTTCTGAATAATTATGCGCCGAAAGCTCTGATGCAATTCTGATGAATTTAGTTGGACGTTTTTCATAACCTTAATCTCAGCTATGTAATCAGTGTGCCACGATAAAACCTATAGCCGGAGTTAACTGTAACCTGAACCAGCGCAGCGATACTTTCCTACATAAAAAAAAAACAACAAAAAACGGAGAAGTTGTTCAGTGTAGTGTATATAACTGAATTAAGATCACCGCAATGAAGAGAACGTGGTGTTGACTACAGTTTTGTAACGCTGCAGTTCACACTGTAGTCGTTAAACTCGCCCCCTCTGAGAAACCATTTGTTGTATTGCAATTATTTGATACCAGGGTGTCTGCTCACTTTATCCAGATGTAAAAATAGAAAGTCAGGCAGACACAAGGGGAAACTGGTCCTCGCTGCCTTTCAGACACACGCTGGCATTAAGAGCACTTCAGTTCAGATCCTGCTTATTCTGCACTAATGCTGAGGTGGTAATGGGGCAGAAGTCATTTACTAATTGATAAAATAGACTTTTGTAGTGTGAACCCTTAACTGGGGAAGGAACCACGATTGGTAACTTGGAATTGTCAGTATCAGTAACTCAAGAAAAAAACTTCCAAAAAATAAGATCTTTTTTTTTTTTTTTTTTTTGCACTTTTATTTATTTTTTATCTACACATCATATATAGTAACTTCCTTGACTAATCACTTCCTAGTACTAATCACTCACTCACTCACTCACTCATCGTCTGTACCGCGTTACAGGGTCGCAGAGGGCCTGCAGCTTATCCCAGGAGACTTAGTGTACACGAGGCAGACTACACCCTGGACTGGATGCCAATCCATCGCAGGGCACACACACACACACACACACACACACACACACACACACACACACACTCATTCACACAATACAAGCATTTTTGGGGGGGAAAGCCAATTAGCGTAATCAATCTGCCTCTGAAACCGGAGTACCTGGAGGAAACTCACAACGAACATGCAAATTCCATGAATCGAACCCGGACTCTACAGGTGCAAGGTGGCAGTGTTGACCACCAAGCTACCGTGCCGCCCTTTATTGGTACTAAGCTGGTTTTATTTTTTAACTCTTCTCTTGTTGCCCTTATGAAAGAAAATAAAAGCAGGGAAAGTGAGGGGAAAAACTGTTTATAGCTGCTATGACACGTCAGGAATTAACGTGTTCAGCATCCCATAATATAACTTTTTTTGTAATGGCTAAAAAGTATGGAGTTTCAGTACATTTTTTGAACATTTGACTTTTTGACATCTTCTTAGATCACACCACTACATTATGATTCATTTCTATACATAACGTATCAATGGATGTCAACTCGGATTTTTTTTTTATGAATAGAAATCATGTTTATGAAATCTGCCCTCCAAAAATTATATTCCATGTTAAGGTTTATACTGTGGTTCCATACTCAGATCTCTTCTAATACTAAAAAAAAAAAAAAAAAATAGAAAGAAAATACGTTTTATAGTGATTTGGCCACGCACAGTCTAGTGCACAAACTTTCATGCTAAAGAAGCATTACTCAACTTAATACTTAACAGCATTTAATGAAATTATTCACATGACCAAAAAGTCATCATTTCACAAGAGTCAACTTACTAGGCTGCACCAAGCAAAGAAAACAACTAAGGAGATTTGAAATGACCGCCATTGGGTTGATAAAACCTGGATGGATAGAGCTGCCAGCTGTCAACTTTTGTGGAAGAAATGTGGTCGAAAAAAGCAAACTCTGATCTCTGGGAGATCGCCGGGAAGAATAAAAATCGGACTTTGGCGTGACGTGATGGAAACAGGTCATGCGATCTGATGAGTCCCGATTGACCCTTTTCCAGAGCGATGGATGCGTCAGGGTAAGAAACGATGCTCCCGTCGTGCATGGAGACAGTGTTTTGATCTGGAGTCGCTTCAGTCGCTCGGGTTTAGACTCAGCAACGTTATGTGGCAATAAAATGAAGTCACATGACCACCTGAATGTCCTGAATGACCAGAGTACCACTACTGTGGAGTTATTCCTCCCTGATGACATGGGTAGATTCCAGGACTCTGGAAGCACGAGGAATCATTTTCAGACACGAACTGGACACCACGTTGTGCTCGGTAATCAAAGGCAGTCGAATGAAATCCTAGCATGCGCCAGACAGTGCATATCTGTAATGATGTCATGCCTGAGAGCAGTGTGTGGCCATGTTTTCCTAGCACTCGCAGTTGGAAGTGCACACACGAATACACTGCATTTAAGTCGGTTGGTAAGCGGCTACGTTTAATGAGGAATGTTTACGAGATACTTGCAGCCCTGCTGAGATGCTGAAACCTTTTCAAGCTCTTTGATGTCACGTCAGTCTGAAACACGCTTACTGACTGGTAGCTGTTTTCCCCTGACATGGTGACGGAGCTGGAGTCGGTTCCAGGGCCGTGTCAAACCTCGGCTAGTTAACAAAAGAACCGTTTCCGTGAGCGATTGTTTCGGTTTCGGAATGAAAAAAAAAAAAAAAACCTGCAGGTCTGGAACAAATTAGGATATTTTTAATGAGCTCAGAGGGTGGTGTGATTTCATCACCATGACATGACACCATTCGCTGAAAACTTGGTATTAAAGCCAGAGAAGTCACATTATCACCATTGCATACACCGATCAGCCCTTAAAGTTGAAACCACCTGGGTTGGTGTGCTTGTGCTGAGGTGTCTGGCACTCGGACGTTGGCAGAGGATCCTTTGTGGATCAGATGAGTTTGTTGGGTGCCGAATCGGATCGGGAAATGTTTTAATAACTCTTTGCCTGCTAAGCCCTCTATGCACTGAGATGTCGTGGGTAGCTTCGACTTCCGTCTGCAGTCTGTGCTGCATGGGCTTTTCGGTGGAATCGGACCAGACAGGCTACCTTTTGGTCTAGATGGTCCCTGATTGGGTGCCCGTGATCCTGCCGCCAGTTTCCTGGTATACGATTAACCATCAAGTCACCTGGCAGTGATGTTCATTTCATAACTGATCGGTGTACTTGAGTACACGTTTTCTAGCTCTTTTTTTCCACACTCTGGCTTCCCATTTCTCCAAACACAAAACAATTCCTGAGTAAGATCGACTATCCAGTCCACCCTCAGCATGTGGGACCAGGCCAAGAGGAGGAGGAGGAGGAGGAGGAGGAGGAGGAGTTTTCTCCAAATACTAGTGTAGGAGAAAATGTTCCACGTGATGGAGTCATCAGCTATTGATGTGGCGCCAACAAAATATATCAGCGGATCACAAAATACCGGCGCAGGATTAAGCAGAGCAAAGTGACTCCAGTTCCCTAAACAGGAACGGTCATGGGTTCTTCTACCAGATGCCTGATTTACTGTATCAAGTCACATGTTTATGTAAATGATTTAGCTGAAGGCGGCTCAGCAGACCAGAGACTAGACACAGGGCTAGGGACATCAGCACAGGAAGAGATAGATTTCTTTTTTATTCACTTTTCTTAGTCTGGTTACTGAACTCACGACATTGGGAAGAGACGTGTGTTTAGTCATAAACAAATCATTAAATGTTAAGCATTAAAAAAAAAAAGGTAACATGGTCATTCAGAACGTTGGAGGAAATTAATTAACATACAGAAATCTGGACCGCATCCAGGGTGTACCCCGCCTCGTGCACTGATAGGCTCCACCCCCTGCAACGCTGTACACTGAATAGAGCGGTATAGATGATGCATGAGTGAGAAATCTGGATAACAGACTTTTATTAAATACTGTAATTATTTTAATAACTATTGTAAAGACCGATGAACATCCAGCTGTGATTCTCAGTATTCAGAAAATAATAATAATAAATCGCTGAGGTCGCTCTCAACACGCAGAAGACTCTGCATTATTTTTTGATAGACTGCAGGTCTGATGGAGGTACGATGGTGTAAGTCCCTGTCCAGTCATGCTGTTTGTCTCTGCAGGTTTTCGTTCGTTGCCCATCGAGGACCAAATCACGCTGATCCAGTACTCGTGGATGTGTCTCTCTTCGTTCTCGCTCAGCTGGAGATCTTACAAACACACCAACGCTCAGATGCTCTACTTCGCCCCGGACCTCGTCTTCAACGAGTAAGTGTCCCTGATTCTTATTCTCATTTATTTGATTTGATTTAAGATAAACGATAAAGCAAAGCATATGTTAAGTACAGTAAAGAAAAGCTTTTAGCCTGACGCTTGATTGTGAAGCCATATATTTATATATAACTTGTACATAACAGCTTGTACATATTAGCACTGTCACCATGCACCACCAGGGTCCGGGTTCGATTCCCGTCTCCGTGTGCATGGAGTTTGCATGTTCTCCCCCGTGCTTGGTGGGTTTCCTCCGGGTACTCTAGTTTCCTCCCACAGTCTGAAGATTAGGCAAACTGGCGTTTCCAATTGCCTGTAGTGTGTGTGTGTGTGTGTGTGTGTGTGTGTGTGTGTGTGTGTGTGTGTGTGTGTGTGTGTGTTTCCTGCGATGGTTTAGCACCCTGTCCCTAAGTCTCCTGGGATAGGTTCCAGGCCCCCCCCCGTGACCCTGGATACAGGATAAAGCGGTAGGCGATGAGGACGGTGAAATGCCTGGAAAGCTGATCACTCAAACCGTGGCCTACCCTTATATGACCAGGACGGGCAAAAAAACAAACAAACAAAAAAAAACACTGAATTCACCGAAGGAATGTGAATCAGCCTTACCTTGGAACTGCGTGTTTTGTATTTTGGTAGATAACAGTGTGTCATGTACAGTATTATCAAAAACCACATCAGCAGTTCTGTTTGCCATAAAAAAAATTTTTTTTTAATTTCCAGAACGCTGAGTGTGTAAGGATTAAGCATAAAAAGTGTAGCTTCTCTTTTTGTTTTTTGTTTTGTTTTTGCCAGCATTGTAGATCCAGCGGAAAATCTAAGGACAGTTTCGAATAACTGAATATGTACAGTACATGACATTTTTCGGTCCTTTTTAACATCCAATCTAAGAAAACACATTTAAACCATATAAAGTTTAAAGTATATATACAAAAAAAAAAAAAAAGCCAAATATTGTATACACACTTCAGAGGTAACTTGTATTGATCGCATGATTTATCAATACATTTATTATAAAATTATTTATACAAGTTTTTATTTTCCTCAAGTGTGTATAAATTTTTTGGCAAAAACAAATATTCGGGGGGGGGGGGAAAAAAAAACGTTTTGTATTCATTTGTTTAAAACCCTTAACTGCCACGCATGCTAATGTTGTGAAAACATTCTAATTAATTTTAAATTAATCATTCGCTTTTGATCTACTGTGTACTGTAGTTCAGGATGCAAAGTTGCATTTTGAAGTGCTTAATCAGTCAGCATCTTCGAAAAGAAAACGAAAAGTGTGTGTGTGTGTGTGTGCGTGTGTGTGTGAGAGAGATAGAAAGTTATCTTCTTGTGATCTTTATAAACTTTCGATGATGCAACTTCCTGTTCAACACATGACCTGCCCGTACAATTTATAGCGGGGTTAAGTGAAGGTTATGGGACAAAAACAAAAATATTTTCTGACCTATTATTTAAAACAATATCTGAGTTGATTATATTGAATAAAGTGCAATTTCAGTGTTGAAAGACATTTACAAATAATGTTTTTCTGAAGGTTGTTGCGCTCACGTACTGAACATTTCCGTGAATGTAATATCAATTGAATCTGAAATCTTTCATATTGTTTTTGCAAATATTCAGATTTTGGACATGCGGTACTGTATGGGTGAATGTTGTGGATGCTGTCAGAACCCAGGGCTTAAACCAGCTTGATTCTTAAAGTAGCCGCTGCAGTGTAGCGCCTGGGTGATGAATGAATTGTTCTGCCGGAACAGAAAGCACGTTTTCTCCGTAAGCACCCCTTGATCACATCAATGGAGTCGGATAGTGAGGTCAATGGGGCATGTGATTCAGTGAGATAGACAGAAGATTAGAAGAAACGAGGGAGTTCTGATGACAAAAGTGATGAGGAAACAGAGCGGCCCCTGCAGGACGACTGCAAAACTGCGTCCTGTTGAGTAATATGAAGATGAAATATTTTTCAGGGAAAAAAATAATAAATAAAATAAAATGTAATTTTTTTTTTATATATATATATTATATTGCATGTTTATCCAGTTTTTTCATTTAAATCTTGATGTCGTACCCAAAGCGACGTCATGATAACGGACACGCCTCGGACAGATGGCAGCTCCCACATGCTCCTCAGGTAGTTCCCCCACAGCACATCCTCTCTGTCCTCTCGGTGACGTCCGTTCTCAGAGCTGTACCACTCAAAAATATTTCCCACACATCCTGACGCGATAGAGTAAGGGAATGACGACCGTGGCCCGGGTATCTGTGTATTCCTGGCATCGCTGGCACACTGTCCCGAATGAGGCTCTCGGGCAATGCGGCTAATTTACCGCCCCGCCGGAATGCCCTGCAGTCTGCCAGGACAGTCACGATGCCTCGTGTGGCACTCCTGTCCCAGAACAAACACACGTACACTATGTGTTAATGTTACCGCAGTCAAAGGGTTCGGTGCAGGGTTTGGACGCCCTCTGGGCAGAGAGGATGTCCTTCATTACCTCGACAGAACAAATAGATCAAACAGAATTCAATTTTAATTCATCAATTAAGTTTATTGTTGTGAAGTAAGGATTTTGACATATAATCATTTGATGTGGTGAAAAACCGATTACTAGAAAGCACTGACACTGGAGACTCAACGTCTTATCAAGGAAAACTTCACCACATCAAACGATTATAGACTATATGTTTATGCCTAAATCCTTACAACAATAAACATTTATGTATTAAACCATAATTAATTAAAGGTGTTTCCAGGTAAAAGCAAGAGATAATCGCTTTCATTACTGTAAAGACAATTACAGTTGTGATGGTTTTCCAAGAACAGCGTGCCCTAAAGTGCTTTATTGCCTTTGCAAGTCAGCGTTATTTATTTAATTATTTTTTTTTTTAATGGTTGTGATGTCACAGGTTTATTTCAAACCAGCACACATGTATTTTTTTTTTTAAACCAATTATTAATAGCCTAACACATGAACTTGTTTGGCCATTTTTCTTTTTTTTATTACGTCATTTTTAAGGGTTCTAAGGGTTATACAACCATGTGAAAAAAAAAGACATTTCTTTTGTTTAATAAGTGAAAACTTAGTGATTGGTTTTGTTGTTACATGCAAAAACAAGATCAGAAATCAACATGTTGACACTGTCTAATAAAGAAATTAATATTTAATGGGGTGTACTGTTTTTTTCACATGACTGTATATGTACAATGGAGGCGCGCTCAAGTCAAACCAGGACTTGTGATCAAATTTCTGATGAATAAGGGTGTGAAACGAGTGACATTTACAGAAGACCTCAAGCACAGCAGGTGATGAGACTCTTGATGAGACGTGTGAATGGCGATCCCGGGTGGTCGAGGTGGCTCAGAGCCCACTGTAGTGAATATTCCACGAGTGGAACACCTGATCATCTAAAATCGATGGATAACTTGTCGCCAACTTACCGAACAGACGCATCTGTCATTCACCAACACCACTTGAACGTTAAAGGAACTCTGCTGGGAGTTATTGGCTTATCCCCCATACAGTCCTGATATGTGACATTTCCACATATTTGGGACGTTAAAGGAGATCCTGGGAGGCCGGGGTTTGAATGAAGCTGGCTGTCGGATCATGGCTCGGCCGTACTGAGAGAATGTTCTACCTTAATGGTGTCCAAGCACTAGTGAAACACTGGGATAAGTGCATTAGTGCAGCAGGAGATTATGTAGAGAAATAAACTATAAATTATGTAGAGTCTTTACTCACAGGACTGTGTTCTGTTATTCTGCACAATCAAAAGTCCCAGTTTGACCTGAACGACCAGTTTATTTAAGCTTATAAACACTTGCACGTTTTTACCAGTTGTTAAATTTTGGTGGTATTGTGTCATGGTGTTTCACTCTGCAGTAAAGATCTCAGTGTAGAGTGAGAAGTGGAGCAGAGTGGCCTTAAAAGTTATTGATTAACAGCAGAAGATGAAGTGAAGCCCTATTTCTATCAAGTGTTCTATCGAAAAGACAAATAATTCTTTTTAATAGACGTCTCCGGAAAGTTTTTTTTTGTCTGTGTGCGTGTGTGTGAGTGTGTGTGTGTGTGTGCTGTTGAAATGCTCCTACAATGAATCTCTGCTCAAAACCACAAGAGGAAGTAAAATGTAGTTCCTCAAGGGTTATTCGAGTGGTTTAGGACCACTGCGACTGTTTACAACCTTTTCTGCAAAATGGAAAGCTTATGTTGTAGGCGTCTTCACAGCAGATTTTAGGTTTAAAGGCCAATAGTGTACTTTATACTACTTGTACTAGTACTTCTTGGGGTCTTTTTTTTTTTTTTTTTTGGTCATCGTGACGGAATTCTCAAGAGTACATCAGGCCGTAAAATGTTAGATATTATGATAGATGCTCTTCATTTCTAGAAAAGTAGAACCAGAACAGAAATCTAGGACCTTTAGTGACTTTAACAGAGTACAGTACTACTCTCAGAAGGAAAGTAACCAAACTTTGATATTTTCCTTGTCACTGAGGTGGAACCAGTAGTACCACCTTTATTATTCAAATTAGCTACAAATTAGCTTTTCGTCTACAATTACCTTTTAGCTAGCTTAGTATACAAATTAACTTTTAGTCTACAATTAGCTTTTAGCTAGCTTAGTCTACAAATTAGCTTTTAGTCTACAATTAGCTTTTAGCTAGCTTAGTATACAAATTAACTTTTAGTCTACAATTAGCTTCTAGCTAGTGTAGTCTACAAAGTAGCTACAAATTAGCTTTTAGTCTACAATTAGCTTTTAGCTATCTTAGTTTACAAATTAAAATGAGCTTTTAGCCTATAATTAGCTTTTAGCTAGCTTAGTCAACATATTAAAATTAGCTTTTAGCTAGCTTAGTCGACATATTAGCTTTTAGTCTACAATTAGCTTTTAGCTAGCATAGTCTACAAATTAGCTACAAATTAGCTTTTAGTCTACCCTTAACTTTTAGCCAGTGTAATCTAAAAATCAGCTACAAATTAGCTTTTAGTCTCCAATTAGCTTTTAGCTAGTGTAATCCACAAATTAGCTACAAATTAGCTTTTAGTCTACAATTAGCTTTTAGCTAGTTTAGTCTACAAATTAGCTACAAATTAACTTTCAGTCTCCAATTAGCTTTTAGCTAGTGTAATCTACAAATTAGCGACAAATTAGCTTTTAGTCTCCAATTAGCTTTTAGCTAGCTTAGTCTACAAATTAGCTACACATTAGCTTTAAAGCTATCAAGGTGCACCACTGGTCCTTATAATGTTAAGGTCTAATTAAAGTTTGCAGCTTAATAAGTAATTAAAGCTATAAAACTATTACACTATTAACCTTTTGACCATCAAAGACTAAAGATTCCAAATATGTAATCTTGATGTTTTCATTCAATTATGAATTCAATTATAAATTCAGTTACAGTTATGTATTTTTTACAGGGAAGTCCATAAATATATATTAACTTTGTATAATCTACAGCTTTTTTTAAATTTTTTTTTTTTTTCAAATGAAATTGAACAAAAAAACAAACCAAAAAAAATTATATATGTTAGGATTATTTTTAACACTTTAAAGCAGGCAAATCTTTTACGGTCTTTGACATGGACATGACCAAATGTCTCCTCCTTTGTGCTTCTTTGCCAGACCTTTACTGCAGCCTCCTTTAGCTTCTGCTGGTTTGCGTGTCTGTCCTCCTTCAGTTTCGTCTTCAGTGCAGTTGCATCGAGGTCAGGAGACTCGGTCTTTTAAGAACATTCCATTTCTTTGCCTTGGGTAGTTTTCACTGTACGTTTTGCATCATTACACGTCGGGAATGAGAAGTGCTGTCCTGCATTATTTTGACCGAGTGTTAGCTGAAAGTTGAGCTCCGTACACCTCAGAATTAATCCTGCACATTCTATCAGCAGTCACATCATCAGTAAACACCAGTGAGCCATACAGTCCATGCCCATGCTGTAACACCGTCTCCACCGTGTTCGACAGATGATATGTTGTGCTTCGCGAGCTGAGCCCTTCCCGTCCTTCTTCCCATTCTTCTCTTCTAATCCTTCTGGTATAAATCACTCGTGTTTTCATCTGGCCGAAGAATCTGGTTCCGTCTGTATTTACACTCATGAAGGCGTCTCTCGATTCTAGCCTTTGTGTTCTTGGCTTGGCTAGAGATTGTGAAGTTTTTGCCCTCTTTGCTTTTTTTGGTCGATGCATTTCTTCTTTTTTAAGAATATGTACCAAATGGCTGATTTGGCTGGCTCCTGTACTCTCATTCGGTCAGGGTCTGCTTCGTTTTTCTCAGCCTAATGACGACCTCCTTCATTCCATGCACCCCTCTTTGAACTGCAGAGTTCATAAAGAAATGTACTGAAAATCTACTTGAAATGTCCTTAATTTGTCGTGAAGGAACTAAGACATAGGCCACAACTGACCGCTAAAAAAAATAAAGTTGAGAGTCGTCTACACTTGGCGTGATTGCTTTGATTTCATTTTCTTTGTGGTGGTATACTGTACCGAGGGAAAGATACATGTCTTTTTTCAAATATTTATGAACCGGATTGTAATATGTATATTATAATAAAAAGAATTCTAATTAGAGACGCACAAAATCAAACAAAGAAACACAAAACATCAATGACCTGGAAGAAACTACTGTACACTCAGACGATCAATGTAAATGAAAGCAGCATGTGAATAAAATACAGTTAGAGGTCAGTAGTTGTACAACATGACGTAAATAAGAGATCCGTGTGTGTGTGTGTGTGTGTGTGTGTGGACTGCTAAGTGTCCACTGTATTTCTGAGGACACCAGGTTTCACACTTCCTTCTCCTAACAACTCATTACCATTGCCTCCATAGCAACTGAGAGCCTGGTAGTGAGAAGCCATGGTCAGTGTTCCTTCCTTTCTCTCTCTCTCTCTCTCTCTCTCGTTCTGGTGCAGTGCCGGATTTGAGCAATGAGTCTGCACAATCTGAGCTACCTCTAAACAAACTTCATGTAATCTTTGCTAAACAGTCGCGGTGAGAATAAATGAGCGACTCTAATTGAAGATGAAGACGCTTCTGTGACAGGAAGCTAAACACTGTAAAGTCTCTCCTCCTTCCAGGACTTGACTCGCTTTATTGTTCCCTCATCCGTGCCCTTGTTTGCAGCCTGGTTGAATGAGACTGCGCGCTGATAGGAGAGAGGAGTAAAACCGCGCTGACGGCTTTGACCGCCTTCAGTTCGGGATCAGCGATGAAGGAGAAAGACGAGTGCAGAGACGGGCGGAAATCTGAGCCAGTTGGCATCGCAGGTCAGAGCGGAGAAATTATAAGCAGCACTAAAGACGCTTTCAGCAGACATTAAAACGTCAACTAGTCAGAAGGGAAGGCATCTTGACGCAAGACGGGTTATAGTCTCAGATGACCCACCGGTCTTTGAAAGCATTATATCCAGAATACATTCAATCAAGAACCATTTACTAGTTTCTCAGCTTGTCCGTCTCGAGAAACCTACAGTAGACACCAGTGGTCGCCTGTATACTGTATGTTCAGGAAGATGAGAACCTTTATCTCTCCAGGCTCAGCATGGCATCGTGTCCTCTGTTTGCCGTAGAGGACAAATTCCAAACTGTATTAAATGAACTATAAAAATGTTTTCCTCTTCATTAAACCAGAATTTAAGAGCATTACCATGGCGCTGTGAGAACTGTATCACAGCTCCAGAGTTTGATCCTTACAGCAGCTCGAGGTTTGTGCGAGTTCTCGATAAGTTCTCTCCAAATTCTCAACAATGCATCAATGTCTTCCTGCTTAATGAGTATGAGTATGTGATGTTCTTCGGTGGCATTTAGTATTTATTTTATAACGAGTCTCACATCAACACGTCGAGCATTGGTTTGATCAATAGACTGGGATGTGTGTGAGGCAAGGAGTTTCACTTTGGTGTAGTGGTTACCGCTGCGGTATGGCATCTACCAAAGGTCTACGCAAGGTGGGTTTCCTCTCACAGTCCAAAAACATGCAGATTAGGCTAATTGGCGTTCCCAAATTTGCGCGTTCCCTGAGTGTGTGTGTGCTTGTGCCCTGTGATGGACCGGCACCCCATCTACTGTAGGGTGTACACTGCCTTGTGCCTAGTTCCTAGTTCTGACTCTGACTTAGACTCTGTACAGGATAAGCGGTATACAAAATGAGTGAGTGAGAGTTAATGGTACGCGGTGTGTCAGCGGCCCGCGCGGTATTCCCGGGATAGGGAACGGGATGCGCCACAATGGGATCCACCCCAAGCCTGATCAGGATAAAGCGATTCCTGAATCAAGAGGAATGAACCGAATCCTTACCAGTGAGGAATTTGCATATCAGTGTTTAGAATCAGTGTCTGGTGTTGAGTGGCATCCAGCATTTATTTCATAATGAAGAACGCATTGAGTATTGTTTGATCAATAGACTGTGGTGTGGGAAGCAAGTCATTTCTGTGGACTTTATACAGTATGCGACAAATAAAGACCTTCTTCTGCTTGTTCTCCTCCGTTTCAGCAGTGGTTAGGACTCCCTGAACTCCCAAGCTGCCACTGTTGGTTTCTTGAGCGAAGCCCTTAACCCCCTGATCTCCTCGTCTCGCTGATAACTCGCTCTGGATACAGAAATAAAAAATGAAAATGTAAATGCAAACCCACACTCCCACTGGACTACCTGCTGCCGAGCTTTCAGCTCCTCGTCTGTATCCTCTGGGTAAAACACCTAGCGACAGCGTTTCCTCCTGTTACTGTACACAAAGCGCTTTAAATAAATTTCTCGATATAAACATTTTTCACGTGCGTCAAAGTGGACGCTTAATTATACCCAGGTATAACCCTTAAGACTCATGTCTCCAGGACTGTTTGGTGACATCTGATTTGGGGTTTGGCGGCTCAGCGCATGGGAAGGTTGCATCGGCAAATTTGAATCGCCAAGCTTCAACTGCTCTTCCACCTTAAATTGAGAACTTTGACTCCTCGGTGCTTGTGCATCAGTTTACATAAAAGCTTTTGCAAAGCAAATCCTTTGCTTTGATGATGGACGCAGTCTCAGGGTTAAAGCTTTGGTATTTAAATCTATGTCTGAGTCCTCTTTTAAATTTTTATTTATTTCCCTTAAGATGTCGGTTTAAAGCAACGTGACCGTATGAGTTCCAGCCCCCTGGCGCGGTCCTGTCTCCTGTCCTTGAGCGAATCGCGCAACCGCCGACTCCCGGAGACGCCGATGCCGATCTCTGACCCTGCACTTCCTTTTTCTTTGTGTGAGAATAGAGGTCAGGACATGAAGTGAGAAAATGTCCTGTGTTTCACAGCCACATGGCTAGAAAAATTCAATGACTCGGATGATAGAGAAAACCTTTAAAAGCACGCTGCGGAAAATAAAGTCGCTCAGAGGCTTTAGGCATATAGAGCAAATGGGTTTAAATACTCCTAAACACACACACACACACACACACACACACACACACACACACACACACACACACTTGTCATATTATCCTTGTAAGGACCTTCCATTGATTTATTCATCAATAATGCTGAGCTTCATATAAGGTCAGATATTCCTATCCTTCTGAGGACATTCGGTCCCCACGTAGATATAAAAACACACACACACAAAATCAAAGTGAACTCTGTTTTTTTTTTTTTTTTCTTTTTCTTTTTTTCAAGTCCGGCCTTTGATTATTTTTTTTTTGTCAACATGACTCTGATTTAAAAGCACAGCCTCTTCCAAAACCCATAAACTCCCTCCGGCTTCATCTGGCCCGCACATTTCCCTCTCCTGGCCCTTTCTCTCCGTCTCTATTGCCTTTTTAAAATCTATTTTCTCACACTCAAAAATGCATAGAGTTGGCTTTGTGTGAAATGATTTGTTCGGTGTACACGCAGGCATGTGTGGTTATTAGGAATCCTCTTGTAGTCTTGTAGGATACAGCTCTTCATGCTCTTTATTTTTTTTTTAAGTTGATACACATCCTCATGAGTGATTTGTCTTTGGGTACGTCTCCATCCTGTACCACGTCCGTGTTCAAGGCTGCTGTGATATAATGTACGTTTATGGCAGAGGGCAAGCCAAACACTTGTAATATCTTCTGTTAGGCAGCGTTAGGTACTGGTATCTGTGCACGATCCATGAGGGGCGTTCGGGTCAAACCGGGACTTTTTGATTGTGCAGAATAATAACACAGTCCTAAAGGAGGAAGAACTCCCTTTATTTCTCTATATAACCCCCTGCCACACTAATGCGCTTATCCCAGTGTTTCAGTAGCGCTTGGACACCATCAAGGTAGAAGGTAGTTTTCTCGGTGCGCCAAAGCCTTGATCGAACTACCTGTCTGATTCTCTGATTCGCATCCAAAACCCTGGCCTCCCAGGAACTCCTTTAACGTCACAAACATGTGGAAATGGCTTGGAGCGAGGTCAGGACTGTACAAACACCCAGCCGAGTCCATGGAATGCGCAAGTGGTGTTGGGGAACAATTGTGTGTACGGTTCCAACACACAGATGCGTCTCTACCTTCCGCAAGTCGGAGACGACGTATCCGTCGATTTTCAAGCATCATTCACGGTCGTGCAGCCTTCTTTAAACCGCTTGTCGATTTTTTATCGGAAAAACAATCCGGAAATAATTTGAATACCAAACGAGTATAACTATAATATGCGACTTAGTGTAGCACCAGAGATGTAACCGTTTTCTAGCAGATTGCCTTATTAAAGTGTAGAACAATTTTCCAGGAATGAGAAGATATTCCTATAATACTTCCTATAATAATGGAATTCAATAATATCTTTAATGTTTGAAAAAGTTTCAAACTGTTAATCTATGCCGTACAGTATGTCACTGAGAAAAGGAAGAGCAATGCATTAAGCGGCAAGACAAATGAAAAGGAAATCGTACTGTATGTCCTGTTTCAAAAGAACTGTATTAAAAACTTGTTAGATAGTTTAATGCATAGAAATGAAGATCTTTAAAAATGCATAAGGAGCAACATTTGGTGGCAAAATTAGGACTCTAAAGATTAAATAGATAAATATTTTTTCTCCTTGAACCCACCCCTACACACAAATCCCTCATTCCCCTCCCCTTTATTTATTTATTTATTTATTTACTTATCTACTTACTTATTTATTTATTTAATAAAATTTTATTTACTTACTAACTGTATCTTTTATTTTTAAAGTACAGGGCATTTTTTCTTGCTGACGGGGGAATTATTTGGCTGCGCCGTGAGCTTGTGAGATCCACACTGAGCTGGGGTCGGAGTGAAGAGGTGTAGGAATTTTATACGTATATATATATATATATATATATATATATATATATATATATATATATATATATATATATATACGATGACTGGCAAGAAGCTGCTGTAAGCGAAGCACAAGCACCGTATCACAGTTTTCCAAACCTGAGCTTTTCCTCATGCACGTAATCCACTTGTGCTGAAACCGTTTTCCAGGTTATTTGCACCTTAGCGTAAGTGTGAACCAGCGTCGCTCTAACCAGCGCACATTCAGTCTTATGATAATATTTCCTTCACCGTAGTCAGCTTGTTTCAGTCCGGTGTTAACCTGGATTATTGTAAAGCCTGGATCAAGAAGGCAGAGATTTCTAACAGTACTGCAGTGTAGGATGTCTCGTACCTGCTATAGTGTATGGCGCACTAATGCTAACGGTTCTTTCTCTTTCCCACAGGGAGCGCATGCACCAGTCGGCCATGTACGATCTGTGTGTGAGCATGAAGCAGGTCAGTCAGGAGTTTGTCCGTTTGCAGCTCACCTACGAGGAGTTCCTGGCCATGAAGGTCCTGCTGCTTCTTAGCACGGGTGAGAATGTGTGTGTGTGTTTGTGTGTGTGTGTGTGTGTGTGCTGTATATGGTGTTCACACTGTAAAGGAATGAGTAGCAGCCGTTACTGAAGGAGCATGTCAGCGTGATGGGTATAGCATTACATCATCGTGTTACATCGGTATGATATAATATAATGAGATAATCCGTTCCAGCCACCCAAAAATATTACCAATAGTAGACATTTCCAACACTATAGTCTTCAATATTTTTGCATGTAAAAACAATCAAAATGTTTAGCAAAGCATGTAAATGAAGTAAAATATGAAATGAATAGACATTAAACCTGACTTTACCATAATTTATGATTCCTCTCGGTGAAGTTCTCTCGTACAGCAAGGCATTCGTAATCCAAGGTACTGCTGTAGTTTTGGTTTGACACAATTAGAGGAAAATGTGAAACTGTCATTAAAAGCTTTGGGGGGGGGGGGGTCTTTTTGGTCTACTGTATTTCTGGCAACCGAAAACCACTTACCTAGCACTACACGCAGCTAGGAAGTGAAATCTGTCAGTATTTGGTAATATTGGGGTGTAGATCTGTTCCTTTAAAAAAAAAAATTCCGACACAGGACTTTGCAGTTTCTCAGTAACCTGAAAAACTGCTTTTTTTTCCATCTGATTAATTTGAGAAGAGAGAATAAAGACAGGCTGGTGAGGAGACACATTTATATGAGCTGCTGTGTCGCGAGTGATAACAGGAACTTGTTCCTGTCGCGTATGGAGGAGACGCAGGATGCGGCGGTTTATTAAGGTGAAGCGCAACACGCTATAGAACAAAACGAACACGAGGAACAAATATGAACATCAAGAAGCGTTTCCGAATAAAGTCTCGAGGTCTGCCGCTTCCCTGAGTGTCGCGTGACCGGTGATAAACGACAATTCCTCACTTTTGATTGAATCACATGACTGATTGGTTTCTCGGCTCAACTCAACTCATCTTTATTTGTATAGCACTTTTACCAGCAAGAACGCCCCAAAGTCATTCATATAAATAATAAAATAATATAATAATATAATTAAATAATTAATTAATATATATTTTTAAAAATGTATAATTAAAATCACATCAAACACATATCTAATCAATCAAACACAATCTCATGTCTCGGTGTTGTGAATTTTATTGGGTTTTATTGGATACTTTTACATTCATAAATCAAGATTCAGGAAAAGAAAACCTTTAAAAAAATTTTTGCATTTCACAATGAACGTTGTATTCACGTCTTATCTTTAAAATGCATGAAGAAGAAAAATGCACATACTAAACTTTTTAGTTTACATTAATGAGCTCAATCTACAGGATCTCATAAACCCTGGTGTTCTTATTGTGTCTAGCTTTTCTTTCATCTTTTTTCTTTCCCTCTTCAATTAATTTGATTTATTGTGTTTCTATAGATAGATAGATAGATAGATAGATAGATAGATAGATAGATAGATAGATAGATAGATAGATTCAGTCCAAAAATTTATACACACTCCAGGAAAAAGAAAAATAGCATGATGTATATTATATGAATGTAATATTAATAATACAGTGGAACCTTGTATTATGAGCATAATTCGTTCCGGAAGTGGGCTCCTGTTCCAAAACACTCGTAAACCAAATCATCATTTCCCATAAGAAATAATGAAAACTCAAATTATTCGTTCCATAGCCCCAAAAAATATATACATAAAAAAATTAATACAATCAATAAAATGAAAATAAAACAAATTAATCTGCACTTTACCTTTTAAAAAAAGTCCTGACAGATAAGTATTTCCGTTGGTGCGCGCAGGCACCGTGTGTGTGTGTGTGCGTGTGTGTGTGTGCGTGTGAGTGTGTGCGTGTGAGTGTGTGCGTGTGAGTGTGTGTGTGTGTGTGTGTGGAATTAGCCCCTTCCCTCGCCTCGTTTTACACAGTAACACTCCTCCTCCCTCTCCCCACCTCGCTTTTTAAGTTTCACAACAAACGCACACACACACACACACACACACCACACACACACACACACACACACACACACACACACACACACACACACACACACCGGAAACACTTTTTTAACAGAAAAAAAAAAGAAATCTCTCTTAGATTTGCATCAGAGAGTGACGCTCGGTGTCAAAATAAGAGTCACATGCGTGATGCATGATACTCGGTGCTCGTAAACGAATACTTGCTCGGTTTCAGGATTAAAAATTTATTAAAAATCTTTGCTCGGTTTGCGGAACACTCGTAAACCACGTTACTAGCAATCCGAGGTTCCACTGTATTATCATATATATATATATATATATATATAATATTCTTTTTGGCTGACTCTTACTTGTATTTATTTTCATGTTGTTACTTTTAAAAAAGAATTTTCCTATTTGGCAACCTTTTGAAGTAATTTTCCCTAATAAGATAATTACTTTAATAATTGTCTAGATCATCAAAGGGTAATTATGTTCTTCGTTAATTTTCAAAGATTCAGAGTTATTCCGTGGTCATGTCCACAAACATTCAAACTTCACACAACTGATAAGTGTCACTGATTAATGCAATAATATATGTTTATATTAATTATACTGCTTGTGAAGTTTGGGTCTAATTGCTGCACAAAATTGGTCCCCTAGATGACAGTACAACAAGCTGGTAAGTGAACCTTTCAGTGAAGCTATTGGCCTTCAAGCCTCGATACCTAAATGAGGCTTCATCTCACCATCACTACGGAGAACACAGGCACAGAGCATACTGTCGGCGAGACAAAGAAACAAGCTCAAACAAGCTCTATATATAGACAAGTTAGTTAGCGAGATTCAGGTGGGCGGCACGTTACGTTAGCTTAGTGGTTAGCACTGTGTTGCCTTGCCCCCCCTCCCCCGGGTTTAGGTTCGATTCCCACCTCTGGGTCTGTGTGCATGGAGTTTGGGCATTGTACTCATGCTTGTTACTCTGACTTTAAATGCATTTCCGCTACACATTGGTTGCCCTGGAATTTTTAACGATTTAACTTTTTATAATCAGTCACATGAAATGCACAGGAAAGCAATCGACTATAATTGATGATCATCCCATCAATAGTCACTGGCACAGCTGCTTACAATCCTGCACAAGCCCTGGACTGGAATGTCTCACATGGCCTGTATAGCAGACTTCCAGACAATTTTCATTTTTGCACCTCCAGAGTCCATGTTCGAACAGTCCCGAGTCCACTCGCGTTAAACACAAGAGAGAAAAGAAAATGTAAATACAATGCTAAATGCTTACAGAGCATACAAATCATACTCTCATGTAAATTCCTATGAATATATATAAATATAAATATAAATATATGTATTTTAATATAATGCATCATTCTGTTAAAATACACAAAACTGTAAGTGATGGCAAATGTTGTCTTTTTAATTCTTTTTGCATTGACATTCTCAGCTCAAAACTGGTCTCTTACTATAATATACTATATAATATATATTTTATAATATAAAATACTATATATAAAGTATTTCTATACTTTTTTCTATTAATAAAAAAAATATCAAATTTTTGTAGCATATGATATTTTGAGAGAAAAAAAATTCATACTTGCTCATGTCTACCAATATACCAATGCACATATGCTTAATTCACACATTTTTCTTTATTTGAACCTAGATTAGACTTTCAACCACCATCGGCTCTGCCGAGAGAAACACGCTGCCTTTATTTGTCTTACATCACAATTTCCAGGAAAAGAGAAACTTCCTTCCATCTTGATAAACTTTTAGAAACACATTAATGTGAATCAGAGTGTATCATCGCCATCCATCGTTGCTGTAATCTACCCGTGTGTGTGTGTGTGTGTGTGTGTGTGTGTGTGTGTGTGTGTGTGTGTGTGTGTGTGTGTGTGTGTGTGTTTAGATAGTATTAAAGGGAATGAATTCAGTGAAACCGGTAGATCTCGTCTGTTGAGACTGAGTCACGCACGAAAACAAAGGCGGTCAGCGGGTTCAGGAGCCACGTGTACCGGTTCTACGACTCTGTCATGCGGTCACGGGATGAAAACACAGTGCCAGCAGGTTCACAGTTTCAACAGGAAGCACAACTCTGGGAAAATGCAGTAGCCTCGTTTCAGAGTAAATCTGTTTTACTGCCAGGGTCACCGTCAGTCATGGCAGGATTCGAACCGTGCAAAGTTCCTCAGGGTTTGGGGAAATGCTCCTGTCCTGAAACCAGAAGAAGAGCGAGACTGGGGAAAGATTCGGGTGTGTGATTGGGTATTAAACTCCCAATTATTGATATGAATGAATAACAAGACGCAAAATCATATTGCATTCATGTTGTAAAGTATTCTAGAAAAATAGTCTTCGTGGCAGCACGATGGCTTAGTGGTTAGCAGCGTCGCCTTGCACCTCCAGGGTCCTGGGTTCGAGTCCCGCCTCGAGTTCGTGTGTATGTTCTCCCCATGCTTACTGGTTTTTTGCTCCGGTTTCCTCCCACAGTCCAAAGACCTGCAGATTGGCGCTTCCAATTAAATTGCCCATATTGTGTGAATGAGCATGTGAATGTTGATGTCGGTCCTACTACGGTCGTAAAAATGGGGGGGAAAAATACCAACAATCCTAGGTGGACTATAGAAGTTTTTAGATGGATGGATGGAAATACAGTTGATACTGTAGCACTTTAATTATTTGCTGCAACAGGTTGCATAGGAATCTTCAGCTCTCTGCCCTCTTTTTGCATACATGAGCTGACGGATGCTGCTGATTGGCTAGTGTTGCTCTGATTGACAGGTGAGAGAAAGTTGCATCGGAAGAGGCGTATGTATGTAAGGAGGGAACCAGGAAAGCAAGGTAGACGAAGAAGGATAGAAGGAAGGAAGTGAATAAGGAAGAAGTAATATGAATATGTTTGGGAGGAAGGAAGGAAGTGAGTGAGTGAGTGAGTGACTAAAGTTAAGAGAAGGAGAAAGAAAATAAGGAAGATAGAAGGATGGGATGGAAGAGTAGAAAGAAGCAGGGAATATAATGAACTAGATAAAAAGAGAGGATGGATTGAAGAAAGCCAAAATGGAAATACGGAAGCATGTCAGTGAGTATTTGAGAAAGTAGGTAAAGAAAGGAGGAAAGAAGAATGAGAGTAACGAAGGAGGCAAGGAGAAAAAGTAAGGATAAAAGAATGAAGTTAATGAATGGAGTAATTAAGCAAGGACAGAAAAGGGTATGTAAGGAGAATATAAATAAGGGAAGGAGTGAGTAAGTGAGAGAGCAAGTAGGGAAGGAAGGAGGGAGGGAGAAAGGAAACAAGAAAGGAAAGGGAAAAGGAAGGAAAGAAATGCATGAGCATTAAAAAAAAAGCAAGAGTAAAGAAAGGAAGGAATAAAGGAAGCTAGAAGGAAGGAAGTGAGGGACAGAGAATGAACAAAAGCAAAATGCAAATAAGGAAGAACGCCAAAGTAGGAAGGAAGAAAGGAAAGGATGAAAGGAAAAGGTGAGAATGTAAATAAGGAAGAAAGTCAAGAGCAAAGAAAAAAACTAGGGAATGAAGTGTGTGAGTAAGTGTGGAAGGATCACCGTGTGAATGAAAAGCAATGAAAGAAAGAAAGAAAGAAAGAAAGAAAGAAAAAAAAACTGAAGAAAAAGGGTGGTTGAGTGTGAAGAAGGCAATGATAAAGAAAGTGAGGGGGAAATGAAGGGAAGACGAACAGGAAATAAGAAAAAAAATTCATGGAGGGAGGCGAGGATGGAAGAAAAATGTACTGAAAAGAAGGAACGAAGTGAGTGAGCGAATAGGGAACCATTAGGGAAGGAAGGAAGAAGAAGGTAAATAAGGAAGTGAGTGAGTTTGTAAGGGACGAAGGAAATAGGAAAGGAAGTGAGGGAGAGCGTAAACAAACGCAAACTGCAAAAACGGCAGGATATGAGCGAGTGAATACGCTGAGTAGGTAAGGAAGGAAGGAAAGAAGGAAGACAGAGTGAGTGAGTGATGGATGGAAGAAGAATGTGCCGAAAATAAGGAAGGAAATGAGTGAGTGAGTATAGAAGAAGACGAGGAGAAAGGAAGGAAGTAATGAAGGAAATCAGGCTATTTAAATAGATACTAATGATCTTCTTACTGACTGCATTATAACACATTATGAACTTGTGCATTGTTTATTATAGAAAATGGTGAACTCTGAAACGCTTCCTGCTCCTACTGTGTGTGTGTGTGTGTGTGTGTGTGTGTGTGTGTGTGTGTGTGTGTGTGTGTGTGTGTGTGTGTGTGTGTGTGTGTGTGTGAGAATCAGGTGAAGTTTGAGCAGAAGTTCTCATAGCGCTGTTATTTCTCCTGATCCTCTGAAGCTCTTCCAGAGAGCCCTGCTGTACTTAATCAAATCCAGCCAAGCTCCAGGCTGCGCTCCAACTGCTGCTTTTTTTCCTTCACTTCCCTCAAACAGGAGCATTTGGAGGGAAGGAGCGAGAAGAGACGAGAAGAGGCTTAGGAAGTCGGATCGAGCATGACGCGGCCATTCAGGCTACGTGCTTTGGCCGTGAATAGTGGCTGGAATTGACAGACGTCTCATTCTTGTGGGGGTTTTTTTCCCCCCCCTCGTCTCTCCAGCTTGACCATAAGAAACGCAAAAAACTGCCAAAACCCGCGTCAGATTCCTTCACCTGAATTATGCCAGTCATCGGGACAAAAAGCTGATATTAGACAAACGTTTACATGGTTAGATGGATTCATAACAGTGGTTACGAGAGGAATTTTTTTTCCCAGGCCGACGCTCAGCCTCTGGGTATGAAGGGTAAAAGTATTTGCCCCCTGGAAGTAGCAGCTGCCGTGAAGCAGTCGTGCGGAGGGGTGAGATCGGGAATGGTGCAATGCAATCATCGATGATTTATTTCCTATCCTAACACATCCCTAAGTGATTTATTTCTTATATACCAGGGCACCTTGCTAATTACCTCTTCTTTTTTTTTTTTAGCATCATACCTCAATTCAATCTATAAATAGTTATATTATATTATATTATATTATATTATATTATATTATATTATATTATATTATATTATATTAGTAAAAATTATATTATATAGTAAAATATATTATATAGTAAAATATTATATTATATTATATTATATTATATTATATTATATTATATTATATTATATTATATTATATAGTAAAATATCTACAAAACATTCATATCTCTCTTCAATTTAATAAGGTTTAATTTAATTGTTTAAAAAAAAACAAGAAAAAAAAAACAAAACAAAACAAAAAAAAACAGACCATGTTCCTGTCACTGATGGAAACATACAGCTTTATCTCTTACTGTTATGAATGCTGACACTAATCGCTGATCTGTACGGATCGCTCCCCATGGTTAAGCACGCATTTTATTCTTGGATTAATTGTTCATGTCATATTGGATTAAAAGTTTATATCCTATCTATCGTAGTGCATTTTCTACTGATGCTGCATGGCGTATATTTGGGCCCAAATTGTATTTATTTATTTATTTGTTTGTTTGTTTGTTTGTTTGTTTATTTATTTATTTTTGCACTAAGCGATTTTTTTTTTCCTTCTCTCTCAAATTCTCCCTTCTGCCAACACTTTGTACAGGCCATTGTTGCCAGATCACTGTGACAAAATCCCTCAGGCAACACTGCAATCCTGCCCACTCCAATAAAATTCCAGACCAAACAATATCTGCCGTAGAACTTTTACTGTAAATTAGCCTATTTTTCTGAACGACATGATAAACAAATATTTTGATTAATATTATGTTTTCATTAATAGATGTTCAAAAGAAATAGATTCTGACCTTTTTTTAATCGAGTCTGAGCAAAAAAAAAAGTGATTCTCTCTTTGTAGTACTAAAGAAACCTTTCATCTTTGAATTAGTTTATATTAAACATCTATCAACCAAGTCGTCCCGGTATAAGTTGTTGCCATAGAAACAACGATAAGGCATCACACATTACTAGGCATTCATTTCTGTCGGAGCTGCTTTCATAGACAATTAATAGACGATTTCTGATCAACATCGCTGGGGTATGAACAACTGTATAGTGAGGTGTTAGAGGCTGTAACATGGTATACAGTAGTTTATAATATTAATAATAGCAATGCAAAAAGAAAAAGAAAAAAAAAATCCGTCTGGCACATGGACGTTTCCTGTCCCGTCACCCAAATCGAACATTTTCAGCATCTCTAAAAACCACAGTTGAATCCCAAATATTCATCACTGGCAGTGAGTCAGAAAATAAATGACTTCCAGTCGACATGCAGTTCGCTGGAGGAAGTAAAAAAAGAAAAAGAAAAAAAAAAGGCTTCAAAGAGGTTTCTGATGGAGAACCTGCAACCGCGGCGCGGGTCAGCGAGCGAGTGAGACTGAAGTTCCTACGGCACTTGAAAGTTCTCATTAAAATACAGTCGAGTCTCAAAAGTCTCGAAGATCTGCTTGTGTTTGACGCGTTAAAACTGAATACAACGTGGCTTGATTCGAATTATTTAAACACATTTGCATCAACTTCCAATAATAGATTTCACATATGTTTAGAAAGCAATAGGACGTTATTGTGCATATGTGCTGAAGCAGCGTCCTAATTGAGATCGTATCGAGTGTTAGTCGTTAACAGATGACGACGATTAACAATGCGTGTCAGGGGTGTACTTACGCCACCGGTTCAATTAATTATCTGTGTCAGAGTTTCGAAAAAAAGGAAGCAAACGGCTCGAGCAGATGTTCCGACATATTTCGATTTTCTTCAAGGATTTCTCAAACATTTGAAAACGCGTATTTATCAGATGAAAGTAACGTATTAATAAGTTTGATGAAACAGCTCTGCTTCGACAGAAGTGTCGATTCATTGTCTCTAACCGCAGCTCTGGCAGCTGTCGTAGTGCTTCATCTTTTCTCGGCAGAACCGACTGCGACTGAACTTTTACTGTATAACGGTTTCATTTACAGCGCTGAAGTTTTCTGTGCGGAGATGTTCAGTCCACATCTGTGGATGGAATCGATAATGTGCAAGCAAGATAGCCTGCCTCAAGCAAAGAAGACAACTAAGGAGATTGCTGCAGTGACTGGTTAAGAACGCTTTCTGTCCAGCACGTTTTGTAAATCCTGGAAGGACAGTGCTGAGCCATCGACTTCGCACAAGAAATGTGGCTGGATCATTTTTATTTACTTATTTATTTATTTATTTATTTATTTATTTATTTATTTATTTATTATGATTAAACTCTTGGTGAAGTTGCATTGCAAACAAAGTGTACAGCAGAAATCAGAGCCATGTTTCTAGGGGAGGTGGACGTAAGAGCAGTTCCACAGTATATGCATGCAACGTGATGAGAACTAAACAGCTGTGTGTCCACGCGTTAGTAAGACTCATCAGCTAAAAGGCTTCAGTTTGCTCGGGAGCGTAAATACTGGACCTTGGAGCGATGGAAAACGATCATGTGGTCCAGATTGAGCCTACTCCGGAGTGTCAGGGTAAGAAGGGAAGCTCATATTAAAACACCATTAAAGCAGCCGATCCCCATTGGTCACAGTGCGTCGCGGGTCCCTCTTTATGTTCTTTATGAACAGCTTTGACTACTAAAGCTCTTGTACTGTAGCTCTGACAGAAACCAAGAGTGAACGCAACATAAATAACCCTGTATAACTTCTTACGATGGCTACAAAGTTTATCAGCTCGTAATCGCATCACTTTCCATTCGCCGGAGCTCTAAATACCGAATTAAGGCTAATGATGCCGCAAGATGTGGGTCAAAGGGGGAGAGGAAAACAGCGGGAGAGGCGGGCAGGGGTTTATCACATTCCTGTCAGTCAGCGGAAGGAGCGATCACGTCGCTGTACTAAGCACGGCACACACACACTTACTGTCTACCCTGGTGTACACTGAGATATGATGGAGAGATATAGTCCATGTGGCACTTTACACGGGTTCCTAAGGGATGCATAAAACACGGCATGAAATGAAACCAGAGCCTTAAAACATTCACTTAACGTACCGTGAATGGCGGACATGAGAATCGGTCTAATTGGTTTGTTTAAGCCCATATCGTGCAATACGATCGGAATGTCAATCAAATGTGAATAATCAAATGTTCCCCCCTTTATTTGTTCGGATGCTACAGCAGTGCGATTTCGGGAGCACATGAGCGCACTGGAAATGGAAATTCCCCACCGATTTTTATTTTTTATTTTTTTCATTTATTGAATATGTTTGTAAAGGTGAAGTTACATGAAATTTTGCACAAAGAACCCGAAATACGTCTCCACGTTACTACATCTAACAGCCATTAGCGCTCGGTTTCCGGCTATAGTTAATACAGAAAAAGAAGGGGAACGTGCTGCAGGTTACTACCGTATCAGATGCGTGCTTGTTTTTATTTGCGACATGGGTGGAATAAAAACACGCTTCCTTTTGTTTCTGTTATCTTTGTTTTTGGTGTCACTTATCATTTGCTAATCTGATCAGATAAACTAAATAGAAAGAAAATTATGAAAGCCTGAAAACTCCCTAGTCTGATCTAGTCTCGGGTCTGATAAGCTGCCTTGAGATTGGATAGACAAAGTTAGTCCTTAAATATTATAGTATTTTTTTTTTCTTCATTACAGTATGTTCATCGGGTCCTTGAATTGGTCAGCTGAAATACTTTGCAGTTGCTGTTCTGGTGCACCGTACCATACTCTCACGATTATAAATGAGAGAAATTCCTTACCTAGTTAGTTAGTTAGTTACGTAGTTAGCCATTTGCTAGTATGCACTAAATAGGGCATGTTTTGGGTGTCCGGAAGTCGTGGAGGAGGATCTTTTTAGATTTCCCACCCTATTGTGACATCATATAAGAATATGAATCAATAGAAGCATTAACATGCACACTTTAGAGGAGAAATATGGGACCTTTAAACGTCTTATCGTCCGGATCCATAATCCACTGCAATATCTTTAAACTCAAGTACATAATCATCATTTATTTCTGGTTACAATGTTATTAGGTTTTCCACACACGAGTCAATGTTATTAACTATAATTAAAATAAATTGAAACGACAGCAAAAAAAAAAAAAAACAGCAGCTTAGTTACTGATGCATACTTTTGCATAACCTCAAACTATCCTTCCAGAACCGAACGGAAGTCGTTAGTTTATTAACTTCTGAAGCGATGATGTAACATTCGTACTGCACTGCTTACACGTGGCATAGACACAGTATTGCTGTTGTTCTTCTTTTGGCTGCTCCTGTTAGTAGTCGCTGCAGCTGGTTCCCTGTTATGGGAGTCTGAATATTTGCTCTTCCTGACGTAACTCTTCCGTTTAATTTAGGCTTGAGAATATCACTAAGAAACCCCTTCAACAACCCCCCCTCCCCCCAACTACCCCCCCCCTCTATTAATTAATGACAAAAAATTGTCTGAAATCAGGCAAAATCAGACCACATTACTCATGTTTGTTATAAATGGTCTAAATGTTCTATCAGATCAGGTCTTTTTTTCCTTAACAAAAAAAATAAAAAAATTTAAGCTTCTGTATGCTATGGATTTTTCACATTCAAGAAGCAGCAATGATAAAAATGATCTCTTGAATATATGAATGAATGAATGAATGAATGAATGAATCTCTCACACTCGAACAAGAACAGACTTGAATTAACTCCTTCAGAAACGTTCAGGAGGAGCAGGATCACTGTGGGAATATGTTTAATGCTCTGTACCGCATGCTTTTCTGCGCTGTTTAACAGTGCCCAAGGACGGCCTGAAGAACCAGGCAGCGTTCGAGGAGATGAGGGTGAACTACATCAAGGAGCTGCGGCGTTCCGTGGGCAAAGCGACAAACAACTCGGGACAGACGTGGCAGCGCTTCTTCCAGCTCACCAAGCTACTGGACGCCATGCATGATGTAAGCAGAAAACAGAAACAACAAATAAATAAAAGTTCAATAAAAGAAGAAAGAAAAAAAAAAACACCAACCAATAAAAGACAGTGCTGAAGCATTAGTAATTAGTAATTAATTAGTCATTAGTGTTTCAATTGATTTCGATAACCTATAAAAAGTTGTCGAAGGGGGTCGCCATTTTCCAGCGTTCAGCGTCACAGTATTTTTTTTAAGTCCATACATTACAGTTTGAGTGACAGCACTGAGAAAGATATTTCTAAAAAATAATAAATTGTCAGGGAACATGTGAGTGAAAGCACCAGTGCAAAAAACAAACAAACAAACAAACAAACAAATACATACATACATACATACATACATACATACAGACATACATACAGACATACATACAGACATACAGACATACATACATACAGACATACATACAGACATACATACATACATACATACATACAGACATACATACAGACATACAGACATACATACATATATACATACAGACATACATACATACATACATACAGACATACAGACATAAATACATACATACAGACATACATACAGACAGACATACAGACATACATACATACATACATACATACAGACATACATACAGACATACAGACATACATACATACATACAGACATACATACATACAGACATACATACAGACATACATACAGACATACAGTCATACAGACATACAGACAGACATACATACAGACATACATACATGCATACAGACATACAGACATACAGACAGACATACAGACATACATACAGACATACATACAGACATACAGTCATACAGACAGACATACATACAGACATACATACATGCATACAGACATACAGACATACAGACAGACATACAGACAGACATACAGACAGACATACAGACATACATACAGACATACAGACAGACATACAGACAGACATACAGACAGACATACATACAGACATACAGACATACATACAGACATACATACAGACATACAGACAGACATACAGACAGACATACAGACATACATACAGACATACAGACAGACATACAGACAGACATACATACAGACATACATACAGACATACAGACATACATACAGACATACATACAGACATACATACAGACATACAGTCATACAGACATACATACAGACATACAGACATACATACAGACATACAGACATACATACATGCATACAGACATACAGACAGACATACAGACAGACATACATACAGACAGACATACAGACAGACAGACATACATACAGACATACAGACATACAGACATACATACAGACATACATACAGACATACATACAGACAGACATACAGACATACATACAGACATACATACATACAGACATACATACAGACATACATACATACAGACATACATACAGACATACATACAGACATACATACATACATACATACATACATACATACAGACATACATACAGACATACATACAGACATACAGACATACATACATACATACATACATACATACATACATACATACATACATACAGACATACATACAGACATACATACATACATACAGACATACAGACATACATACAGACATACAGACATACATGCATACAGACATACATACAGACATACATACATACAGACATACAGACATACATACAGACATACATACATACATACAGACATACATACATACAGACAGACATACAGACAGACATACAGACATACATACAGACATACATACAGACATACAGATATACATACAGACAATCAAATACCAACCCGGTCCTGACTAATAGCCTGCAAAGAGAAATAAATCTGTGTTTGATTTATTTAGCCATTTCATGCATAAATGATTATAAAGCATATCCTGAATCTTAATGCGTTTTAATGAACCAAAATGGCATGCAAGTTAATTTGAACTTTAAAAATCAACCATGCGATAAAAGTGTTGTGTGTAAAGAGTTACGTAAAGGTACGTTAAGTAAGTAAATTTAGGTCTGTGAAAGTAAAGTAAGTAAAATAAAAACTAAACTAAGTAAGAAAGCGACAAAAAAATAATAATAATTAGGTAAAGTAAGTAAAAGTAATTAAGTAATGAATATAAAAGCAAATTTAAGTAAAATAACCAAGTAAAAATAAAGTTAGGCAAAGTTAATAAGTAAATACGTAAAAGTAAGAAAGCAAGCAATTGGTGACTATTTTTTGCTTACTTGCTTATATACACATTATATATATTTTATTAGTCTTGATTAGTTTCCTGTGTAATCAGACTAAACATAAAAGCCTAAGGCGTGCTGCATCTGTTGCGTCTGCCATGTGCCATGTTAAATTGTGACGAGCAACATTTCTGGAGCAATAAATATCGGGATAATGATGTGTATGACATTGGAATGGTTTGGAGGTGATTTCTATTTAATAATATATTTCTAAAAACAGCTCTAAAATTAATGGCTTGTGAAATGATGGAATCATTAATTCACCCAAGAAATACAGAGCAAACTAAGGCTCTCGGTAATTGATAGCGTTATTATTAGCGTTATTATTGGCTAATTTATTGCTGAACCTAATCACGCTTTCTTTGCATTACTGCAGCTGGTGGGAAACTTGTTGGACTTCTGCTTCTACACTTTCCGCGAGTCTCAGGCTCTGAAGGTGGAGTTTCCCGAGATGCTGGTGGAGATCATCAGTGACCAGATACCAAAGGTGGAGTCGGGTCTCACACACATCCTTTACTTTCATAAGAAGTGACTGGAGATGAAAAGAAAAGAAAACAACAAAAAAAACTCAACAACAACAACAACAACAAAAAAAAACGGCAAGCGATGAAGAGATGAAGGAATGAACAAGAAGCAGAAGAGACGGAGAAGGAGAAGGAGAAGGCCGCGCGGCCCGGGCCAGCTTGCTATGCACAACGTCAGGCACGAGCGGAGGCTCGGATGTACGTACGCCAACAAAACCCCCTGCGCAGGGACAGACGGAGAGCGAGTCAGGTTGTCTGTAGCCAGCCAGTGAATTTTAGAGTTCAATTCTCCTTGTCCCCAAAGACAATGCTGACTATCTATGGATATGAAGCCATATGTTTCTTTGGTAAAGCTGTAGTGCACAGGTACAAGTGTATAAATAATACTAAAACACAGTTGTTATACGGAGACACGGTAATGTCTTTGCCTCTACACTCTACGTACATCCTGCAATGAAATCCTGAGGCATTTATAGAAGTTAACATTTCATCTCAACACTACACCATACTGTACTTACGCTTTGTTTTTATTTTTTTTGTTTGTTTTTTTTTCAATTTAAAGAAAAAAGAAAAAAATATATATATCTTTAAAAAAAAAACTGTCTATAATATATTTCTGTAGCAAATCTATCATCATTAACAGGTTTTATTTATTATTTTATAAAAAAGAAAAAATAAGAGGCAAAGCGAGGACATTTTCTAAGGGCTACACTACGTAAAATCCGAAAAGTTTGTCTAATTGGTGTGTATCAAAACCACAAAGCAGTGTGCACCGGCTTTTAGCCTCATTTAAATGAACAGAACAATCAAACCTGAACTGATATGCAAGCCCTTCTTATGTTAAAAAGAAAGAAAGAAAGAAAAAAAAAAAAAAAACGAAAATAATGAGAATCTTTTTGTAGTCTCCGGGTAGAGACGAGGAACCTAGCAATCACATGCTTAAAGTAGCGCTCTGGAAAAAAAATAAATAAATGAAAAATATTGTCATGAACGAGAAGGCACAGAAGGGCTTTGTTTTTATGACCTTGAGCTAAACGAGGTGCTCCAGGAAACGAATTTATATTTCACTATACGGACAAGGCGAATGCTGAACAATCAGTGAGACCATCAGAGCAGAATTTAGATTTTAACACACTAACTGGTTGAGATTTATATATATATATATAATATTCTACAATCCTCTACATTGGTCTCGGCCCTTCTTTTGTTCCCTGTACAACCTTTTGCTCCAAATATCAAAGGACGTCTCGTGGCGAGCCAGCCAGGATGAGAACATAAACATTTTACGATATGCTCATTCAGAATTAAAGGAAAACTCCAAACAAACAAACAGACAAACAAACAAACAAAAAGACTCTTATCCTGTGTATCTGTAGTGTATCTGTGATTACCGAAGACAAGAACGTCAGTGGTGAATGAATGAAGGAATGAGTGAAGGTTACTCAAGACTCTCTCACGATGGAAGTCTGTTAAAGGCTGTTTATGCAAAGTACAGTACAGACCAAAAGTTTGGACACACCTTCTCATTCAAAGCGGTTGAATTTGTATTATGGCAAGAAAAAAGCAGGTAAGTGAAGAAAAAACGAGTGGCCATCATTACTTTAAGACCAAGACCGAGAGTCGCCTCTGCTGCGGAGGAGAAGTTCATCCGATTCACCAGCCTCAGAAATCGCAGGTTAACAGCAGCTCAGATCAGAGAGCAGGTCAATGCCACACAGAGTTCTAGCAGCAGACACGTCTCTAGAACAACTGTTAAGAGGAGACTGTGTGAATCAGGCCTTCATGCTAGAACATCTGCTAGGAAACCACTGCTAAGGACAGGCAACGAGCAGAAGACAAGAAAGAAAACTCGCTGAATGAGAAGGGGTGTCCAAACTTTTGGTCTGTACTGTATATTTTCATGATTTTTTTTTTTTTTTCATCGAACTTTTGTTTTTTGTTGGACTACTGATTAAAAGAGCCGATACTCAAACCGCGCACTCAACATACTCAAAGCGAGTCATTAATACCAACGCAGATATTTACTCAAAATATGGGAACAAATTGTGTCTTGCGCAACTAATTTTTTGCATTTCGATGGCTAGAAGTAATAAATCTTTTTAATATAAATATTTTTTTTTCCCCTCTATGACAACTCCGGGGCTCAATACATTGCAACAGTTATTGTTAGAATTTCATTTGAATATTATATATGATACAGTTCAGTTCATGTACAGGTCATATCAGTTCGTTGTGTGTCCTGCCTGAAAAGCATAGGCGACTCTCTCGCGGCAGCGGCATCATAGTCACACTTTTCTACAATTGGAACTTGACCGAAGGCTGATTTGGACACGTAGACAAGTTTATTTTATAATACCATCACTTTTTCTCTGTACAGCATTAAAGAAAAAGAGGGACTTAAGTGGACAGGGGACACATAATATGTCTTAAACATCTCTACATTGACAGTATCCGAGTCAGGAGACAGTGACTGGGGCAGGTTTTCCCTCCGTCTGTCTGTCTGTCTGTCTGTCCGTCTGACTTTCCTTCTTTATTCAAGTCTTGGAAAATTCCTGCCCCCGACCCGGCTCTGTCCTTTGAAACACCAACTGGGAAGCACGAGGGCTGACACGTGCTGCCTTCAAGACACGTGAACTACTTCTTTTCAAACAGTGCAGCGTAACATGACCTGCTAGCGACACTGTTACTGACAGGGAAAGAGAGCGAGAGGAGAGTAACCCGTCCCACTCAGAAAGTACACCAGTGCTGCTCTCTTGTCTCCCAGCTGTGTGTGTTTTTTTGTTTTGTTTTTTGTTTTCTTTCATTTAGACTCGAGCATGTGCCCAACGAGCATGTGCCCTTTAAGGACAACTTGCCTCTTTTTCTTTTCTCAGTAATGGAAGCTCAGCATTCTTGTTGGTAATCACATATATGCAGCAGATAATAAGATAAGGTATCTTTTTTTTTTTCAAATATGAAGATTACTAGAGAACACCAGAAAGTCAATTACAAACAAACAAACAAACAAAAAAACGTAAATAGACTTAAGCCCCACACATCAGTTTCAGGGACCAATCAGAGATGGTTTTTCTTTTCTTTTTCTTTTTTTTTTTTTTAAACATGCATCTTATCACACCACGGACAGCTAATAAACCTCTTGACAAGTAAATGAAATGTTATTCCTTAATTTTATAATAATAATAATATAATAATAATAATAATAATAATAATAATAATAAAGTATTACCAGTATTACAGTACATAAAAGTTCAACATTATTATTATTATTAATTATTATTATTATTATTATTTTTATTATTATTAAAAAGAACACTTGGTATAAGATTTTCACTAGCTGCACATGTACACCTAGACGTAGAAAAGGAGCTATTTTCATAAACATACAGCTTTGATACAGAAAACTCTAACACGACTAAACAGCATTAAGAGCTACAGTAGCCTCCAGCTTAGTGCGCCCATGTATTCCACGTTCACGTTACTGAATAGAGGATGTTTCCTTTCCTACCCGGGTCTATAATCCGTCCACTTGGGGGAAGCCCTAATGTATAGTGTTTAATGAAACTGTGGAGGTGAAACCGTGATGCTACTGATGAAAGTGAAAGGGGAAGATGAAAAAAAGCTTGAGTTTGTTCTGTAATGCTGTAAAGTGAGACGGAGGAGACGGGCAGGGGTGAGGTGCAGAAAAGCGGAGCTAATAATAATAATAATAATAATAATAAGACATCCATCCATCCAGGAACCTCTGTAGTCCACCTAGGGACCGTGGAGGCCAGTGGTAATTACTTTTGTATTTATTCCCAATATTTATGACCGAGGTAGGACTTCCAGTCAACATTCACTATAATATAATAATAATATATAATAATAGATGCTCGTTCCTTACTAACTTATTCATTATTATTATGATATTATTATTATTATATTATTGTTGTTGTTGTTGGATTGTAGTAACACAAATATAATTATATTTTATGTATTAAATAACATACAATAATACTGCACACATTATTATTATTATTTTATTTTATACTTGTTGGACTTGAATTAAAACAATAATAATACAATTATACTTATACTTTATGTATAAACTTTTTAATAACTTTACTGCATAAGATGTTATTATTATTATTATTATTATTATTATTATTATAGTGATTCCATGTGGAGAAATGTTTTACTGACTCGTCTCCTGCCGCACGATTGATTTGCACAGCAGAGATAATGTGATGTCAGAGAGGACTGGTGGTGTGTGTGTGTGTGTGTGTGTGTGTGTGTGTGTGTGTGTGTGTGTGTGTGTGTGTGTGTGTGTGTGTGTGTGTGTGTGTGTGTGGTGTGTGTGTGTGTGTGTGTGTGTGTGTGTGTGTGTGTGTGAGGAGGGTGGGAACGGAATAAGGCACTTTTCTTCACATCACGCTATGTGTGTATGTGTGTCTGTGTGAGAGAAAGAGAGAGAGAGAGAGTGTGTTACATTGTTAGTTTACATGCTTGTTTTTGAAGTGTAAAATGATGAGAAAATTGGGAATATAGAAAAGCCAGAACGGTTCTTTAGACCCAATCAGCCCCGTGTCGCTTGTTTGTGTACATACACTGCTACTGCGCTGAGAATGAACCTGCGAAGTGTGTAAAGGACCTGAAAATAAGTTGTTCAATATTTGATTTTTTTTTTTTTTTTTGGTAAACTTCTGCTCCCTGTTTTTTCTCTCCTGATTTTATATATATATATTATATATATATATATATATATATATATATATATATATATATATATATATATGTATGAATATATGAATATATGAATATATGTAAATGAGAATAAATGTTGAAAGGTTCATAGGTTGTATGGCGAAGTATTTTTGAGAGAAATCTATTTTGCTGGTTTAAAAAAAAAAAAAGAGAGAAAATAATACTTTGTCTACAAAAGACTATACAAGATTTTTTTTTTTTTGTAAAGTGAATTGTTTATGCATGCTTTTTGAAGATGTTTACAGTGTATTTAAGAAGGGAAACTGTGCCTTTTTATCAAGCGCGAGTTACCATTTTACAGTATCTATCTATTGTAAATAAATCAGTTCTTTATGTTGCTTTGTATGGAACGTTTCTACTTTCACCATTTGTTAAATTGGTGTTAAAAAAATGTTAATGTGACTCCCCTTTCATTTTTATTTCGTTGCTTGTTGAGTGTTTTTTGTATGTGTGTGTGTGTGTGTGTGTGTGTGTGAATTCAGCTCAAAGCCCCTGTAAGTATGACTGAGAGATGAATGTACATTAAATTGTATGTATGTATGTATGAGCTACTTTTACAATCTGAATGTGGGATTGACTAAACCTGTTTTTTTTTTTGTTTTTTTTTTTCTTTTTTCTTTTTCTTAACTCTGTCTTTTTTCCCTTTGCTTTGCTAAGAGAAGGGATTCGAACCCTGGTGCTGGTGCATACAACACGCTAAATTCAAGATATAACAATCGCCAAACTGGTTGCCAAACTTCGCTGTGCTTTCGGTTGCCGCAAATCACTCTGTCATCCAGCGGTCGTCTAATTTAGAACAGCAACACGCTTAGTAATGCTTCCTTGGATTTGGATCAAGTGATACAAACAAGAGAGAGAGAGAGAGAGAGAGAGAGGAAAGAAACACACTGTGAGATGTGGAATGTAGAAATGCTCAGATCATCTGTTCACACCACAGGACTGACGAGATGAGGATGAGGAAGTTAATATTCAAACAACAACAAAAAACGACAGAGTTGAATTACGACAACTTTAAAAGGTTAAATTCAGTCATGGTGCTGAAGACGACACACACTGGCACTGTTTGAGTCTCAGAACCATAGAGAAAGCGAAAAATCTTTCTTCTGTTCCATTTTAAATTTGAGTTCGTATTGCACAGAGGTAGCGCTTAACTGTTTTGTACATTTTGATTTTTTATTTTCTATAATATTAATACTATGCATTTGTATAAAAGCATTTCCGCGTCTTTCTGCGACGTAAGGGCAAAGTGTGTTTCCTGTCTCAGACCATCATGTTAAACACACCCTGCTTCTTCTTCTTCTTCTTCTTCTTCTTCTTCAAGTCCCTGTGCAGGACTGTTAATGAAGGACAGTCAAAAAGCTCCCTTTTTTTTTTATTATTATTATTATTATTTTCTTGTCCAGTGTGTCAGATGTTAATTTTTTTGGGGGGAAAAACCTAATGCTGGATTATAACTCCAGCTCTAAGAGAAAAAGCCATATCTCCTCCTCGTTCTCCCCCTTTATGTTTGTGATGGAAACCCCATTTCCAGTTCACATGAAACTTTCTTTCTTTTGTTTAGTTTTGTTTTTTCATTTTTTTTTTCAGATGGACTTTTTAAATTCTTATGCTTTGTACACTACCGGTTAGCGAACTCACTTGACCGTATGGAAATATTCAACATCAGCAAACGACAGATGCAACTAGTTCTTCTAAACTGTATATCTTGATTCAGATATTGCGATAACTGTGTTTGGAGAAATAGCAAGGGATTCCAATAAATCCACTAACACCTGCATCATGTGTCCGCTGGTATTTTTGCATTGAACAGTAATTATCAAAATGAACATGAACATGAGCATTAAAATTGCATCAACTGCCAAAGCCACTAGGGCAGATTCAGGACAGATACAGGATGGTTTTAGGACGGTCCTAGGACCGACCCAGGACAGACTCAAGAGACAGATCTAGGGCAGAACCAAAAGCGACCCGGGACAAATCTATACGAGACCCAGGAGACAGATTCAGGGCCAATCGTAACCAGATCCAGGGCAGAACCCGAAGAGACCAAGGGTAGACCCGAAAGCCAGATCCAGGACCAGACCAGGGCAGATGCAGGAAAGGTTTGGGGCAGACCCAGGATGAACACAGGAAAGATCCCGGACAGAGACAGAAAAGAGCCAGGAATGGTGCAGAAAAAATTGAGGGGAGACCCAGGATAAACCTAGGACAGAACAAAGGCAGATACAGGACAGAACCAAAACAGATTCAGAAGTTATGCAGGAAAGAAGCAGGGCAGACGCAGGACAGATCTAAGAGAGACCCAGAGCAGATACGGGACAGACCAAATCAGATCCAGGACAGGCTGAGGGAAAATCCTGCAAAGACACAAGAAAAATCCAGAGCAGACCCAGCACACACCCAGTGCAGATCAGGAACAGACCAAGAGGAGACCCAAAACAGACCCAGAGCAGATCCAGGTTAGATCCAGGGCAGAGCCAGAGAGTCAAACAACTGCTCCCACTGCTCTCAAGGTGGGAATGATGGCCATCAGCTCAGCAACAATAAGAACAACCAATGCTGCAAACTGACTCCCTGATGGTGGCCATGTATCTTAATAACCTTAAAACCCAAGTGGCGCAGATCTGTGGCAAAAGCATGTTAAAACATTTTTTAATGCTTATATCGGAGCCTTGCCATACAAGTATAGCCTTACCATTTACATTAGAAACTATTTCACAGCTTAGCACAAGGTTGCAGTACACTACACGCTGTACACTGCTGCTCTGTTTGGACGACCACACCTCAGGGCACAGCCTCTGGGTTTAGCCTCGAATAAGCCTTAGCTTAAATTTCATGTGGGTCTATTTAAAATATTAGAATTCCCCTTATAAACAGAAATACACCTCTGTGGACTTCTGATTTATTTATTTATTTTTCCAATGAGGGCTTTGAATCTTAGATATTATATTAACAATAACAGCACAAGTTATAGATGGGAAGTGTGATCGAATGCTCATTAGTTTAAAACGTTTTAATGAATTTTTAATAAATATTTGTTTTTTGATTCCCATGACAGTAAAACATGGTGACTTACTTCACACGGCTTGTTGATTAGTGATTTGTTGGTCAAATGGTACATTTGCATTGCAGCTTGGGCTCTGTGCTGCACGCCTCACCTGCTTGGCATTTTTCCATCCATACATCCAGGAACCTCTGTAGTTCAACTAGCGACCATGGAGGCCAATGGTGACCATTCCATTTATTCCCATTTTTACAACCAGGACCTGGTAGGACCTCTGGTCAACAGTCACACATGCATTCACTGCAGGCAATTGAGGAACACCAATTAACCTAATCTCCATGTCTTTGGACTGTGGGATGAAACCGGAGAACCGGGAGGAAACCCACCAAGCACGGGGAGAACATGCAAACTCTGAATCCGAGGTGGGAATCAAACCCAGACTCTGGAGGTGCAAGGTGACAGTGCTAACTACGAAGTCTCTGGCTTACAGACACTAAACCTTCTTAAAGTAGATAAGATGAATAACTGAGGGAAGGACAAAGAAACCTCATCATGGATAGGGCTGATAACATTACAGTTCAACCTTGTACTGATGTGGTCACTAGTGCTCCATTATGTATATATATATAGAGATACGATTATCCCACATCACCTATAAGAACTCTCAACGTGAATAGATTCTACCGACGATCCCTGCTCAAGATCATGTACTAAATGTAAAATTCTATAACTTATTAAGACAAGGCCTTGAATTGCACACAACTTGTGGTCACAACTGTTCTCATGGTAATGACGGAATGCTTCACTGGAAGCCTTGAAATATTAATTCATGGCCTCAATATATCAATTCATGGCCATGTCTTATTCAACAACAACCAGTTAGAGGATCTTTACTTTATGCACTAGTTGAATAAAACTAGATTGTTCTGTAATCCTGCTGTGTATATTCTACAGTAGAACTCGATTCAGTCTAGAGATTTAGATCTTTTCTAAGATTTAGAAGTTAGATGTATCTCAGACTTGCAGTTTGTTGGAGTAGTAAGAAGCAATTTCTTCAATGCACAAAGAAAGCTGTCTGTCTCAATCTTGACTTGTCCTCCTTTCTTCTGGACTCAAATTTGACATGACATACAGTAGTTAAGACTCAGGCTTCACTCTATCTTGGATAGACCATTAAACAATGCTTGTAATCTTCCTGAATGTATAATGTCATTAGTCTTTTGACTGCTCCTAGCAAAGGGGTCACCACAGCAGATCCGCACAACAACTTGGCACAGGTTTTTACGCCAGATGCCCTTCCTGACGCAAACCTCCCATTTTATCCCGGCTTGGGGCCGGCACTGCATCCTCTGGCTGGGGTTTGGACATTGGCTGGGAATCGAACCCAGGCCTTCCACATGGCAGACAAGAGGGCCAGGGGTAGCTCAGTGGTTAAGGCATTGGACTACAGTTCAGGAGATCCCCGGTTCAGACCTCACAACCACCAAGTTGCCACTGTTGGGCCCTTGAGCAAGGCCCTTAACCCTCAATTGCTCAGATGTAATGAGATTAAAAAAAAATGTAAGTCGCTCTGGATAAGGGCGTCTGCCAAAATGCCTAGATGTAGACCTACCACTGAGTCACCAGCACCCTAATCTTCCTATCAGTCTCTATTGCCATTATTTTATTCATGGATTCTTTTAAAGTTTTGCTTATTTTGTTTTGGATTACATCTACAGTATGTATCAGTACAACTTTCCTTCACTAAAACTAAGATGCCCAGATGTGTTCCAGCATGACAATGCCTCTGTACACAGATCCAGTAGGCATATCCTTTATAGAGTCCTGATCTCTACCCAACTGTACTGCACCCCGGGTTCATCCCATTCTTCGTCCAACATCAGACACTAATGCTCTTGTTGCTGAATCTAGGGGTAAGCCTTCCTAGAACAGAGGAACTCTCTTGGAACAGCAAAGGGGAACAAAATCTGGAATGGTATGTTCCAAAAAAAAGCACACTATGATTGTATAATGGTCAGGTGACCACTGCCATTTGCTCATATAGGGTATACTGTTGTATGAATCTGGAAGTTGAGTCATGTCAACCGGACTTCTTCTTAGTTATGTAGAAACGTTTCACTACTCAAATTGCTTCCTCAGTCTAATGTAAGTTTGATGCTCCTCATACTGTATGTAAGTACTCCAAGGTCAAAGGATCCTCCCCTATCTGAAACAGCTGCCCATTCATCTGTCCCATGGAAGATCAAGACCTCTTCACACGCCCACCAAGAAAGCCACAATTAAGGACTCCTTACTCTTTCTGGTCCTTACCCTTTAACGACTCTCTCTAATCTCTCTCTATTGTCTTCCTCACAGCTCTCTCCCCTCTAGAGAGCTGATGACTTTCCCTCCCTCCTATTCACACCTTCTCCATTGTTCATGTAGCAAGCCGTTTCAGATACTGGAAGTTCTTTTGACCTTGGAGGACTCGAATACGAGGAACTTTCAAACTTACATTAGACTGAAGAAGCTACTCGGATGAGTGGTGAAAAGTTTCTACTGGACTAGTCTGGTCCGGTGGCCACGTGTGCACGGAAACGGTTCCCGGACGCCCTAAGAAGTCACCAGGTGACACGACGCAACTTCCTCACCTGGATGACAGAGAATGTTCCCTGTTGTATGAAATTCACACAACGCTAGTGCAGCAACAGGTACCGAGGCTCACTGAATCAGAGGCACTTGGGTATAACGATGTGAAGATGAACTCAGTGGTAATTTTATCAGCTATAAGTCACTCGGTAGGTTTATAATCATCCATCGTTGTAATTGTAGAGACCGCTGAGCAGATATTATTCTCACATCACCACAGCAGTGACAAGCTCACATCTGCGTGTGTCTGGAGTGCTCTTTATTACACACACCTATGCTGCTAATTGTCACCTTGTCAGTGTTCAGTTGGAGATTACAGTTCGTATTTCTGCATGCACATAGTGTGTGTGTGTGTGTGTGTGTGTTAACCACGGTCAGCTACAGAGTGCATAATCGGTGGAGTGTTATACAATAATAACATGATTTATGTGAAAATTAAACACCATGTTTAGCAACGCCTCACTCATTTCATTTTTGTTATTGTAGTGGGCTTTTTACACAGAGCGCCTGAGATTTTTTTCCCCCTCTTTCTTCCCCCAAACAACTTGTGTGTTGTAAACTTAATTTGTCGCATGTGGGTCATGTGGTTTTCATTTTCTTATTTGATTTTTCCAAATTATTCATTTATTTTCCCATGATCACATTTTGACTTGATGTCAGATATGACGTATGAGGGCAGGGTGTAAAGTAACGGGGAAGCCTAGATAGATAGAAATAGTATACATTAACTGTATCAGTCCGGATTTAGGCCTCATCACAGCACAGAGACAGCGCTTGTTAAAGTAGTAAATGACCTACTATTGGCCTCTGATCAAGGTCATCTCTTTGCTTGTGTTTTGTCTGCTTGTGTGCTTGTGCAACTTTTGACACCATTGATCATAGTATTCTCCTTCACAGATTAGAAGATATAGTAGGAATTAAGGGAACGGTCCTCTTCTAGCTCAGATCCTGGTTGACTGATTGTTATCAGTTTGTAGATTTAAATCGTGACTGAAGTTCTGCCTGTTCTGCTCTGCTCTGCCTTTTCTCGAGTGAAGTTTGGTGTTCCACAGGGCTCGGTTTTAGGCCCACTGCTTTTTTCTCTTTACATGCTTCCTCTTGGCAACATGATTCATACTCAATGAGCACTGTTATGCTGATGACACACAGTTACGTCTCAGCAAAGCCAGATTAGAATAAAGCCATCTTAATAAAGTCGAGCAATGTGTGAAGGATACAAGAGACTGGATGTTAATTAACTTCCATCTACTTAATCCTGACAAAACAGAAGTTCTGGCACTAGGAGCACATGCAGCTAGAAGTAAGGCTTCCAATCACACAGTTACTCTGGGTGGTCTTCCAGTTTACAGTAAAAGTCCTTGGTGTGATTATAGATTCCAATATTTCATTTGAAGCTCTTGTAGATAATATTACCAGGATAGCTCACGGAGGTAGAGTATTATGGTGATCTGGTATGTTGAGATGCTGTCTTGCCATCTCACCTTGGCTTGCTCATCAGGAACAATCTGACGATTGTGATTGATACATATTTTCTAAAAATTTCATACACATTTCCGTAATTTTATGGAGATCCTGCAAAGCTGCTCGGCAACAATGACTGTTGTTAAAAGCGCCGTACAAATGAAATTTAATTGAACTGAATAGATAGATAGACAGATATTTGTCTTGTGGACAATGTCACGTCAACAGTCTTCCCCACGCATGTACTGATCTAGACCAAGAGATATGCAGTATTTCTACTACCTAGGTTTTGGGTTCCCCCTGCACCACTGGGGCGGCACTGGTCCAAATTAAACAAGCTGGTTCTGTAGAAAGAGATGAGAGTTTGATTATACCACGTTCCCATGCACACCTCTAAACCGTTTCTCTCCACAGAGATATACACAAACCTACACTCGGTAATAAAGAGAGGGCTTTAACATTTTCAACAGTCTCCAAGTTGGTCTTGTGTGTATGCGTGTATGTGTGTATGCGCGAGGGGGGGTGGGGTGGGAGGGAGGGATTCGGGTTGGATCCGAGTGTGGATAATCAGAGGATGATGGCGGATTGGGCTGTAGCGTGATCTGATCCACAGAGACGGCAGTGGAAAAGTCAGAGTGGGTGGTGAGGGGTGAAGGAATAAAGAAGCAGGAGAAGAAGCCAAGAAGGAAAGAGTGCCAGCAAAGGGAGAAAAGAAGAGGGAGAGAGAGAGAGAGAGTGACAGAATGTGTGAAAGAGAGAGAGAGAAAACTGATGGAGAGACAGACAGAGTTAGACAAAAAGTCAGAGAGAGGAGGAAAGAGAGAAATATGAATGAAAAAGACCAAAAACAAGAAAGAAAGAAAAATGTAAATTAGACAGACAGAGAGAGAGAGAGAGAGAGAGAGAGAGAGAGAGAGAGAGAGAATAAATGAAGAAGAAAAAAAACATGAAAGCAAAAAATAGCAGGACCGTGTCAGAGAGAGAGAGAGAGAGAGGCAGACAGATGTGACAGTAATAAAGGAAAACTGGAGGAAAGGAAGTACACTTATAGACTCTGTGGAAAAATGGAGTGGAAAAAATGAAGTGAGAAATAAGGGAGTGTGTGTAGTGCAGACAGAGAGCGAGCGATGAGAGAAGAGGACACACTCACTACGATGGACGAGATGCTAAAATAAAAACAAGGAACTAGTCGTCCTCGGACTGCATTCTGAACAGAAAAGTCTGTGTTTAAAAAAGAAGAAAGAGTTAGTATGACAGTGAGAGAGAGACAGAGAGAAAATGAGACTGAGTGAGAGAGAAGAAAGAGAGTGAGTGATATTCTAAACCAGATATTTGCTCCACTCGCTCATTGGCACGGCAGAAAGCTAGAGAAGGGAAACGGCTCTTGGAAAGAGCAAGAGAGTGACACGAGAACGCACGCAGCATTAACGGAGTAACACCTTCCTGCCTCCGGGGGAAGAAAATTTCCCATTAACCCTGTTAGGAGTCGAGTCGGAAAACACACAGTCGACTGCCAGGAGCTGAGGAGAGACCGAGGAGAGACCGAGGAAAGACTACACTACTGCCGCACTTCTACACAAACACACGGCCCACTTTACATCTACTGCCAGCACTGCGCTCTGCCAGAGAAACACAATCGACCGACCACACACACACACACACACACACACACACACACACACACACACACACACACACACACACACACACACACACACACGCGCAGCCTTCTGCGCCCCAGTTTTCTCGCTGCACAGACGGACTCTCACACTTTTTTTTTTTTCCCTCCTCATCCTTCCATTTCACGGCTGTGTTCATGTGAAACAGGAACAATAATGTGATTTGCTGCACGTCTCCATTGGGGTGAGAGTCAAACCTCAGCGTGAACGAGTCCGAGTCCCCGTAATGAGAGGTGGAAGAGGGGAAAAAAAGGCCTGAAAAAGCCATGAAATAAACACTGACAGTGTTTCACAGGAAAATAAATAAATAAATAAATAAATAAATAAATACAGTAACAAAAGAGAACCCTGAGTGTAGCCGAGGAGAAGAAAGGGATTAAAGGTGAAAGAACAGCGAGATGAGATCAGAGTGGATGGAAGAAAGAAAGCATGAAAGCAAGAAAAGAAAAACGGAGAAAATTTTAAAGAAAGAAAGACTGTAGTTTGGTCCCCTGGGGGAAATTACATGGATTTTTTTTTTTTTTTTACGCCAGATAAACGCACACTGCATGTGAAGGTGTGGCCAAATGTATAATAGTGAGATAGAGTGAGATAGGGAAGGATAGGAAACAATGAGAGTTTTTCTGAGAATTAAGAGAAATAGAGCAAGATAAAATGAGAGAAAGATGAGATGAAGTGATAAAAGAATGGGTGAGATAGAGGTGGACAGATTGAGAGGAACTGAGGACAGAAATGGTAGAGTGAGACAGTGTAAAAGAGTGAGACAGAGAGACAGGGTAATAGAGTGATATAGAGTAAAATAATGAAACAATGTAAGAGAGTGAGACAGAGAAAGATAAAGTAAGACCGTTAGAGATTAATGGAGTGAGAGAGTGAGATACAATGAGACAGTGGGACAGAGTAAGAGAATGAGACAGTAGGATGGGGTAAAAATAGAACGAGACAGTAAGATAAAGTGAGACAGCAAGACAGAGTGAGACAGTAAGATAGAATGAGACAGTGAGACAGAGTAAGAAAATGAGGGTGTGAGACAGGGTAGGATAGAATGAGACAGTGAGTGAGTGAGACCATGAGACAAAGTAAGATAGAATTAGACAGTAAGATAGAGAATGATAGAGTGGACATTGAGACAGGGTAAGATGCAACAGTAAGATAAAGTGAGACAGACGGACAGAGTAAGAGAATGAGAGATAGAGATAGTACGATCGAGTGAGACTGGGTAAGATAGAGTGAAACTGAGACAGAATAAGACAGAGTGAGACAGTGAGACGGATAAAGACAGTGAGATAAAGCGAGACACTGATACTGAGTAAGATATTGTGACAGAATAAGACAATAAGACAGAGCAAGACAGTAAGACAGAAGGTTAGAATGAGACAGTAAGAATGAATGAGACAGTGAGACATAGCAAAATAGAGTGAGACAGTAAGATAGAGAATAAGAGAATAAGAGAATGCGACAGTGAGACAGTGAGTTAGTTAGAGTGAGAAAATGATGAGAGGGAGTCAGTGAGACGGAGTTGGTTAGAGTGAGACCACTGAGACAGTGAGACAGGGTCTCAGGGACCGCAGATGAGCTTCACACATTTTATCACACTTATAACTCGACAATAAACACAGGAAAAAGAGACGCAGCAGAAAAACACAACCTGGACTCCCATTCACACGTCTGGTCACATGACTCATTGCATACGAGACGCTGCAGACTGGGATTAGGCTTCATCTATTAAACAAATAAAAGAATCATCTAAATAAATAAAAACTCATTAAGTTCACCACAGAATACAAAAAAAAATAAAAATCCCCTACTGTACACATTCCTCAGCGGATCGTTTAAAAAAAAAAAAAAAATCCCCGGAGTGCTTTTCGTTACGATGAACACGTTTATTTGAGTTATTTTTCAGTCTTTTAGAGAAACAGACGTCTGAGCACCGCTTCTTCCGTTTCCCACAAACACTCAGCAAAAACATGTCACTGTCAGTTCAGTGGAGTGTGAGACTGCCAGAGACAGACAGGAGAAACGGTGGGATGGATGAACAGATACAGGAATAAATAAATAAATCCATACAGAAGTACGGACAGACAGAC
>QNUK01000096.1:947500-960000 GCA_013621035.1 Clarias magur | reverse complement strand
ATAATAGTGATATCGAAAAAACTCGATACAGTTACGTATCCTGATTTTTATTCATTGCCCCACAGACTCCAGAATAAATGTTCTTTTTTTTTTTTTTTGTATTCATTTTTTATTTATTCGTTTGCGTTTGACGTAGCAAAACATTGTTGTTCCCCTACAATCCTGCAGGTGGTGCACTCTAAACTATTCACACATAGGCGGGCAGCACAGCATCCTGTCTGGATCAGTTGGTGCTTTCTAGTAAAAACCCTTTCCACGCAGAGAGAAGCAGTAAGTCATATCACCGGCCAGTTCTGCGTGATTCCCACTGTGATGGAAACCAGACGATGACATTTCACCCTGCAGCAACACGGAAATAACAACGTTAGAGAGTATTAGCCCGGATTACACCTGCTGTTAACTTTGCTGCTAGAAACGCTTAGAAACTGGCCTTTTTCACTGTGAGCCCAATTTGTGATCAGTCCTAATAATAAGTAATAAATAAAAAGTAATAAAATAAAAAGTCCAGGCATTATAGACATGGAGGGAAAAAAAATCAATTAAGTTATATACTGCAAGACTTTATGTATTGTATCTATATTTATATATCGCCACACTGTCTATTTTGAAAAACTGTCGCAGTTCCTCTATAATCTTCCATGGGGTTCGGTCGAAGTTATTTACACTTTGTCACAGCGCCCCGTGTGGTAGAAATGAATTATTTCCAAAGTTTGCATAGAATTGTAACAAAATCCGGAATCCAGACATTTGTAAAATCGTGATATTTCTAAAATCGCAATACAAATGGAATCGGAACCTACAGTAGGTATCATGATAATATCGTATCGGCCTCCTTTTGGGATTTTCGATAATATAAGCTCATTAAATGATTCCGAATCTTTGATTTTTATCTTTGCTGCTATTTACAAGGAATGTTTACTGTTTACTGTTTCTCCTCCCACTACCTCATAACTCATCACCTCATTACCACAAACTATTGTAATGTCATTTTGTCACGTTGTCGCACTTGTTCGCACATTTGCTTGTGCACTTTGTTTTCTCTTTTGTATAAAAAAACTTCGATAGCTCGCTGTTTGCTTAAAAGGCCAATCTGTCCTGTCCCAGCTAGCCGGCTAATTAGGTGTCTAAGTTAGCTAGTTAGTCTTTTGTTAATTTATGTTGTCATGTCAATCGGTTTTGTCTCAGCTAGCCTTGCTAATCGCAGTAGGTTCCTTAATTAGCTATGTACTTTCTGTTCATTTATGTTGTTAATCTATGTTGCATGTAGCACCTTGGTCATGGAGGAACATTGTTTCGTTTCACTGTCTACTAACTGTATAGGGTTAAAGTGACAATAAAAGCCTAATTGACTTGAATCTAATAAACATCATCATGAGCAGTCAACATGCAGTGGTGGCACCGTGGCCTCGCACCTTTAGGGTCCGGGTTCGATTCCCACCTTCGAGTTTGCATGCTCTTCTCGTGCTTGGTGGGTTTCCTTGAAGATTAGTTGTTTTTTTTTTTAGAGCTTTTGATGGCCATATCGAATATAACGAGTGAAAAACCCAGCCGGATAGAAAAAAATCTTTACATAGTGGGGTCGGAACAGGGTAAATAAAAATAAACTTTGCAAGTCAAGCCTTCCTGGTCATACTGTACTTCTCTGGGCGCCGCACTCTCTCGTAGCGGTCTCGAGATGATCGACTTGTTAAAGGACAACACAATTCTCACCAGAGTAGTCCGAAGTCCATAACCCAGTGATTGAGGGTGGACTTCAGTCGAGTCTGAAACATTCCACTTTGGGGCTTGACATGGTTTCCAGCTGAAGAGACACCAATACACTGTAAAGTATCATTCAGTGATGGTGCTTTACATCATTCTTCTGATGTGTCCAGCCTCGTAGAACGTGATGCTCACTAGGATTAACAGTAAAATCTAAAGACTTTTTTTTTTTTAACCAAAAGTGTCTAAACAGAGTGAGGAGTAAACCTTTTTAAAAACTTCTAACCTAAAAAAGATGAAATACAGGAATCCTCAGACTGGCAAAGTATAAAACATGAACTGGATAAACTTATCCTGAAATCTAAAAATTGCTGATATTTATATACTGTATATATATATATATATATATATATATATATATATATATATATATATATATATTTATACTATATTCAGATATGATATATTCAGATCGCTTTAGGCTGAAGGGTTTTATGTAGTAGCTGACATTTTGAACCAAATGGAGCACGTTTTTTTTCTTCTTCTTCCCAGTAGAGAAACACTGAGATTATTGCCTGTGGTCCGTCTGAAGTCCAAGGTGTGAAGTCCAAGCTGTGTCTTTCTAATAAGTACCTGCGAGAACCCTTCTGGACTCGACTCTCACCACCCGCTTGCCCACATCAGGAGAAATATGCAGTGAGGCAGCTGTAATCCTGAGAGACACGATACTCTACAGCAAAGAATCTAGCAGAAAAAAAAAAGAAAAAAAAATGTAAGGGAAAAAAATAAATACATAAGCGCTACAGGGTTGGCTGTATGCACATATGTATGCATGTATGTATGTATGCACATATGTGCGTGGGAGTAAATAAAAAAGAAATGTCTTATATACTGTAGGGTATGAAGTAACAGAGTGACCTGAGCTTCTGTATGCATAGGAAAGCTGAAAACAGCTGGAGGTTACACTGCTGAGCTATTTGCAGGTTTGCTCCGTAAGGGGGAAAAAAAAAAAAAAAAAGACTTGGAATAAGATTATGTTTAAAAGCTTAGGGGGAACCAAAGTTAGACAGTTCACCAGGGAGTCAGTCAAACTAATAGCAACAGAAATAAATATAGGTGACATGGTGTATTTGTGTAGTTTGTTGCACTAGAAACTTGTAATAATTTTTTTTAAAAGCAGGGTTTGATATATACATACATTATATATATATATATATATATATATATATATACACACACACACACACACACACACATATATATATATATATATATATATATATATATATATATATATATCACTTGAAATTGAATATTTATACCTGGACATATAACTGAAAGAAGCTCCTGATTCAAACATCGCTAGCTAGCCAGCTAAAGTTATGCTAGATTTCTATTTGTTGTAGTAACTCTGGAAGCATGTGGTCAAATAATTTCTGGCATAATTGAGCAATACACCAGCAATATCCACACCCCATGTAGTGCCCTTCATCAGGGGGTTTGAGAGGGATTTGGGATTCAGCCTTCTGTTAGAAGCTATTCTCAGGCTATTCTGATTGGCCAGAGTCATTTTCTGAACCAAAAGATCGATGTTATTAGTTCATTAGTTTCAGCTTAATTACAGGTAAATCGTTTCCTGTAATTAATTTCGGACGTCTTTAACGCCTTCCTGATCATTCCTCTGCTGTTCAAGTCTCCTTCACAGAACGTTTGAACGTTTAATTTCAGCTTGTTACAATAGACTTAAAAAAAGTTAAAACTCTTTAATGAAAAGTTAGTCATAAGCAAATTGCTGCTAGGATAGTTAAAACTACTGGACATAGCATCCAATTATCACCGAAATGACCCGGGTCCCCTTTAGCGGCTTTTTCTTCTCATGTTTTCTTCCTTTTCATATTACAGAGCTTTTTCTTTGTCTTTCTTTCTTTTTTTTATTTTTTATTTGAAGCATGAATCGTAATTTCTGCAATGAGGCTTTGTATCTTCGTCCGTTCTTAAAAGAACGATTTAAATACAATTAAGTCAAATTGAAAAGATTACTGATTTATCACCACATTCACACACAACCGTGGGTTTTCTTCATGTCGTCACAGAGTCACTGTCACCTCCAACTTACTTGTTAAATATAAACTAAACATTTTAATTACAAAAATGGCACAACCCGTTTTTGCATAAAGCCTTATGCTGGGATATGCGAAGAAGGAATTTCACGTTGCTGTAATGTATATATGACAAAATAAAGGCTTTACTTTACTTTCTTCTTAGATGGTCCTTTGTTAAAAGCATTATACAAAAAATATATGTATATATATTGAATTTGCTTAAGAATTTTTATTATTTTTTTTGCTCATTCATATTTGTAATTTGGTTTGTTTTTCCATTTGATTGCATGGAAAAGTTTTTTTTTTTTTCAGTTTTTTTTTTTCACAATAAAAAAAATCCTTTCATGTACAGTGAAATATTTCAAGCTTTTATTTTTGTTTGTTTCTTTTAATTTCGATAATTAATTATAGCTTGCAGATCATGAAAATTAAAAACCAAATTGATTTTCTATGATCAATCAACAATTATAACAATTACAATACAGAATTACTGAAAAATTATTTTGATTTAGTCACGCAATCCTCGGGTCAGAGGTCCTTAAGCATGATTTACTTCATCAGTGCAGCAGGGCATGGGCGTGATCGGCCTGTGGCACTCCTGTTATCTGACCAGGTTGCTTTGATATTCTTGAGGTTGCTTTCATCTGTCCCATCTCATCCGCATTGTTGGGTCAATCGGTATCTCCATAAAGCTCCTAAGCAGGTGGAAGCATGATCTCATGGTAGAGGGCTACATTGACTTTAGCCTTGATAAAAAGCACTGTAGACCAACTCCGGCAGATCTCATGGCACCCCAAATCATCACTGACTGTAGAAAGTTCACACAGAGTTCCTCCAGACTCTGGGAGCTTGAATTCCAAATGAGTGGCAAAATTTACTTTCGTCTGAAAAGAAGACTTTACACCGCTTGAGCAACGGTCCAGTTCTTTTTTTCCACTTCGCACCTTAAATTTTTTTTCCTAAAAACCATTTAGGAATAATTAAATTGACGTTTATATATATATTTAAAATGGATCGACAGACTAGAGGTATATTAAATAACAAAAAAATGTCTGGAAACTCATTTCTACTCACTGCGTAATGGCTTAACATCACACTCTAATCGATGCCCTTCCAAAGACAACACACACACACACACGCACACACATTGTACTTCAGTTGTTCATCCAACCCTCAAAACATGCAGATTATACAACTGAAATTTTCAGCTGAAAATGCATCTGCAGTGCAGAAATTATTCCAGCGCAGAAGCCGGTACTGTAGGTACCTGTAATATCTGGAGTGGCAGGATTGGCAAGGTGATAGTAACACCAGTAATGTGATGAAAAGAACGAAAGCACCTAGAAAAGAAAGAATTCACAGGAACATAGCAAGTTCACACGGGTCACGCACACCTGCAAACACCCGAAGAGACTTTGAGACTATGACAGGAACAAAGAGTTTCCCAAAGAGGGTGAAAAGGCAACGTGTCTCTCAGGGTAGTCGCTCAATATCTCCCAACTCAGGAACTTGTTTTACAACCAAAATTTATATTTGCTCTTTTGGTAAAGCAGATCAATCAGGAAATTCATTTATTTACGTTTATAGCAGTCAAAATTATTCTAAACGAACTGAATCCAGATTTAATTAAAGATGATATTGCATGCAAGGAATTTAGTTTGTACTGTGTAAGTTTAACGACTACTGTATTTTGGTAAAAGAGAAGAAGAAAAAAAAAAAAAGAAACGACGCAAATCTCTAACAAATTTTCCAACAGTTTTTATAATTATACACATACAGTATACAAATAATGTATCCACATTTAAACGATGAATAATTATTTTATTATGAGTGTTATAATAAAGTGGTCATGGCACGTTATGACAACTATAATAATAATAATAACAATACATTTTATTTGTAACTTATATTGCTTGAACGAGCATGACCTAGAATGAACTTCATACTAGCATGAACCAAGTCAAAGTCACGTGGTTCATGCTACACTATTAGGTTCTAGTTATTATCCATTCTAGTGATTTCAGTCTTTTAAAGCTGAATAAGTTACTCATAACCTACAGTATAAAAGCAGACTTTTTTTTTATATTTTTTATAACATTCCTGGTATTTTATTTCTGCATGTTTTGACGTTATTATACTGAAATATTTCCATCGATCATAGCATGTTGTAGAAGAGGAGTGTTCAAGTCAAACTGGGACTTGTGATGAAATTTCTAGTGAATGACGTACTGACATTTACAAAAGATTCAGGCGCAGTACGGTGATGAGACTCTTCGTCTCCTAGTGAGACTCTTAGCTGCAGTAACACATTTAAACGGTGCAAATGTTTTAAAGAAGGCCGAACATCCGTTTTAAGGAAGGCCGATCCCGGCCGACGTGGCTCCGAGCTCACTGCAGTCGTTCCAATAACAGTGAGCTCGTGGAACTCCTGATCCTTAAAAGCTGATATGGACATTACAGGAGTTATTGCGACATCCACCGTACAGTCCTGACCTGACTCCAAGCCATTTCCACATGCTCCACATTAAAGGAGTTCCTGGGAGGCCGGTGTTTCAGGCGTGACTCAGACGGGCGGTCCGATCTGAGAAACCTTTCGACCTTGATGGTATCCACTACTTTACACTGACGATTATACTGTATGGAGAAATAAAGGGAGTTTTTACTCTCAGAACTGTGTTCTGTTATTCTGTCCCGGTTTGACTTGAACGCCCCTCATAGTTCGTTATCTTATTATAGAAAACAATTCACGCTCGATTCTCGTACGGCTGTGTTTAGTGTGACACACTTCGTTTCAGCACACTAACGGAATGAAGCAGACAGAGGAATAAAAAGCTTTTTATTTGCTTAACATTGATCGACAGCTTATTCAACAGGACGAAAAATCTGAGCGTTTCCAAGCAATAAATCACTGTCGTAAATTACTGCCGTGGTGCTCAGTCACAAATATATGAAGTAAGAAGAAGAAGAAAAAAAAAAAAGAAAAGAAATGAAACTGCAGCATGAGACACTGAGAATGTCCAACCAGGTGCGGATGTACTTGAGCTTTAACGTCCTTTAAAAGAATAATACGTACACAAACACATAAACGTGTACACAACTTGGCAATACTGCATGTACACAATACTGCATTTACATTTTGAAATGATTTGGTTTATTTAGTATTTAAGTTCAGATGATATTTCCTGGCATTAAAAAAAAAACAAAATAAAGCAAAGCTTTTTTTCTTTTTCCTCCACTAGATTCACACTGTAAAAACAGAATTCCATCCAGATTTTTTTGGACAGCGTCAAAGGCATTAAAAAAAAAAAAAAAAAAATGGCATGAGATTAAGGCACAGCATTTTAACTTTGAAAAAAAAAAAAAAAAAAAATTCGGAACAAATATGTGAACTCAACGCCACCACGTGGGAGTGCTTTAAACACATGGAACCTTACGTCGATACATCATATGTATAACATCCGTATAAGAAGTGTACTCCGATTCGGTTTGAACACACACTCTTTAATTAAAGGAACTGCTTTAATTAAATATTATAAAATATTATTATACACCCATGCATAAAATCTAAGCTACTAAAAAAAAAAAAAAAAAAAACAGCATGCAAAAAAACAACAACAACAACAACAACAACAAAAAAAAAAAACGCACCCCTGAAACATTTTTCCTATGTACAGCTTTGAATTCGTGAACCTTGACTTTCCCGACAGACTTTTAAGATGGCACAGGAGGAAGTTGGGAGGAAGGTTAAACGTGCCACGTCCAAAACCTCCGACGGTGCAGACGGAGAATCAAAAACGTGTAAAACAAGCTGGAGAGGAGGTCAAGGACACACCATGGATACCATGTATATTAAATTCCTGTGCATTTATTAGATCTTTTTATATATTTCTTTTTTTTTTTTTTTTAACCTAGTCCAATTGTTGCAGTATTTCCACGTAATTCTGAGGGATGAGGCCTCGCTTGCCCTCCAGCTCTCCTTCCAACCAGCCGGGCTCTCGGGACGGAGTCACTGCGAGAAGCACAGAGCACGTCACACACGTCAGAAGACGAATGAAGTGTACGATCACTGCGTAATGGATGGCCATTAGAAAGTTGAAATCTTGGCTGACTGATGCTCTGTCCATATGTTATTTATTTATTTATTTATTTTCTTTAAGAGAACTCTGCCTTCCCCGGCGAGCAGCGAAATATACAGTAAGCCCTATTCTACTGTGGCCGAGGAAGTGCAAAACAAGTTAACAAAATAACAAATTAAAAACCACAATAACCAAACCAAAACCAAAATAACAAAACCCAAAACTAAATAAAACATTCAAAAACAAAATAACAAAACCCAACTCAAAGTAACAAATTCAAAAACAAAATAACAAAACCCAAAACAAAACAACAAAACCCAAAACTAATTTGTTATTTTGTTTTGCGTTTTGTTAATTTGTTTTCGGTTTTGCTATTTTGATTTTTGGTTAGTTATTTTGTTTTTGGTTTTGATATTTTGTTTTTGACAAAATATTTTGATTTTGTGGTTTCAAATATGGCGTCCTGATAAAAATTTTTTGCAGTTCTTGTGGAAAAAAAATATTTCGCTTTTAAAAGAGACACAGCAGTTCGCAAACTAATCTTTATACCGTGAAATGTCATCAGTGTATCAAAAATCACGGCATACAAATGTCTGTCCTCAAAGTAACGTTGAATAAATTCCATTTCCTTGCTTTCTAATGAAAGATTTCATTATTTTCTTAGTTTTGCAGACCGAAAAAAAAAATGGTTTAAAAGTGAAGCAGAACACACAAGAAACTAATTTAGAGACATAATTTCCTACTTCCTGTTTATCTTGAGTGACAGATGTCTCGTCCAATCAGCGGTAAGAATTTAATTCGCAAACTATATCTACCTTTTCCGGTTCGTATCTGACTGGCCGAGAGGTGCAACACAAATTAACAAAACCCAAAACAAAATAACAAATTCAAAACCAAATTAACAAATCCGAAAACAAAATAACAAAACCCAAAACAAAACCCAAAACAAAATAACAAATTAGTTTCGGGTTTTGTTATTTTGTTTTCGGATTTGTTAATTTGTTTTGGGTTTTGTTATTTTGTCTTTGAATGTTATTTTGTTTTCTTTACGTCCAGAAGTGAGGTTAATTTTTTAATTTTTTTTTATTTTTTAGAGGTTATCATCAGATTTTTTTTTGCTTCTTTTAAAAAAAATAAATAAACAAACAAACTTTCACTTTAAATGCCACCTGAGGAAGAGGAGGCGGACAAAATCCTGCTAATGCATGCAACTGAAATATTGAAAATTGAAAGAGAGAAAAATTATATCTGAAGCGAGAGGCTGGATTTATTCCAACGTTTGCACTCACACCTACTGTACAATGTTTGACATGATGTTCAGATTGTTGCCTCCATACACAACACAGCGAAAAAAATAAATAAAAAATGATGAAGCGATCTCTGTTCTGACCAACCAAAAATAGGGCATTATTTTATTTTATTTTTTTATGTTTTTTTTTTTTTTTTTTAACAAAGTGCAAACCATTTATTTCTTTAATTCGTCAACAAATAACTAAGAAACAGGCCACATATGGACATCAAACCGCTTAAGCATCAGTCATCCAATTCCAGTACATTTGCCTCTGCAAAAACAAAAAATAGACAAATAAGTAAATTAAATATATAAACAATAAAACAGAACACATGACTATTATTCTTATACATTCGTTTTGTTGAACCCTGTAAATGAAAGCTGAGCTTCTACAGTCTTGACTGCTTGGGTTAAGGGTTCGGTGCACGGACGCAAAGATACCAAGAAATAAGTTTTTTTTTTAAAATCTTTAAGGACCTGATTGTACTGTATATTGTTTTACTGTACACTGCCCACAAAACATATAAAGAGTCATTTAAAAGTATAACGTACAGCAAATGCTCCCTCTGACTTCGCTGGCACTTGCGGGACAAGAACGTTAAACGTTCCTTAAAGGGATAATCTGGATGTTTTTTTTTTTCCCCCCAAGACGATCTTGAAATAAAATTAATATGAAATAAAATAAACATATTTCCTGCTTTCACACCGACCATGAAGTCTGCAACCCGGAGTGAGAGCACAATGTAAGTAATGGAGGTTCTTTGAAGTTCCACAACCCTCATTCCGTGCACAAACGCATTCCCAGGCTACTTCCGGTGAAAGAAGAGTTAAATTTGCATCACACCGTAATACTTAAAGACTTTATGTCTAAGCTTCATACGAGTCTCACAATGCACAGGATGAAATGTTGCGCAATTTGACCCCGATTACGTACTTACATCGTCGCACTTACATTGGCGATCTGCTTGACACACGTCACCGATTACGTCTTTACGTTGTCCTGGCGATCTGCATCAATTTTATTTCAAGATCGTCTTGGGGGAAAAAAAAACATCCGGACTATCCTTTTAAGGAACGTTTAACGTTCTTGTCCCGAAAGTGCCAGCGATGTCAGAGGGAGCATTTGCTGTACGTTATACTTTTAAATGACTCTTTGCCTATGGATCCAGGCGTTCGGGTCACCTTGTACAAACTGGCTGACGCGATCCGTGTTTAAAAGCAGCACAAAGTCAAATCTGGAATCTGTGAGTGGACGCAAAGTCAGAGTGGAAATCTTTATGACGTGAAATTTACACCCGGGTTCTATCCTGAAGATACAACAACAAAGTGTTGTGTTTAAAGGGGTTTAAAATGGTTTCTGGAACGATTCTCCAGAGTCGTAAAGCTTATCAGCGATCAGCTCAGTAATAGAATATTAATGCTTGCAATTAAAAATCTCAGAAGCCACACTAGCAGTAGCAGGAGTAGTAGTAGTAGTAGTGATATCGCGAGCTCAGAAAGTTGTGGGAAGCTTGAGCTGCTGTGATAAAGCCTGTAAAAACAATAGCTCTGCTAGGCCGAGCCAGAGACCTCATTTCCTCTCTGCATGATTATAACTTTGCCTCGTCCTCTGTGGACTGATTCAGCAGGACAGACTCTCTCTCTCTCTCTCTCTCTCTCTCTCTCTCCATCCTCTTCCACCCCCCATTTCCGTAGCGATATGAGATCAGATTTTGGGTCCCGCCGAATCCAATATCCCGCCGGTTTCGAGTGAATGACCGGGACAGCTGATAACACTAACACTTACCAGCGTGGAAGATTGCTCCAACCTGGAAGGAGAGTTCGGAATCGTGCTCGGCTTCGCAGGGGTACACGGCCTTGGCTTTCATCAGAGTGACACTGAAAAATGGAGGCAATCAGTTAGCACACTGCTCCGCTCATCAGAAGACAGGAAAAAAAGAGAGAGAGAGAGAGAAAGGGAGAGATGAGGAATAGGACAAGGCTTTTCAATCTGGCAACCTCTCAGACAAGGTCCAGACAGACAAGAGGGCGTGGCTATATCTCGATAAAGCGGAACAAGTCCTTTGAAGTGCAGATTCTTTAAAGTCAGTTTGTGCTTTTGGGTGGAAGTTGAGGGAGATTTCAAAAACATTTAAATGTAATTTAAAAAATTTTTAAATTAGGTTGCCATATACACACGTTTACACCATTTTGTCTTATTTTATAAAATTAAATAATAATAATAATAAAAAAAAATTGCACCGAAATGTACACACTAGTAATACAGACATCCCTGACCACAGCATAGATAATAATGATGGTGAAACAAAATCAATGTAAAACATTTAATGTTGTAGGTAAATAAAATTCTAACTAAACATTGATGATAGTTTAAGGTTATTTAAATGTCTGGAAGCCCCGTGTGAACAGAAACAGTTACACTGAAAAACAGATTGCTTAAATATTCATTTATTTACTGTTCATAAATAATGAACAGTAGTGTCCATCTATATGTCTGTTATTAGGTGGAAAAATGAATGAATGAATGATCCATCTACAAATGAATTTTTTTTTTTTTTTTACAAAAACACCCACTAAATGCTCTCTCTCAATCATTGTTTATTGCTTTAAACTGATTTTTCCTTTTTTTGACAAAATGTTTATTTTGCAAATTTTATGTAAATTACAGTAAATGTTTTTGCCTGAATAGTGTTAATTTTATTTCCTGTACAATATTGATAACACGCCTTATAGTTTTTTTTTAAAAATGTTAAATATCTAAAATAAATCATTTCTTCTTACTACAACTTGGAAAGCATTTTCTCATTTTCCTCAACATGTAACTTCAACTCGCTTTTTATTCTATTTTATATATATTATATATATTAACCTAATCTCAGAATTTCTGGTCATTTAAATTCAAATGATTAAAAAACAGATTAAAAACATAATAATAATTCAAATGCACGGTTTATGGATCCTTTCCTTAAAAAAAAAGGTCTTATAGATAATAATGAAATCACACTGGCTCATGGCTGCTCTCTCATCGCTCTGAAGGAATTCTGCTTCACTTCGTTAATGTTAAAGGACCTGGTTTTACTGCAGAATCCGGGTCGGAGCCGTGACTCGTCCGTTCCATCACCCTGATTCATTTCTCTTTTCAGACAAAGCCGGTTTGTATTTGTGTTTCTGCTGCTGAGAGAGAAGCGGAGCGCGGTGCCGAGCCGAATGCACCTGGCAACCGGATAAATATTTCACACATGGCCTCGGAGCAACAGCGGTGTGTTTTGGACAGAGCTACAGTCAAAACACAGTGAGCAGACAGATACTCTCCTCTCTCTCTCACACACA